>OX377621.1:142199650-142437447 GCA_947397865.1 Polietes domitor | reverse complement strand
TTTTGCACAATGTCTTATAATCTAACTAGAATCACCTGTGGCTAAAGCGGGCTAGATCGGTTCAGATTTAGATATAGGCCCTATACAAATGTCGCTCCCGATTTGAATTTTGCGCTCTAAAAACCATATTGTACCCGATTTTCTTTAAATTTGGGACAACATCTTATAATCTAACTAAACAAAACTATGGTGAAAGTGGGTAAGATCGGTTCAGATTTAAATATAGCCCAAATTCAAATGTTGCTCCCATAAGTTTAACCGATTTTGGCCAAACTATACATTTTATATTTCACCTATTTCGTTCCAGGTTTCAATATATCCTCATACAAATGTCCTTTCCGATATAAAATTTTTTGTCAAACACATACATTTACAGGATACAAAAACCTTACCGTTTTCACTTTTTCACCGAATTGAATTGTATTCGGATTGAAAGTAGAGTGTATCATAGAGTCGGCCCCGCCCGACTTTAGCCTTTCCTTACTGGTTTTATTATGCATCTAGTCAATTAGAGGAATGTACACACCAAATTTCGTGTTTCTAGCTTTTGTCGTTTAATATGTACCATTCTTATTCCTTTTAGCCACATTTCACCCCCTACGAATAAAAATCACTTTATGGTGCACGTTTTTGTTATAGGTTGAATGCGCATAGCCAATATCAAGTAAGTACTAGCAGACATATTGAAAAAATATGCTTAAATACTCTAAAATATTAGGGGTTATTATGGATATTTTTAGTCCTTGTGGGGGAAAAATTTGTCCCTTTAGGCCAATTTCGCACAGTTTCAATCCCAACCGACCTACGACTATAAGACACATTTATAGAAAATTTGGATGTCCTAGCTCTTATCGTTTAGATGCTAGCGTGCTTTCAACAGACGGACGGACATGGCTAGATCGTCTTAGAATTGTATGACTATCAAGAATATACATTCATTAAAGGGTCTCATGTCGATATTTCATGGTGTAACAAACGGAATGACAAAGTTAGTATATCCCCATCCTGGATGTGGAGGATATAATAAATCGTTAGTGACATCTATTGCGGCCTATATCTTCAAATTCATCAGTGACGTGCAAAAATCTATTGGAAAAAGTTTCGCTGAGATCTGACATTATTTGCGAGTAGTATTTGAGTTACAAAAATAAATGGATAGTCAGGTAGGAAGACATGACTAAATCAAGTCAAAAATTTATTCAGTAGATCGATATTATAAACTATATCAATTGTTCAGGAGAGCAATAATTTTAATATTATTTATTTTTGGCTTTCTCAAAAATTATATATATTATATAAAGAACCCGTGTTGAAAATAATAAAAAATACAAATTGGATATTTTTGCTATTCTGTCACAAATATTCCCTATTTAGTCAACAATCATATGGCAATAAAATATGTTGGTATACCCTATGTCACTTTTCTCAATTTTTGACTTTACAGCCAACATTTATCATATTTCACTCTTAAGATAGTTAGTTATTGTTACTTAATTTGATTAAATAAAAGCATTACATTAAATATAAGCAAAATTTAATTTTCTCAAGTATTGTGTTTGCTATTTCAATTCTTTTAATATTAAGTGCCACCCTAGTACACTTGTATATTATATTCGTTCCTTGTACCGGAAATTTCTTTCCATAAACGAAAATTTGTGGAAGCAAAATAACCAGTGCGGAGAAAAGGACTTGATGAATACGCTTGACACCTCGAGTGTCATTTAATGTGTTTGTGACATATTCATTATGCTGGGCAGCAGGATAAAGTGTTAAAATTTGTTGAAGCCTTTTGAAAATATTTAAGATTTAAGTATAAACAAATTATCAAATTAAAAACAAGTAAGGAAAGGCTAAAGCCAGGCGGGGCCGACTATATAATACCCTACACCACTCCCTGCGTATAAACCTCGCTTTCATTACTAAACCCAGGAATGTCATGGGAGCAATTTTATGTAGTTCATATAAATTATGAATATGGTAAATAATAAAGTAATTGGTCCAACTTTCCAGCAGATATTCAGAGTAAAGTAAATATAACATGATCTGGAAAATTTATCAAGATCCAATGAGAAATACAGATTATGCAGGATGAAATAGGATGAATCGGACGGACATTTGAAGGGGGCCTATAACAACACTTGAGGCCTGTGCCAAAATATGGGAAAGGACATTTGTATGGTGGTATATTGAAACCTGGAATGATGTGACCATGTATGTTTATTGGTGAAATATAATATGTAAAGTTTGGCCAAAATCGGTTAAACATTCGGGAGCAACAATTGTATTGGGGCTATATCTAAATCTGAACCGATCTTACCCACTTTTAACATAAGTGTTTTTAGTTGGATTATAAGAAGTTGTGCCAATTTTAAAGAAAATCGGGTACAATATGTGGTTTCTAGAGTGGGAAAAGTCAAATCGGGAGCGACATTGGTATAGGGCTATATCTAAATCTTAACCTATCTCACCCACTTTCAGCATAGGTATTTCTACTTCAATTATAAAATGTTTTGCCAATTTTAAAGAAAATCGGGAACAATATGCGGTTTCTAAACCGGAAAAAGTGAAATCGGGATCGACATTTGTATGGGGGCTATATCTAAATCTGAAACCATCTTACCAAATTTCTGCATATGTATTTCTAGTTGGATTATAAGATGTTGTGCCAAATGTAATGAAAATCGGGTGCAATATGTGATTTCTAGAGCTGAAAATGTCAAATCGGGAGCGACATTTGTATGGAGGCTGTATCTAAATTTGAACCGATTTGCCTCAAATTAAATAGCGTTCGTCCCTGATCCACAAAACTTATTTGTCTAAATCGACTCAGAAAGTGATTCTAAGTCGATCGGTATACTTAACAATGGGTCTATCTCGCTTCCTTTTGGGTGTTACAAACAAATGCACAAAGACATAATACTCTCGTGGAGTGTATAAAAATGGATCTGTGTTTGTAAGTTTGTGGGTTTGTTTGTTTGTTCTTTATAGAAGCCTAAACTACTGGACCGATCTTCTTGAAATTGTCACAGTATATCCATGCTGAAGCGGTGGTGAAAATAGGCTATATAAATTTTACATATTTTCAGTGGGCGTGGCACCTCCCACACAAATTGGGGTTTTATTCGTTTTTATACACTCCACGAGAGTATTATGTCTTTGCGCATTTGCTTGTAACACCCAAAAGGAAGCGAGATAGACCCATTGTTAAGTATACCGATCGACTTAGAATCACTTTCTGAGTCGATTTAGACAAATAAGTTTTGTGGATCAGGGACGAACGCTATTTAATTTGAGGCAAATCGGTTCAAATTTAGATACAGCCTCCATACAAATGTCGCTCCCGATTTGACATTTTCAGCTCTAGAAATCACATATTGCACCCGATTTTCATTACATTTGGCACAACATCTTATAATCCAACTAGAAATACATATGCAGAAATTTGGTAAGATGGTTTCAGATTTAGATATAGCCCCCATACAAATGTAGCTCCCGATTTGACTTTTGCCGCTTTAGAAACCACATATTGTACTCGATTTTCTTTACATGTGGCACAACATCTTATAATCGAACTAAAAGCAACTGTGCAGAAATTGGGTAAGATCGGTTCAGCTTTAGATATAGCCCAAATACAAATGTTGCTCCCAAATGTTTAACCGATTTGGGCAAACTATACATATTGTATTTCACCTATTTCGTTCCAGATATCAATATACCCCCTTATCTGATGAAACAACTTTAATTAATTCCATCCCTTTTTTCTCGCTCAATTTGAAAACTCATATTTTTTCTTTTTGTTTTGCCAATGATTTACACTTTTCAACACTGAAAAAATTAAGTACTTAAAAAATAAGATTTTTGTCTGACGCAGATAAATAGTACAAATTGTATTAATTAATTTAAAATTCTGGGGGACTAAAATTTTTCTGGGGGTGGACCAGGATCATCCGTCCTACGCCAGTGAATCCCATGTATAATGTGTGTTCTAGAGCAGTAATAGTGCAAATTATAGTGATATTTGTATGGAGGCTATATCTAAATATGCAAAGGCTCAGGTCACATCTTATTTTTTTTCAATACCGTTCTCACCGCGCTTTTTCAAGAAACGCCTGATTTATGGTTTATGTTGAAAGCGAACGGATAAAAAATGATAAAAGTGAAATATTTTCGGATAACACTTAAAACAAACTTATATTTCATTTAAGTCAGGAACATCGACAAAATTTTTTTCTTCCTTACAATAGAATCAACTCTAATATATAGTAATGGAATATCACGCTATATATAAACATATTAATAGTCTCACGCTATAAGTGAAATTATTTAAACCTTTTCAATATGATAGTAATGAAACATCACAATATATTTAAACTAGTAATCATATGGTATTGATTTTATCTTGGATAAAATTCACGATGAAAATGGTATTGAGCTAAAAACCGCTAGAAATTAAAATCCGACGCGAGCCTTATCAAACCATATTAAAAACTTGCAATATGAGCCAATATAAAGGACAGATTTATACAATTTTAGTGCAATTGTTGATGTATTTTTTATAAAAACCGCATTAACTTACACATTTTTAGTTCGATTTATGTTTTTAGGGGCTCGTTGGAGAGGTATTGATAACCAACTGCAATTTTCTAACCCATTAAGGGCTGCAATTTGTATACACTCCACGAGAGTATTATGTCTTTGTGCATTTGTTTGTAACACCCAAGAAGAAATGAGATAGATCCATTGTTAAGTATACCGATCGACTTAGAATCACTTTCTGAGTCGATTTAGCAATGTCCGTCTGTCTGTCTGTCCGTCCGTCTGTCTGTCCATATATTGTTGTAATCAAATTACAGGTCGCAATTATGGTCCGATCTTAACAAAAATTGGCACAAATAAGTTTTGTGGATCAAGGACGAACGCTATTTAATTTGATGCAAATCGGTTCAGATTTAGATATAGCCCCCATACGAATTTCACTCCCGATTTGACATTTTCCGCTCTGGAAACCACATATTGAACCCGATTATCTTCAAATTTGGCACAACATCTTATAATCCAACTAGAAACACCTATGCAAAAATTGGGTAAGATCGGTTCAGATTTAGATATAGCCCCCATACAAATCTCGCTCCCATTTTGACATTATCCGCTCTGGAAACCACATATTGAACCGGATTTTCTTTAAATTTGGTACAAAATCTTACAATCCAAATATATAGTCAAATCGGTCCAGATTTATATATAGCACCCATACAAATTTCGCTCCCGATTTGACTTTTTCTGCTCTAGAAACCACATATTTTAACAGATCCTCTACAAATTAGGCGAACTATCTTATATTTGTTCTATAAACAGTTATGTTGCAAATGGGTCAGATCGGTTTAGATTTATATATAGCTCACACACAAATTTCACTTTTTCCACTCTTTAAACCACACTTTTTAACAGATCTTCTTCAAATCTTTCAAACTATATTATATTTCGACTAGAAACACTCGTGGTAAAAGTGGGTCAGATCGGTTCAGATTTATATATAGCTCCCATACAAATTTCGCTCCCGAATAGACTTTTTCCGCCCCAAAAGCCACGAATTTTCTCCGAATTTCTTCGAACTGAGCATAACACGTTATATTTGAACTGGAAGAACTTATTTTTAAAGTTAGTCTCTTTATTCCATATTTGGATATAGCCCCGATACAAATATTCTTCTCGATTTGACAAATTGGGTCAGGTCATATTAGTCTATGATTAGGAAGCATACAAAAATCCTTCCCGTTCTCAATTCTTTTACCGAATTGAATTGTAATCGGATAGAAAGTGGAGTGTATCATATAGTCAGCCCCGCCCGACTTTAGCCTTTCCTTACTTGTTTTTCTTACTGTTAATTAATACTCAGTGGGTTAAATGTGAAGTAAAAACTGAAATATGGGGTTATTTGCATCGTAAACACATTCTAGTCTTATATAAAGCTAATTTCCATTCCATTCCTAATTTCCTTCCATTTTATGGTCAGTTTAATCGACCCACTGAAGCGGATACTCGGGCTATTGTGACTAAATTTCGCACCAAATTTACATTGTTGGGCATTAAACCACCAACACGCTTACGTAGAGTTCGAACTGAAGAAAATATCGCAGCTGTATCGGCCAGTGTTAATGATGACCATCAATTATCGATTCGTCGCCGTTCGCAGCAATTGGGCCTCTGTTACTCAAAAACGTGGAAATGCCAAAATTGGACTAAGCGGATGAACCATTTGAGGCGCTGTCAAGGTCAACATTTGCATGAAATAATCTTCAAACATTAAATTATATGGACCGTACTATCGATTCAAATAAAGATTTCAAGCATTTTTCTGCATTTTATGTGTTTTTTTTTTGAAAAACTTTCCTATAGCTTCATCCTTTAGTAAACAAACATCGTAATTTTCATAAAAATATCATAATTTCCCTACTGACTTTCGACAGCCTCTAATTTACTGTTAATACTGTCGTATGAACTGTGTTGTGGAGGGTATATAAGATTCCATCAGGACGAATTTGATGTCTTAAACGTTGCAAATAATAGTATCTTCCTTTGATTAAGCAAATAACTTTAAACCGGAGATACTAAAAAATTTAAACCCCCAACATCGATTTAAAATGTCAGCTACCTTTATTTGTAATGTCCCGACCATCCGTTATCCTTGAAGCCAAATAACTTGTTTCACCAAAAATTACTTCAGTAATAACGTTTATCTATCTATCTACGTATGTGTGTGTGTGCGAGCAAACGAATGAGTGAGTTTGTCTTGTCCTTTTTGTTGGACTTTTGTACTTCTTCGCCACTTTTTTTCTTTCTTTCTTTTTGATATTTGTGTTGGTTACGTTTGTCTTGCTTGACATTGACAAATAATGAAAATTGTGACAAAAGGAATGCAATTCCAAAACAGACCCAATAGAAACAGCTTAAAACCCGGAGAACAAAGGCCAAAACGAACAAGAAAACCCAACCGGGCGAGTAAAAAAAGCCAAGCGAATGGAAAATATGACGTGTCCATTGTCAGGAACTGCCTGAAACAAACATCCATCCATGTGTATGGGCAAAATCCGCCACACGTTCCTGTCACAGGTGTGGAGTGTTCAGGTAGCAGTGGCTCGAGATTATCACTGGCGAAGGATTCTCATGAATTTAATTATAGAATTAAAAGGATTTGGAGAATCGAAGAAAGATTTGGTATCCTAGTATCTGTTTGCTTGGTTTCCCAAAAATTAGCCAGAGGAAGTCCTGGAAATTTATTTCACCTTGAAAACTATAGTCGTCAGCAGAATGCTCTTTTATTGTCCAGCACTGTACTGCACATTCATGGCTCTGCACCGGAACATTGTTTTGTGTGAGCACTGAAGAGAATACATCAAATGGTTGGGAACTCCTTCGTTCCCAGTACCGTGAGCTTAACTCCGCACCGATGTTATTTTAGCATTGTGCATGTGTCAAAATTGGTGCCACATTGTCCGCAAATTTCCAGAAGAAAAAAATGAGCTGCACACAACGAACCATCAACAGCAAAGAACTTTGCCGGGGGAGGGGGAGCAGGAAAAAATCAGCGAGACAAATGCTCCTGCCATAACGTAGAGAAGACGACGATGATGAAGAAGGGACTCTTTTGCTCAGGTGAACATGTCATTGCAAGACCAGTTAAAGAGCGGGGAGCAGGGTGAAAAAGGACAGCCACCACTTGGCTCAACTAGCTCACACCTGGACGCAGACATCACCACCAGCACCATCTTCCAATTGCAGATGGTCAACCGTGCGTTGCTACTCCAGCTCCGGGTTTTTAGTTGTGGTAGCTGCTAGTTTCTTGTGGCTTTCAACTTGTGGCTGGATCTTCGTGTAGCAGAATTGTATAAGGCGGGGGTGCCCCCGACTCAACGAGGGTAAGCAAATGAACGTGTAAAATATGTTAAGTGCCAGACAATTTCAAGATGTCTTTTGCTTCATTTCAAATTTTTGTTCGAGCGTCCTTTCCATTTGTTTTCCTTGGAATGATAATCAAAATTATAAGAATTCTCCATAAAAAGCTAGAACATCATGCCACAACCTCTTTAAAAACACGCATACATATTGAAAAAGATGTGGGCTGCTGGGTGGCTCTCCTTGAATGGGTTGGCATTATGTGGTGGGGGAAGGAGTGGAAAAATGACGTGGCGTTAAATGCAAACTAAATGTACGGGAAATTTTCTATTTAGGAAAGTATCATTTACTTAATGGAATGCATATTTATTTTGTTGTTGTTGTTGTTCGCTTGTGCGCTAGAATTTAAGCCATTCTCTTTTGGAGCACAAATTCTCACATTTATGAAGACTCTGGTCGAAAGTGTGCACACAATTGGCAAATAAATTTTGTTAAATATGTTCGCGGGAAAATTTAATTCACCT
This sequence comes from Polietes domitor, assembly GCA_947397865.1. Taxonomy (NCBI): domain Eukaryota; kingdom Metazoa; phylum Arthropoda; class Insecta; order Diptera; family Muscidae; genus Polietes; species Polietes domitor. The sequence goes on along the minus strand of OX377621.1, from coordinate 142,429,030 downwards.
CGACATAATATACGAACATTACTGCATTGTGGAATTCATGTGCTAAATTGTTGTCCAGCTGAATTTTTGTAAGAGAAGGGAGGGAATTTTGTTTGCTTACATTAATTATATCTTCGCCAGAAATCCAAAAAGATAAACCAACGACAAATTGGCTTCCGATAGTGATGAAATTTGGCGAATGCGTTTGGTATTGAAGATATAGACTATAGATTTTTTTGAAAAATATTGAAAAATGTGCCAATCATGTACCGTGAAAGATTTTCATATTTTGCAAAGTGAAAATTGTGCCGAGTCTGTAGCGTTAAAGTTTTTTATACACTCCACGAGAGTATTATGTCTTTGCGCAGGGGGGGGGGGGGTTTTGGGGGTTTTTGGGGAGAGGTTTCGAACATATACTTTTTAAAACCTTCTAAACTTTCTGAAGCAATAAAATATAGAATTTGTAAGGTCTTTTTAAAATAACTCGTCTGAAATGGTAATTTTGCAGTAAAATCATGAAAAACACGAAAATTACACAAAAATTCGTGGACACTTTCTTGAATTTCGGACAGAGGTTATGAAAAATACAAACAAACTAACCGAATTGTGCCAATTTCAAGATTGTGTAATGCTAATTTCGCTAAAGGACACCAAATTGTTCGGAAAATTTTCATTTTTATTAACCGATACCACTTCTTGACATTCGACTAGATTATGTACAGTAATATAAGTTTGGAAAGTTAATAACAAAATCGTTTAGTAATTTTAAAAAAGTGTAGATAAGAATCACTATGATATCATAATAAAATCTAAAATATTCTTAATAAAAGCAAATAATTTGCTTGATGCTTGTAGAGCGCTAAGGTGTAACATTTGCGATTGGACATTTTTATGGAGCTGTATCTAAATCTGAACCGATGTGTCCTATTTTCATCACAGATACAACAACAACGGTTTCTGTTAATTCCAATGTTTTGGGAGTTTTCAATTATAATACAAATCCATTTCGACAAACGAAGAAAACTGTTTGATATACATAAACTCATGTCTCTTTGTTCATTTACAACAACTGATGACATGTTTACCGCAAACAAACTAATTTTTCCCACAAAAGAAACTGAAAAACGATGTTCACGTGTTTAAAATTTCGTTTCTACACAATGAATTTGTTCTCTGCGTGTAGGTCTCTATTTTAAAATCTTCTTTAAAGTTGCGAAACAATAAGGAATGAGATTTAACTTACTAATATTTTTATTATATTTATCACTTATGTCAAATATTTTTCAAAGTAAGTATTTTTTGTACATATGTAACAAGCATTATTCAAAAGAGAAACAACAAATTCAGTAACTTGGATCTACGTAGGAAAACGAAACTCTAAAATACCAATTATTTGGTTTTTTGGAATTAAAATTTCTAGTTGTTTCTTCTTGCATTTCTGTTACTCATGTCCTATATAATTTAAAAACCCCAAAACTCTTTAGACATATAGAAAAAATGCTGGACTGAAGATTTTATCGCCGAGGAATTTGATCGTTTTTTGTGTAATATTTCTTCAAAATATATATCGAGGGCTGATGAACCATTTTCTCGAAAATGAGTTTTTGATGCCAAACTATTCTCAGATGTGGATGTCATCTGTCATACAAATTTGGAAAAGATTTTTTTTTTTGTGGCTGCAAAGTCAAAAATTGTGAAAAGTATATTAGAAAAAACCGGCGAAACTTTTTTATTATATTGAGAATACCAAAATATTTCTTTGGCATCTGATTGCTGACTTCATGGGGAATATTTGTGTATGAAAAGTTTCAGAATTATGAATGAAGAAAGTTCAAGTATAAGGAATTGCAACGGCGAATTTTGGATTTTTCATCAATTGCAGCGATTTTCGCGACTGGCTACATATATGTTACAGGAGACCAATCTGACGGATGAAGCTGGAATCTTTAAATTCGCTGTGTACATCACAGAAAATGCGTTTTCTATACAACATTTCCAAGATTTCATGAAAAAAGTTATGGAGTTTACAATAAATCTTATTCTTATTTCAACATTCATAGTGCTCAATTTTAAACATACAAAAGTGGCTATGAACCATGAAACCGCGAGTACAAGGAAATTTCGAAAACCTTTTAATCGTAGCAATTAGTAATCCTTTTTAGATTAAACTGTAGAAGAATGATTAATAATTTCTCTTTAAATAAAGGAGAAAATCTGTTTTTTCGCTCTCCTGAAAAGTTATGTTTTTGTTCATAGCCACTTATGAATATGAGCCCTCGATATGTATGTATGTAATTTCAAGCAACTATTTAAAAAAAGTTCTACACTTAGAGAACGAGTCTGTTAATAAAAGCAGCGATTGTCTGCTGCCTATCAGCAGACACTTTTCTGCTATTACAGCTGTATTTTGGCATAATAGCAGTTTTCTGCAATCTTACATCATCATTCACACTGCTAAAGAGTTTGCAGTCTGCTAAAATCGACTGTTGTTAATTAAAATATAAAAATAGATAAGCGTTCATAAGCGAGTTTAGATCGAATTTTCTTTTATATTTGCTTGGGACAATATGCGTATTATATATTTTGCTAAAAACAGCAAACAGCTGTTTACCATATCAGCAGATACAAATCAGCTGTCTCTTTTTTAACAGCAGAAAATCTGCAATGCAATTTTGCCGACAATGTCTGTTGGACGAATGTATCAAAATATCTCTCGAAGATCATGGCAATAAAATATGAGTGGTTTCACAAACGCTCCAGTAAAAAATTCCTAAAAAGTTGGAAAATTAACTAAGTATGAGTAAAGTTTCCTTCTTTCAAAGCCATAGTAAATAGTTCATTTACTAGAAAAAGGGTAGTAGATTTACTTAAAAACATTTCTTTGGATCTAATAAAAAATTCTTACAATTGAGTAAGTTTAAAGTGAGAAAAAAATATGAAATTTTTTTGTATGGAAAAAAATCCATTTAAGAAATTTTAACTTAAAAATGTGTTTTTTCCTAAAATGAAGTTGAAATGTTTACTGAAATTTATGCCGAGTTCTTCATACATTTAAGTATTAATGAACATAAAAAACATTTGAAATTGTTAAAAAAATTCTTGAATATTAATCTAAGAAGCAATTCTCATTCCTTTGCAGAGACTTATTTCTTAAATACTTTCTGAATTATTCTAAACAACCACTGCGAAGGCGCCTATCTTGCCAATCATGGAGTAATAGCTCAACTCCTTATGACAGAGGTATCATGCAACTTTTGAGAAATATTTCATGTTGTCATTTTTTGTATCAGTTTTGCATACTCAGAAGCAAAACTATTTGTTTGATTTTTATAGTTAAAATGAACTTATTTTAATTTCACCTTTTTTTCCTTGTATAAAATAAAATTTTCCTCAGCTTAAGTAAAAATTTACTCGTTTTGTGGGAAAAAACAGCAAAATTGTCCTTAGTTTGAGTAAATATTTACTTCATTTGAGTAAACATTTACTTAGTTTTAGGAAATTCTCTGCAAAATTTTACTAAGATTTAGTAAAAATTTACTTAGTTTTAGGAAAATTTTGCTTAAATTTAGTAAAAAATTACTTGGTTTTAGGAAAAATTTACTTAGATTTAGGAAAATTTGAGCAAAATTCGACTTATATTTAGTAAAAATGTATTTGGTTTCCTAAATTTTAGTTAATTTTAACTCATTATAGGGTTAACTTTTTTATGAGTGTAGGTGAAAACCCCCCCCAGGGGAAAATCCTGCGCACGGGCCTGTCTTTGCGCATTAGTTTGTAACACCCAAAAGAAAACGAGTTAGACCCATCGTTTATTATACAAATCGGCTTAGAATCACTTTCTGAGTCGATTTAGCAATGTCCGTCTGTCTGTCTATCCGTCTGTCCATCTATTGATGTAATCAAATTACAGGTCGCAATTATAGTCCGATCTTAACAAAAATTGGCACAACTAAGTTTTATGGATCAAGGACGAACGCTATTTATTTTGAGGCAAATCGATTCAGATTTAGATATAGCCCCCATACAATGACGCTCCCGATTTGACATTTTCCGTTCTAGAAACCACATATTGTACCCGATTTTCTTTAAATTTGGGACAGCATCTTATAATCCAACTAGAAACACCTATGCGGAAATTGAGTAAGATCGGTTCAGATTTAGATATAGCCCCCATACATATGTCGCTCCCGATTTGACTTTTGCGCTCTAGAAACCACATAGTGTATTTTTGCAAAATGAGAATTACTCAACCAATCACAACTTTTGTTCTGTAACAAATATTGAGAATTGTTGCAGGAGAATTGAAAATTATTAAAAATATATGGAAATTATAAAATATATCTACACGTCCGTAGAAAGCACGCTAGAATCTAAACGAAAGGTCCAAATTTTCCAAGAATACATCTAATAGTTGCAGAGGGAAACATTTCCCCCTAGCAACGAGTATTTACACATTTTGTGAAGATTACTGTTTTGTCGTTATTTGACTTTTTGCAAGTTCAATCCTTTGATAAAGTGAAATGAGACAAAAAGGGATCAAAATGCTACCAGTGAAATGATAATAGCTAGTATGGTGAAATTCGGGGTGGACATCCATCTGATCTGATGTACAAGTAAAATAAGGGGAAAAGGGATGAAATCGGTACCGACTGCAGTTAGAATAATGAAAACGATGTGTAAAATAAAGGAAATTTTCGAAATTTGTACTGTTCGGGGAAAACGAGGAAAAAGAGAATACAAATGGTATCATTCAAACCGCTGCAGGTAAAATAATGAAAATTAGTGTATATTTCGTTCTGGCTACGTAGACTCGAAAAATAGACCGATCTTTCGATATTCGTACATCAAAGGTCAAATTGGGCAAAAAGGGATAACAATGGTAATGGGGTAAAATAAATAATCGTAAAATTAGGCGTGAACATTCCCCGGTGAATGTTTTAATGGATTTTCGAAATCCCTTCTTTTAGGATAACAAGTAAGGAAAGACTAAAGTCGGGCGGGCCGACTATATGATACACTCCACTTTCTATCCGAATACAATTCAACTCAACTGTTTCCTAATCATAGGCTAATATGATCCGATTCGATTTGTCATAGATAAGAATATTTGTATAGGGGCTATATACAAACATGGAAAAATGTGACTAATTTTCACAATAGGTTCTTCCAGTTCAAATAAATAGTGTTATGCTCACTTTGAAGAAATTCGGTGAAAATTCGTGGTTTCTGGGGCGGAAAAACTTAAAACGGGAGCGAAATTTGTATAGAAGCTATATATAAATCTGAACCGATCTGAAACATCCATATGACAAATGAGAAGCGCTGATAAACAAAATATTCCACCGAACTAAGTCGACACACTAAAAATCTCACTTTGCCAATTCAATGTTATGCATGTGCTTGCATAGCTCGCAACAATGCAAAGGTTGTTGTTGTACGGTATGTCCCGTTTTCACTGTACCTCGTGTGTATTGTTGTTGTTTGTATGTATTGTTGGTCTGTTATGTTGTATGTGTTGTCATTTATTTTGGTTCAAGACCAATGGTTGTGCTGAAGTCTTCAGCAGAACCCAAAAATAGTGTGTCGACTTAGTTCGGTGGAATATTTTGTTTATCAGCGCTTCTCATTTGTCATATGTGACCGCTGGTACTAATATGAACCGTGATTTAAGCCAAAGACATACATTCGTTGCGAAAGTTCTGACGAGATGGGGTAGCGCCCATCGAAACTGCGCAGTCAACGTTTAGCTGCAACAATAATGGTCTTACTTTGCCTTTTTTTAATTTTGGGTTCTGCTGAAGACTTCAGCACAACCATTGGCCTTGAACCAAAATAAATGACAACACATACAACATAACAGACCAACAATACACACAAATAACAACAATATTTGAAAAACAAATAAGGAAAGGCTAAAGTCGGGCGGGGCCGACTTTATATACCTCGCTTTGATTGCTAAACCCAGGTGCTTCATGGGAACACTTTTATGTATGCTATAAATTTATCTTTAGTCAAATTTAACGAATATGGCAGATATTCTGAGTAAAGTAAATGTAACATGATCTGGAAAGTTGATCCAGATCTAATGAGATATACAGATTATATAGCGGATGATTATATAGGATGAATGTGACGGACATTTGAAGGGGGCCTTTAACAACACTTGGGGACTGTGCCAAAACATGGACCTATATAGTTCTCATTCACGGTAGGTATTCCTAGTTGAAATATATCAAGATCTGCAAAATTTGATCAAGATCTAATGTAAGATGTAGTTCCTAGAACCGTAATAAAGTAGAATGGGCCCATCGATCATTCCATGTCAAACCGAACACTTTTTACACCACCATTTCCGATTTCGTTGAAACTTTGTACGATAACTAAACTTTATAAAATATTTGATTCACAGAAGACGACAAAAAATCGAATTTTTTTTTCAAAATATATGACCAATTGAAAATTGCGAAAATCAAGAAAAACGTGCCGAGGTATGAACATTGAAAATGGTGTAGTGAGAAAACGCGTGGGCACAATTCAAAGAATGATGGCTTATTTTAATTACAAGTACTTTTCGCCAGCGTTCTTGGCTATTGACTGCTACTGACAACAATTTTGTGTATTTCTGCATTTTCTTCTTCTTTTGTATTTTACACTATGAAAACACCAACCTAAAAATTCAGAAAAAATATAGGCATATTCCCTGATCGATTCTAAACAAACGCTAAAAATTTCAGCTTGGAGAAATAACGGGTTGTATTTAAAACAAGTAAGAAGGCGTTAAGCTCGGCCGGGCCGAATCTTATATACCCTCCACCACGGAGTGCATTCCATAGTATTACCAGCAGATTAAAGGAAGTCGACTTTACATAGAAGCACAGTACCATATTACGAAAATTGTGATATTTTTATGCGCATTGCTATATTTGTTTACTATTTCAAACTATAATGCGCACTATTTGAAATCGACTACTATATATAAATAAAATGCTGAAATTGTGAAAGTGAACATGCCTAAATATTAGGCGATTGTCAGTCGCTATTAGAAAGAAGCATTTTCAGATATAGACAAAGTGATAAGAAAAGTATAAATTTTAAAGATATCCCCATTCGCCCCATACGTATTTCGAAAAATCCCTCTATTTTACGTGTCTATGCAATTAAAGGGATGTACACACCGATAGGTACTATTTTTATCCCTTTTTCGTCCCATTTCGCACCCTACAAATAAAAATCACTCTTTAGTGCCCTTTTATGCTATAAAGGGAATGCGAATTGCAAATATCAAGTAAATACAAGCTATTATGTTCAAAAAAAACATGCTGAAATACTCTAAATATTAGGCGTATTTTCAGTCCTTGTGAGGGAAAATTTTTTCCCTCTGGCCCGATTTCGCCCACTTTCAATTCCAACCGATCTGCAACCATAAGACACATTTAGAAAAAATTTGAACCTCCTAGCTCATTTCGTTCGACCGCTATCGTGCTTTCAACAGACAGACAGACAGACGGACAGACGGGCATGGCTATATCGTCTTAGAATTTTATCACGACCCAGAATATATATACTTTATGGGGTCTCCGATGAATATTTTAAGGTGTTACAAACGGAATGACAAAGTGATTATACCACCATCCTGGAGGTGGAGGGTATAAAAACATTTACTAAATATAGTCGCCCGAAAAAAGTATTTTCTGAACGATTGTTAATAAAATAGCATACACACACGTAGTTTGTGTATGCTTAGCTAACGGGATACACACACATTCGTTCAAAAATAGTGTTTGGCGTTGGTAAAACTGCGGAAATTAAAAGTTTTTTTTGATGTCTTGAAGAAATAAAAACACTGGTGTGAACAAAAATTATGTGATAAATTTATTCAGGTGGATACAATTATTTCGTTGTGGGTAAGATTGGAAAAAATAATTAGTATTTCAATAAACTTACATACTGCAAAAAAATCGTCCGTGCTTGTATTCAAAGTTTCAAGTGCACATCGATCAGTAGTGACCCATTGCTTATATGAAATTGAATCTATCATTTTGCCATGAAAAATTTGTTTTAACTGTTCAATTAAGTCGTCGCATCCAGGGCACAATTCACACCGCCGAAGATAACAATCATGAGTTGGGGGGTTGCAAATTATTTTTAGAGAAACAGTCGTTATAAGTTACAATTTGGAGGTTATCAGATGTTAGTCTTGATAGAGAAGACCAGTCAATTATAAGTTTTACGTTTTGATGTATACAGCACACACAAACGAATGGGTTCCTGTAGCTCCCGGTAGAATACAGTATTTCGATCGCAATTCCGCGAACTTAGAGAATTGTATTTTCGCCTCTGGGTGTTTTTCTTTGAATAATACATGTGAATGAAAGTGGACGAAATCGGCCCAGAGGGAAAATTTTTTCCCTCACAAGGACTGAAAATACCTCTAATATTTAGAGTATTTCAGCATGTTTTTTCAACATATTACCGTGTATTTACTTGATATTTGTAATGCGCATTCCCTTTATAGTATAAAAGGGTACAATAGAGTGATTTTTATTTGTAGGGGGCGAAATGGGACAAAAAGGGATACAAATGGTACCTATCAAACGACAACAGATAGAAACACGAAATTTGGCGTGTACATTCCTCTAATGGAGATGATACATAATATAAAAGTATTTTTTAAAAATTCGTACTTTTAAGAGGTTAAATGGGGATAGAGGGATACAAATAGTACCACCCTAACGGCTGCGCCTAGAATAATGAAATTCGATATATACATTCCTCTGATTGCGTAGACACGTGAAATAAGAGAACTTTCCAAAATTCGTACTTTTTGGTGTTCAAATGGAAAAAGGGGATAAAAATAGTATCTACCAAATTACAGCAGCTAGAATCATGTAATTCGGAGTATACATTCCTCTGATTGCGTAGACACGAAAAATAAAACGTTTTTTCAAAATTCGTACTTTCAGGGGATACAATGGCTACAGGGGATAAAAATAGTACCAACTAAACGAATACAGCTAGAATGATGAAATTCAGAGTGTACATCCCTCTAATTGTGTAGATACGTAAAATAAAGAGATTTTAGATAGTAGTATTCTTGAGGGGGCAAAATTGGAAAAAGGGGATAAAAATGGTACCAACAAAATGTAATATAATATAATCTGCAAAATTTGATGAACTTCCGATGTAAAATGTGGGTTCTAGAAAGGTAATAATAACATGTATGTAAATCGGAAAGAACATCTGTATGGGGGTATACTGAAACATGGAACGATGTGACCCAATTGTATGTTTATAGGTGAAATATAATACGTAAAGTTTGGCCAAAATCTAGGTTTCTAGAGCGGAAAATGTCAAATGGGGAGCGACATTTGTATGGAGGCTATATCTAAATCTGAACCGATCTAGCCCGCTTTTGCCACAGGTGTTTCTAGTTAGATTATAAGGTGTTGAGCCACATTTGACGAATATCGGGTACAATATGTTATTTTTAGAGCGGAAAGTGTCAAATCGACATTTGTATGGGGACTATATCTAAATCTGAACCGATTTGCTTCAAATTAAATAGCGTTCGTCCTTGATCCACAAAACTTACTTGTGCCAATTTTTGTAAAGATCGGACTATAATTGCGACCTGTAATTTGATTACAACAATAGATGGACAGACAGACATACATTGCTAAATCGACTCAGAAAGTGATTATAAGCCGATCTGTATAATAAACGATGGGACTAACTCGTTTCCTTTTGGGTGTTACAAACAAATGCACAAATAAATAATACTCTCGTGGAGTGTATAAAAATGGGGGCCCATATATACATATATTAATATTAATAAGTATGTATTCTTAGTTGAAATATAACATGATCTGCAAAATCGTACCGAGATCCAATGTAGGATGTGGTTTCTAGAGTTTTAATATAGTAGAAATTGGGAACCTATTTGCGTGGGGTTTATACCAGAATATAGACCCATATGACTTTCATAGTATGTACACTTAGTTGAAATATAATATAATCGGCAAAATTTGATAAACTTCCGATGTAAAATGTGGGTCCTAGAAGGGTAATAATAACTAGTAAGGAAAGGCTAAAGTCGGGCGGGGCCGACTCTATGATACACTCCACTTTCAATCCGAATAGAATTTAATTCGGTGAAAAAGTGAAAGCGGGAAGGATTTTGGTATCCTTAAATGTATGTGTTTGGCAAAAAATGTTAAATCGGAAAGGACATTTGTATGGGGGTATATTGAAATCTGGAACGAAATAGGTGAAATATAATATGTATAGTTTGACCAAAATCGGTTAAACAGTTGGGAGCAACTACGCAGATACAAATGCGCTATCTCTAAATCTGAACTGCTCTTAGCCACTTTCACCATAGGTTTTTTACTTGGATTATAAGCTGTTGTGTCAAATTTAAAATCGAGTACAATATGTGGTTCTAAAGCGGCAAAAGTCCAATCGGGAGCCACATTTGTTTTGGGCTATATCTAAATCTGAACCGATCTTACCCAATTTTTGCATAGGTGTTTCTAGTTGGAATATAAAATGTTGCGCCAAATTTAAAGAGAATCGAGTATAATATAGGGTTTCTAGAGCGGAAAATGTCAAATCGGGAGCGACATTTGTATGGGGGCCATATCTAAATCTCAACCGATCTTATCGAATTTCTGCATAGGTGTTTCTAGTTGGAATATAAAATGTTGCGCCAAATTTAAAGAGAATCGAGTATAATATAGGGTTTCTAGAGCGGAAAATGTCAAATCGGGAGCGACATTTGTATGGGGGCTATATCTAAATCTGAACCGATCTTACCCAATTTCTGCATAGGTGTTTCTAGTTTGATTATAAGATGTTGTGCCAAATTTAAAGAAAATCGAGTACAATATGTGGTTTCTAGAGCGAAAAATGTCAAATCGGGAGCGACATTTGTATGGGGGCTATATATAAATCTGAACCGATCTTACCCAATTTTTGCATAGGTGTTTCTAGTTGGATTATAGGATGTTGTGCAAAATTTAAAGAAAATCGAGTACAATATGTGGTTTCTAGAGCGGAAAATGTCAAATCGGGAGCGACATTTGTATGGGGGCTATATCTAAATCTGAACCGATTTGCCTCAAATGAAATAGCGTTCGTCCTTGATCCACAAAACTTACTTGTGCCAATTTTTGTTAAGATCGGACTATAATTGCGACCTGTAATTTGATTACAACAATAGATGGACAGACGGACAGACGGACAGACAGACGGACAGACAGACGGACATTGCTAAATCGACTCAGAAAGTGATTCTAAGTCGATCGGTATACTTAACAATGGGTCTATCTCGCTTCCTTTTTGGTGTTACAAACAAATGCACAAAGCCATAATACTCTCGTGGAGTGTATAAAAATGGGGGCCCATTTGTAAGAGCGTTACAATAAATAGTGGGCCCTTATAGATCACTTGCAAAGTATTTCAAAATTTTATCAGGATCCAATGTAAGATGTAGGTTCTAGAGCGATAATAGTATAAACTGGGGCCCATTTGTATGGGGCTATACCAAAACAATGGCTGGCATTCAAAATGGGTGTTTCTAGTCTAAATGTAACATTGTGTGCAAAATTTTAGAGCAGTAATATTGTAAATAAGAGGTACATTTGTACGGGTGCTATGTCAAAACAAGGACCCATGTGGTCAAAATGAACACGATCATGAAAATTTTGTCATGATCCCATGTAAAATTTGTATTCTAGATCACTAATAGTGTAAATTATAGGTCTATTTGTATTGAGACTATATTTAAATCTGAACCGATTTCTTCCAAATTCAATACCGATTGTCGTTGGCCCAAAAAAATAAGCTCTGCCAAATTATTTCGATTATTTCTTGGTGTTACAAACATTTGGCTCGAACTAACTTATAATACCCTAGTCCACGAAATGGTGCGATGCCGTACCACTTCAAAATATTAAATATACCATTAAATATGCATTACGATTGATAAATTAATTCAGGTTACAACAATACTTCTTAATTTTTCTTTTTCTTGAAACATTTATAAAATATTTTGAAGGGAAGAATACATACTTGCGAAGCAATCCAAGCTCATGATGTAAGATATCAAAAGGAATGGCTCATATTTAAATCCTCGACTTTCCATATTCATTTCATTTGAGTGTCATATCATATAATCAAGAATTGGCGTTGGATTGTGGGTGAAAAGCTGGAGGAGTTATTTTCCCGTCCCTTCGGCTGTGGGTATTGCCTCCTTTGGCCATATTTGGATCTAAGTCTGCAGCCACGTGCATATATTACTGCGAATATAACTCTGTAGACAAATGATTGAGAAAAATCGGTGAACATATTTAATTAATGTGTCCTACACATCTTTGGTATTCCTAAGTCATTTTCCATGTACTTTTGGAAATAAATGTGATTTATTGGTTATGCAAAAAGATTTGGAGAAACACGCCTGCTTAAATCTCCCTCACCACACAAATCAGTGAGTCTCGTAACAATTCCAGGATATACAAACCTTCGTTCGAATGTTGTGTACCGTACAACAATAGGTGGATCTGTGTATTTGCATAACAATATGTGTTCGTACGAACTCTACCAGAATGCAGAACTCTTCAAATGAACAATAGCAATATTTTGTACGCATTTACATATTATTCCGGTTGTATGTCCATGAGCAACCCGATGATAAGTTCATACAATTTAATATTGTTAGCAAGTGTTAAAACTCCGATGTGCAAATCCCCACAAACAAATCCCAGTTGTCGGACGAACTTGCAGCATCATCATCGCCATCAGCATCGACAACATTATCGACAGCACATGAACATTGACCCAACGAATGAATTCAGGATTGAGGACTGTAAATCCATCTGGACTTACCAACAAACGACACTTTGTCACATCCTTATAAGGACAAGAACAAATTAAACACTTGTGTTTTATATTTTGCATTCATTACTGTCGAGGATAACCTTAACAACTGCCGAAAGAAATGAACGTTAACAGTTTCTTGTGATTCGTAAATGAAGATTGTATAACAAAAGGATAATCATGACAAAGTTCTAAATGATAATGTCCAGAAAGGAGGTTGTGCTGATGGTAAATATTTAAATAATATATATAAAATTTCGTCACCATACATCTCTGCAGCTCCGGTAAATAAAGAGAAATTAGGAAATCTTAATTTATCAAATCTTTGATGTTTGTTACTGATATGAACTGACCTCAATGAACTCGACACTGCAAACAAAGTTGCAAATGAAATTTGTGAAAGTGGAGATTAAAACTGAGATAATCTGTATTTTGCTGTAGTACATCCAGTTCAGTTCTTCAGATAGCACACACAATGTATTACTCAATTCATATTTAATTTTTGTTTCAACTGAAAATTGAGACATGAAATAATTTATATTTAAAAAACAAGATAAAATTCAAATCTACCGTGTCCAAGAGAAGCTTTTGTCAGAAAATATTCAGGTTAAGAAGAACAACATTAAATGATTTTTTAAGTAATAATTAAGAAGTAAGGAAATGCTAAAGTCAGGCGGGGCCGACTATATAGTACCCTACACCACTCCCAGCGTATATACCTCGCTTTGATTACTTAGCCCACATATTTAATGGGAGCAATTTTATGTAGTTCATATAAATTATACAGTTACTATAAATTCATCTTTAGTTGAATTTATAGTACATGGTAAATAATATGGTAATTGTTCCAATTTTCCATAGCAGATAGTAAAGTAAATATAACATGATCTGGAAAAATTGATCAAGTTTGGCCAAAATCGGTTAAACATTCGGGAGCAACATTTGTATTGGGGCTATATCTATATCGGGAGCGACATTTGTATGGGGACTATATCTAAATCTGAACCGATCTTACCCACTTTCAGCATAGGTGTTTCTAGATCAATTATAAAATGTTGTGCCAATTTTAAAGAAAACCGTGTACAATATGTTGATTCTAGAGCGGAAAAAGTCAATTCGGGCGACATTTGTATGTGGACTATATCTAAATCTGAACCGATCTTAGCATAGGTGTTTCTAGTTCGATTATAAAATGTTTTGCCAATTTTAAAGAAAATCGGGTACAATATGTGGTTTCTAAAGCGGAAAAACTGAAATAGGGAGCGACATTTGTATGGGGGCTATATCTAAATCTGAACTGATTTTCTCCAAATTCAATACCGATGGCCCTTGTCCAGAAAAAATAACTTCTGCCAAGTTTCATGACAATCGGACAACAATTGCGACCTGTAGAGTGCGAACAAGCTTAGATGGACAGTAGACGGACGGACAGACAGACATCGTTAAATCGACTCAGCGGGTGATTCTAAGCCGATCGGTATATAGGGTCTACTTCGATTATTTCTTGGTGTTACAAACATTTGGCACAAAACTAACTTATGATACCCTAGTCCACGAAGTGATGTAGGGTATAATGAACCGATTTTTGTATTCTAATGAATTAGTAAACTTATAATGAAGAAGATTTCTGAATTCAAATAATCCTGATTTTTTGTACAACGAATGAATGTTTTTCTTCGGGAAACTACATCCCATCCCAACATCAAGTAAAATCACGGGAGTTACGAAACAAATTTGAAATTTATTTACAAAGTGAAAACTGAGATCTTCGCCAATGAATTTAACATGGCGTTATCATAAGAGGGATGCCCTTTTTTTTGAAAGACTTAAAAGTTATTTTAAAGTAATTGCACGCCATCTCAGCTATCCTTTGTTGGGAGTGGTGAATACCATTTTTTGTTCATTAGAATTGACAATAGGTAACTTAACAAAATATTTATTTAGTATAAATTAATATATGATGCAAATTAATATTAAATTAAATTAGCATTAAATAAAATATCACTACTCAAATTTACTGATTTTATGCAGTATATATATATATATATATATATATATATATATATATATATAGATAGATATATATCAATGTGTGTCTGCATGTTACGTATAGGACGCCAAACCTGTCACTGATCTTTTAGCATTTACGAATTATTGTATTACTAATTTTGAATTTGGTGTCCAAGTTGACACTATGTATTTAGATTTTAGTAAGGCTTTGGATAGAGTTTCTCATACTTTACTTGTTAAGAAACTTTCTAGATTTTGAATTCACTCTTCTTTATTGAATTGGTTGAGTTCCTACTGATCTAACAGATGATCTTTTGTCTCAATTGATAATTACAACTCTGATTTTTATGTCGCTACCTCTGGGGTTACTCAGGGTAGTATTCTAGGTCCACTTCTTTTCACCTTATTCATTAATGATATATGCTCATGTTTCCAATTCTGCAATTATCTCCTATATGCCGATGACATTAAATTGTTCGCAGGGATTTCTAATCTTCAGGATTCCATGTCTCTTCAGTGTGACATTGATCGTGTTTTGACTTGGTGTGAAGTGAATATGTTGCCCCTGAATGTTGCGAAATGTTCTCACCTTCCTTTTGGAAGGCGCGTAAAAATGATTAACTCTAAATACTATATTAACAATGAGTTATTGGCAAAAGTTTATAGTAAATTGGACTTAGGTGTTGCTTTGATAGTAAATTGAGGTTTAGGTTATGTTATTCCAAGGGCTTATTCCGTTCTGGCATTCATAAGGCGCAATAGTAAGGACTTTATAAATTCTTATACTCGCATATTGCTTTATGTTACTTTTGTTAGATCAAAATTGGAATATGCTTCTATGGTTCGGAGTCCATTTTATGTTAATCACATAAACCGCATTGAACGACTACAAAAGAAATTTATTAATTTTTTCACTGATCCTAGGCCTTCTTATGAATCTAGGTGTTTACTCATACATTTGGATACATTATCCAATCGGCGCTCCAAAATGTCTGTCTGTTATTTACTTTTCAAATTAATTTCTAGAAAAATAGACTGTCCTTTATAGCTTAGTCGTATTGGCTTCAATATCCCTGCTAGGGATATGCGTACTTGGGAATACTTTAACATACCTATGCATAGATGTAATTATGTTCTTAATGAACCTATTTCACGTGCTCTAAAAGAATGTAATAATATAAATAACAAATTCGATTTAGATTTTTCATTTTCGCTGTCAAATTTTAATGAAATACTAGATTTATTTTACTCTTAGATTTAAGCTAGTCTGTAAGGATCATAATGTCCATAGACTGAAATAAATGAATACATAAACGACTAAAGCTAGTACATCCCTTTAATTGCGTAGACACGTAAAATAAAGAGATAATAAATTTAAAGAGAAAATAATTTTAGAAAGTCGTACTCTTAAGGGGGTAAAATGGGAAAAGGGAATAAAAATGGTACCAACCAAATGACCGCAGGTGGAATCATAGAATTTGGTGTATACATTCCTCTGACTGCATAGACACGCAAAATAAAAAGATTTTTCCAAATTCGCACTTTTTACTTTTACGGCAAAAATTGATTGAATCATGAAGTTAGGTTATTTTGCACTATTTACGTAAGATAACGGATTTTCAAAATTTTTTATTTTGGAATTAAAATAGAATGGAAATACAACCAACTGCAGCACCCATTATCTACCAGTTGGTTTGAAATAATAAAAATATTATATTTATTTATACATTTTTTGTCAATATTTGTATTTGTTTTGGTTTGGCTATATTAAACAAATATATATATTTTCCTGTAATATTACTGCACTGAACGAAAATCGACAGCCTCTGTGGAATGCAATCCATGGTTGAGGGTACATAAATTCGACCCGGCCGAACTTAACACCGTTTTTACTTGTTTCTTTATATCTCCGTCATGATGCGTCGTTTTAGCCTCAGATTGACATCGAAAATACACTGGAAATTGAAAGTTGGTATTGCACAAAAAACAATGAAGTTAGTCATCAGCATTTCAATTTAAATTTAAAATCGTTTTTTAGTACACCCGACTGTGTATTGTTCGTTCAGTGTGAGGGGCTAGTTTTATATAAAAAGTACTTCAATGTAAACATTTTCCAGGTGAACACTAGAGAGTCCACATCTACTGGAACCTTCAAAAATATTGGAACTAGCAAGTGTAAGCTCAATAAGTAAAACCTCCTCATCTACTGGTTGTGTTTTGCGGTTTTCCAGTAGTCTTGGACGCAAGAGTGTCCAAAGATTACACATTGCAACTTACATATAAATGGTGATTGTAATCAACCTAAGATACTTTTTATATGTTTCCTCTGGGTTTTCTGTCATTATTAGTGTTGAGTTCTCATCGTCAACGAATCGTAAGGATTTTTCCATGGACACTATTCAATCAATTGAGTGTTTGTTGGAGTGATCCGATGAGTGTCGGTAGATGGATGAGTTCCATGATGTGTGCGAGTGAGTGTCATCAATTGAATTGAATTTGTTTATGATTCGTCTGTCGTCACATGTCGGTGTCTTTAGTCGATTGTCATACAAACGAATTACATACGAGTATGTGTGAGGAAAAAAGGGTTATTAGATAAGAACTAGATGGATTAAATATCGCTTCAATAGGTTTTAATTTAAAATAATAATAATAGATAAAGTATGTTTTCAATATCATGATTTTTTGGTTTATTTGGTGAGGGTATCGATTGCGTGAAGACTATGTTTTATCTACAAGCAGACAACACTTCTGTTATACCAACGTTAGTTTTTATTAACGTTTATTGAAAAACACTCCAATATGCCATGTATTCAATAATTTTCAAATATCTTAAAACAACTTAAATATTATTAGTAAGAAATTTCAAAAAAAATCTCTTCATAATCCACCCTTTTTTTCCTATGGACTAACCCATATGTTGCTGTTAGTGCATCCATGTCTATTTGCCTCCATATTGACAATTTGTCAACGGGGTTGCCCGAAAGTATGGAAGGACACACACTCACAAAAAACTGAATCGCAAAACGAGTAAATTTCGTTTGTGGTTTAGCTTACAAAATTCTGCTTTGATTTGTTATGATTGTATTGAGTGTTAAGGATTTGTGTGTGTGTGTGTGCGTGTGTCGTCTGTGTGATGCATGCAACAAAGTGCTCTTGGACAGCAGGAGGCAATCATGATGTTGATGATGACGGTGGCAATGGTGATGGTGACCGTAGCAACACATTGACAAAAGAAAAGGTTTTGCTTCATTTTGTGCAAAGATTTGATTGACTTTGTGGTTGAGTGAATGTTATTTAGAAGTAAACCGCATAAACCTACACATACATGCACTCATACATATGTATGTACTCTCCAGGACACTTACACTTGCACTCACACCACGTCCCTTTGGTTTTATTAAAATGTATGTATGCATGTGCGGATGGTTGGATGTGTGAAATCCTTTTCATTTATTTCAAATAACATCTCAAACTATGATTTTGTTTTCGAAAAACTACAAACGGGTAGGATTTTATATTGAAAATACCTTAAATTAAAAGCAATTTAATGGATTTGCTATTTCATTATTCAAGAGAATATTTCATACAGTTTTTGCTATAAGTTTGTTCAGGAGGGTGGGTGGTGGCTAAAAAAAACCATATCTATGGGGATCTGAAACAAGTTCCCGCTGAAAATGAATGGCGTCAAATATTCCTTTTCAACCTTACTTGATTATAAACATTAAGATGAATTATATATAATATGAATATAATTCATCTTATATATTGATATATATTGATATATTTTTAGCTAATATAAATTATACACATTAATTGTAGAATATATAAAAGGTAATAAAATATAATGTTCACATAATAATACAAAAGAAATATGTGAATTTTAAACCCCTCTCATTAGAAAATTTGAGCATATTTATTTACGAAAACCAAAAATATCTTGGGATTAAAATTTCAACCGCGTTTGTCTTCTGTCGTCTGCTGTCCATCTAAGCTTGTTCGCACTCTACAGGTCGCAATTGCTGTCCGATTATCATGAAATTTGGCAGAAGTTACTTTTTTTGGCCAAGGACGATCGGTATTGATTTTGGAGGAAATCGGTTCAGATTTATATATAGCCCACATACAAATGTCGCTCCCGATTTGAGCTTTTCCGCTCTAGAAATGGCATATTGTTTATTCTATAATTGAACTAGAAACACATACGCTGAAATTGGGTAAGATCGCTTCAGATTTAGATATAGCCCCAATACAAATGTTGCTCCCGATTTGACTTCTGCCGCTCTAGAAACCACACATTGTACCCGATTTTCTTTAAATTTGGCACAACATTTTATAATCCAACTAAAAACACCTATGGTGAAAGTGGGTAAGATCGGTTCCGATTTAGATATAGCCCCAATACAAATGTCGCTCCCGATTTGACTTTTGTCGCTCTAGAAAACACATATTGCACCAAATTTGCATTATAATTGGCACAACATCTTAGAATCCAACTAACAATACCTATGGTGAATATAGTCCCCAGACAATTGTGGCTCCCGATTTCACTTTTTCCGCTTTAGAAACCGCATATTGTTCCCAATTTTTTTATTTATTCTATTAATAAAATATCCGGGGTTACTTTTGACGACAGAAAAAATCAATCGATTGTAAATTATAAAAATCGTAAAATTGCAGATTAATTTGAACCAGTTGCATTTTCCTTCTCCTTTGTCCCTCGCGCGTCCCCTGATGATCTTTCAGTCATCAGTGCCTATCGGCTTGTTCTGCCTTTTTACCAGTGGGAGGAACCCAGACCTTCACTGTCGTCCAACAGGGGATCTGGTCGATGGGTACGATCTCTAACTCTAACATATCAGGCCATAGGGTATCAAGATCACCGACTGCAGCAGTAAGGAAGTCTAATGTTTTCTTATTCCCGCAGCCGACGATCTTCGCACCCTTCTTCCACCCGGCTCTGCCGAACTCAGTAATGGAGTCATCTTCACTGGTTTTGAGGGCTTCGAGTAGAGATCGGAGTATCTGCTCCTCAACCAGTAGCCATCTACTTCGTCGTCATTCTACCTTCGGGGTTGCTACGGTCTAGAATGGCAACTTGCAATTCGAGTGCTGTCGTTAGGCTAGATAAGGTTTTCGGCCGCTTGCCAACGGGGGCTTGAGCTTCTTTGGACCTCTGCCTTTCAGACGGGTCTTTCGTGTGCCTCTTCTTAAGGAATCGTAACGAGCGCTTATACTCCGCCTCACTCCTTTCCTCGTCCGTCTTAGTCCAGTTGTCACCTGGTACCGATACTAAGGCATTGTTGCCACTTATAGGCACTTCCTCTGCTGCCGAGTCAGAAGCAACCATACGATTGTCTTCTTCATCAGTCTCATAGAGGAAGAGCTTGCCTATACCCGACATACCGTCATTTGTGTCGTTTCTGCCGGTTTTGATGTTGAAAAGTAGCTGCGAAGCCACTTGAAAAGACTTTTGACATGGTCGAAATCATGATCGTGGTAGTCTGCAGCCAAGTAATAAATGTCACCATGCCATTTGTAAATAAATTTGCATTCTATTATATATAGAAGCAAAATGGTCTTGAGCCAGGACAATATCCCACTTCAAATCAAATATTGATTACAGACCAAAAAATGCAAACGAAAAAACTAAAACAAATGAGCGTTGGCTCGGCAGAAGTATTGCTGGGTAACTATACCTGCATATACACATACTTACATATGCACCTCAATGAGATGCTTGTAAGATGGCATATGTGCTTTATTACTTGGAGCGATTTTTTAAACTCAAATTCGGCAAGTGAGTTGTGCTTCTCGTTCGTTTGTGAGAATTATCTCCTTATAGAGGTCGGGTTTGATGTTGAATAGTCGCTGCGAAGCCACTTGATAAGACTTTTGACATGATCGAAATCATGATCGTGGCAGTCTGCAGCCAAGTAATAAATGTCACTATGCCATCTGTAAATAAATTTGCATTCTATTAAATATAGAAGCAAAATGGTCTTGAGCCAGGACAACATCCCAGTTCAAATCAAATCAATTATTTCACAATTTTATGAGGATCTCTCCTCAGAAGAAAATTATATTTATAATAATTTTTGTTTAACTTAAAAATAATAATTTAGAACACCAAAAGAACTGTCTCATCTTTTTCGGATAGGGTACACAAATCGGTGTGAACAAAATGACAACAAGAATATATTCTGCATCTTAAATTATAGGGAAATTTCAATAAAAATGACCCATAGACTGTCGTTTTGAGCACTCTTGTCTGATGTTATGGAATGAGCTTTTTATACCCTCCACCTCCAGGATGGGGGTATATTCACATTGTCATTCCGTTTGTAACACCTTGAAATATTCATCGGAGACCCCATAAAGTATATATATTCTGGGTCGTGGTAAAATTCTAAGACGATATAGCCATGTCCGTCTGTCTGTCTGTCTGTTGAAAGCACGATAACGGCCGAACGAAATGAGCTAGGAGGTTCAAATTTTTCCTAAATGTGTCTTATGTTTGTAGATCGATTGGGATTGAAAGTGGACGAAATCGGCCCAGAGGGAAAAAATTTTCCCTCACAAGGACTGAAAATACCCCTAATATTTAGAGTATTTCAGCATGTTTTTTGAACATATTAGCTTATATTTAGTTTATATTTGCAATGCGCATTCCCTCTATAGCATAAAAGGGCACTATAGAGTGATTTTTATTTGTAGGGGGCGAAATGGGACAAAAGGGATAAAAATGGTACCTATCAAACGACAACAGATAGAAACACGAAATTTGGCGTGTACATTCCTCTAATAGAGTGGATACATAATATAAAAGTATTTTTTCTAAATTCTTACTTTTGAGGGGTTAAATGGGGATAGAGGGATAAAAACGTACCAACCTAACGGCTGCACCTAGAATAATGAAATTCGATATGTACATTCCTCTGATTGCGTAGACACGTAAAATAAAAGAACTTTCCAAAATTCGTACTTTTTGGGGTTCAAATGGAAAAAGGGGATAAAAATAGTACCTACCAAATGACAGCAGCTAGAACCATGAAATTCGGAGTATACGTTCCTCTGACTGCGTAGACACGAAAAATAAATCGTTTTTTCCAAATTCGTACTTGCAAGGGATACAATGGCTACAGGGGATAAAAATACTACCAACTAAACGAATACAGCTAGAATGACGAAATTCGGTGTGTACATCCCTCTAATTATGTAGATACGTAAAATAAAAAGATTTTAGATAGTCGTACTCTTGAGGGGGCAAAATTGGAAAAAAGGCGATAAAAATTGTACCAACAAAATGGCCGCTGATAGAATCATGGGATTCGGTGTATACATTCCTCTGACTGCATAGCCACGTACAATATTTTTTTTTTCAAATTCGTACTTTATTTTGTTGCTTTTACGACAAAAAATTGTAGAATCATGAAGTTGTCTTATACTGCGAACGTGAGAGATAAGGTATATAAATTTATACTTTTGAAATTAAAATAGGATGGAAATACAACAAACCAAACGAATGTAGCTGAAAATACACTTTCTATCCCCCAATATTTAGGGTATTTATGATTGCTCCCTTATATTTACTTTATGAATTGAAGTATTATATCCATTATATATAGTATACAAATAATGGTAGCTTGGCTTATTAACTAAATGTCTCATTTTCATACAGTTAAAATTTGTTGCGGACATTCCTCTTGTACCTTGGAAGCACCACAAAGAAAATAAAAGTTTTAGCGGGCGAAATGGGACAAAAAGAGATAAAATATGGTAACAATGATACAACAACAGATAGAATCATGAAATTCGGTGTGTACATCCCTCTAATTGCATAGACGCGTAAAATAGAGGGATTTTTCGAAATTCGTACTTTGAAGGGATATAATTAAAAAGAGGGTTAAAAATGGGACCTACCAAACCGCTGAAGTTGAAATCATGAAATTCGGTGTATACATTCTGACTATGAAGACTTGAAAAAGGGTTTTTTCGAAATTTGTACATTTGGGCGGAGAATGGGGTGAATGGGGATATCTTTAAAATTTATACTTTTCTTATCACTTTGTCTGTATCTGCAAATGCTTCTTTCTAATGGCGACTGACTATCGCCTAATATTTAGGCATGTTCACTTTCACAATTACAACATTTTATTTATATATAGTAGTCGATTTTAAACAGTGCGCATAAGTATACATTATAGTTTGAAATAGTAATCAAATATAGAAATGTACATAAACATATCACAATTTTCGTAATATGGTACTGTACTCTTATGTAAAGTCGACATCCTTTAATCTGCTGGTAATACTGTGAAATGCACTCCGTGGTGGAGGGTATATAAGATTCGGCCCGGCCGAACTTAACGCCTTCTTACTTGTTAATATTTGTGAAGGTAAAGAATTGGTATTTCAGGTATTCTCACATCGCACAATAATCATAAATATGATGAAAAACAAGATTTTTGAACATTTCTGAACATCTCAGCGATTATTATATCAACGAGAATTGTGAATAGATTTTTTTAACGATATACCATTGTGACATTTGAGCAAGTGCAAGCCTTTCAGACGATACCAAGAACGCGTTCCAAAAAAATTGCAATCTTTTTGGAAATCCTATTTACACAAAAACGACAAAGATCACCAACTTTGAACACAAATAACCCGCAAGAATGTAAAATTGCATGAAAATCTGAGATGATGAATTTTCAAACCAAAGTTTTTTGTGTTCTTTTTTTGTAGAATTAATCTTCGCAAAAACGCCCAAGAGGGTTTAAATCTTTTCTAATTAACCCATCATCTTTCGTTTTACAAAAAAAAAACTGAAATTAAGTTTCAAAAAAAAAAATAACGTACTTGATAAATATTTTATAAAAATTCCTACCACTCTAACTGGTCCAAGGAGGCCCCTAGTGGAGTCAAATGTATGACCAACCCCAATATTTCTCAGAACATACCTACCCTCTATCTTCAACCCACAGATTTTTTCATTTCGTATAATTTTTTAATGAGAGAAACACTCAAAACTGTCGCTAGTCGCCTATAGGGGCGACGGAAGTCATGTAAGACTGGCCCCCATTAATTTGCTCTCCCCAACATTTTCCCCAAACATACCTGTCCCCTATTTCCACTCCATAATAGGGCTTCTGTACAAAAACTACATTTTTATAAAATTTACTACCACCACTCTCACTGCCCCAAGGAAGCCCCTAGTGGAGTCAAATGTATGACTTACCCCCAATCATTTTCTAGCCCAAATATTTTCTCAGAACACACCTAACCACGCCAACTGCAACCCTTAAGGGGGCCCCCATACATTTGCCTATTTTTTATATTTTTTATGAAAGAAAGGCCCAAATCTGCCTCGCAGTAGACCCTTGAGAGGGGAAGTGTAAGACTGACCGCCCATTAATTTGCTCTTCCCAACATTTTCCCCAAACATATCTGCCCCCTAACACAACTGCTTAAAGGAAAAGTCGATATACTTCTTATAATGCTTAAGGGGGCTTTCATACAAAAAATTGTATTTAATTTGCTCCCACCACACTTTGGGGCTTTTGTGTATTTTTACCCCTTTTCTCTCACCTTTGACCCAGATGAGGATCCTCGTACACTCACCCCACCAACCCCATTTTTTGGCTCATTCATTTTTTTCCGAACCTCACAAAATAAGGGGTTCCAAATCGAACTCCTAAATTTTCCATACAACACTATCCCACCCCAAATGTTAAATAGTGTATCATACAATACACTATTGGAGAAATAAGTATATTAAAAATTAGTGTAAGTTTGGAATAAAATAATAGTGTATTATATTGAACGAAATAGTTTTTATTTCAATAAAATTGATTGTAGATTTTTTCGAATTCTTGGCATTTTTTGACCTCTCTATCGCTTCCCTCAACTTAGGCTCCGTATGGAAATATTTGTTAAACAATTCTTTAACAAAGCTATTTTATTATGTTCCTTTATTACATTTGGTAATCATTTTTTCTGTGTAGATTAAGTCAATGCGTACCTTTTAGCATAAACTTTTCTGGAAAACGTAAACTTACCTTTGTGGTAATGTATACTCTAATACAAATAATAGATTTAATATTTACCTGAAAAGAAAAGAAATGCATAGACGTTAGATATATATGATGTGAATCAAATATACATATACATTACTAAATGTTTTTAGGTGTAACAAATTTTAATATAGAATCGAGAGGAATTTATTTATTTAAAATAAAAGAAATTGGGATAGACTACAAACCACCGTGTTCTTCTGTGCGAATGGCCAAATAGTGCATCATACCACGTCTATGCTGGTCAAGTCGCCTAAGATTTCAATGAATGCTGACACCAGTGTCGTTAAACGTCTGCTAGTCATAACCGAACGGAGCCAAAACGCTTAATCTACTCCTCATCTAAGTCTAGGTTTATTTATTTAGTTATTTATTTATTTATTTTTTTTTCATTGATATATTTTGCTATCAAGTTTGTTATTTGAATTGAGAAATTCAAGTTTTGCAATTTTAGATATTTTTCTACAGTTTTTACGTTATTTTTAAAACGTGTAACATTTCATGTTGTACCCTTCTCCCTCCTTCGCTCCATCGTTTTGATTGCCATCACCATAATTGTCTTGTTAGGTGTTTTCCTGGCAACATCATTAGTTAGCCAAAGTAATTAAAAACTTCTTTTTGGCGTCTCGCAGCTGAGTGGCAGTGGAGGAGGCGAAAAACTGTCGCATTTTCCAACCCAACTGCAGCGAAGAACAGAAGTGAAAGACAACTTTATCTTGTAATTTTCTCAGTTACACTCATAACTTGACATCAATCAAGAACGCATAAAAGAAATTGAAGAAAATTATCATTCAGAATTTTTTCCCCTTGCAAAAAAACAACAACACCAAATTACCAAGAAAAAGGCAAATTGAAATTTATATACCCTACACCATGGATGACATTCAACAGTATTGTGGGAGAGTAGAGGGGCCAGGTCGAATAGCTTGATACAAGGACAGATAGATTGCTTCCACTTTTCCTAAGCATACAAAATTTATCATTTATATGCAATCCATATTTAAGATGTTACCAACTATATAAAAATACCAATATACCCTCGTACTGTAGAAAAATTTGCAAAAAAAGAAGTACAAAACACAACAACATCAAGTTACGCTAATTTATAATGACAACATTGTAATCAATTTGCAAACAAAAAGCGAACAACAACAATATCAATATTTAAAATACTTCATCGAAAAAAGAATTCAACAGTGACATGCAAAGTTTAAAACAGCAGCAACATTCACGGTGTATTGTAGTTGGTCATGAAAAATATTGATGGGAAATTTTAAAAAGGAGTTGTTCTTTGCAGAACTAAGTAGAAGGAGAATCCATTTAAACTCTGTGTGGTTTCAACAAGATGAGACAATTTGTCACTCAGGTAAATATGAGTTTTTAGCTGTCACCTTGAAAACCCGCAAAAAACAATGTAAAGGCCCAATAATTCTACCAATGAGTTATTCTAAGACAAGAATACAATTTTTTATTTAAAGTGCTTCTAAGGGTCTAATAATTCAGAAAAAAATTGGGCAAAAATGCAAAATAAAACAAGTAAGGAAGGTTAAAGTCGGGCGTGGCCGACTATATGATACCCTACACTTAGTCATTATGCCCTTTGGTGTAGGATATAAAAAGGTCATTACAGTAGAACCGGGTGATATACGATGCAACTATAAGAGGAGAATATACTACAAATTCCATACTTCTATCTGTATATGTAAGAAAATTTGAACACAAACTTTGAATGAGAGCTATATACAAATCTGAACCGATGTGGCCCATGTTTAGCAAAGGTTTTCTAGTTCAAATATTAGACGCTTTCCCAAATTTTATGGAGTGTTAAATATGTGGTTTCTAGAGCAGAAAGAATCAAAGCGGGAGCTATATATAATCTGAAACGATGAGACCCACTTTCGCTATAGTAATTTCTATTTGAAACACTAGCTGATGTGCCGAATTAGAAGAAAATCTGTTCAAAAAGGCTATTTCTAGAGCGGAAATAATCAATTCAGTAGCGAAATTTGTATATATATATGTATCTGAACTCATCTGACCCATTTTCACCAGAGCTGATTTTAGTTGAAATATAAGTTGTTTTGCCAAATTTGAAGAAAATCTGTCAAAGTTTGTGGTTTCTAGAGCGGAAAGAGTCAAATCGGAGGAGACATTTGTATGGGAGCTATATATAAATCTAAACCGATCTATCCTATTTCTACCAGAGCTATTTCTAGTTGAAATATACGGCGTTTTGCCAAATTGGAGGAAAATATGTTGAAAAAGTAAAATCGGAAGCAACATTTGTATGGGAGCTATATCTAAATCTGAACAGATTTGCTTCAAATTAAATAGCGTTCGTCATTATACCATAAAACTTCGTTGTGCAAAGTTTCATTTAGATTACAAGAATAGATGGACAGACGGACGGACGGGCATCGCTAAATCGACTCAAAAAGTGATTCTAAGTCGATCGGTATAATAAACGATGGTTCTATCTCGTTTCCTTTTTGGTGTTACAAACAAATGCACAAAGACATTATACCCTGTGGTGTAGGGTATAAAAAGTTACACGCGAAAAACATGATGTTTTAGAGGTGTTTTCAGGAGCGTTTAGCTCACAGATGGCTTGATCCAGTGATGAAAGATTTTGTAGATCACCATTAAACAATCCAATCTTCATTTCGGGGGCGGTGACCGCTGCAATTTATTTACGCGACCCATCCTAATAAACATATTGGTAGCCTTGCCTTGTACGCATTGTTTAAATTTTAATAAATTTAAAGTTAGTGCACTTCTGTAAAATCTACATGCAACAATATAGTTTTGAAAATCAAAAATCAATTACCAAGCAAAGATAAAAAATACATTTTTTCAAGCGAGAGATATAAAAATAAAATAATCGATGTTTGCAACTATATAATTTTCTTTTGGCAATGTTTAACTAAGACCTTGACTTATAAATATCTGTAAATGCCAAGGCATCGGTTTGGCTCTCGAATATAGTTTTTTTATTATTATTATAGTTAAACATTTCTGGATTCTTTTGCGCTTATTTACACATGAATTTATTATAAATATCTATATGAAGCTAGGTTAGTACTAAAGGGTGTTTTTTTAAAAGCTATAGGAAAGCTTTTCAAAAAAAAACAAATAAAATTCAGAAAAATGCATGAAATCTTATTGAAGATTATTTCATGCAAATGTTGACCTTGACTGCGCCTCAAATGGTCCATCCGCTTAGTCCAATTTTGGCATACTCTTTCCAACATTTCGGCCTGTATGTCACGAATAAATGCTTTAATGTTGTCTTCCAATGTGTCAATTGAAGCGGGCTTGTCTGTATAGACATGAGCTTTAACATAGCCCCACAAAAAATAGTCTAAAGGCGTTAAATTGCACGATCAAGGCGGCCAATTGACCGGTCCCGAACGTGATATAAAATGTTCATCGAACTCGCCTTTCAATAAGTCCATTGTTGCTCGTGCTGTGTGGCATGTGACACCGTCTTGTTGAAACCACATGTCATGCAAGTCAAGCTCTTCCATTTTGGGCAAAAAAAAGTTGGGTATCATCCCATTCACAGTTACGTTACGATTCGCATCATCTTTGAAGAGGTACGGTCCAATGATGCCACCAGCCCATAAACCGCACCAAACTGTGACTTTTTCTGGATGCATTGGCAGCTCTTGCAATGCTTCTGGCTGATACTCACTCCAAAATCGACAATTCTGCCTATTGACGTACCCATTGAGCCAAAAATGAGCTTCGTCGCTGAACACAATTTTTCGGTAAAAAAGTGGATCTTCGGCTTTCTTGAACTTTCTTAACAGAGCACGCATTTTGATAATAAAATTCAATAATTTGCAAGCGTTGTTCGTTTGTAAGACGATTCATGGTTAAATTATAGACCAAACTGAAGATGTTTGACAGTGAAACAAAACACGAAATGTGCGTCAGCTGTTTAAACCAGTGTTGCCAAAAAGATAATAGCTAAAAAATCACCCTTTATGGTTGTCAAATTCGCGTTTCTAGTATAAATGTAACATTGTGTGGAAATTGTGATCAAGATCCGATGTAAAATGTGCATTTTAGAGCAGTAATATTGTAAATCGGAGGTACATTTGTATGGGGGCTATATCAAAACATGGACCCATGTGGTCCACTCTACCGTGAGCTGTTTCTAGTTCAAATATAAATTTGGTCATGATCCCATGTAAAATGTGTATTCTAGAGCAGTAAGAGTGTAAATTATATTTGTATGGAGGCTATATCTAAATCTGAACCGATTTCCTCCAAATTCAATACCAATCGTCCTTGGCCCAAAAATATAACTTCTGCCAAATTTCATGAACACATTTGCGACCTGTAGAGCGCGAACAAGCTTACATGGACAGCAGACGGACGGACAGACAGACATCGTCAAATCGATTCAGCTGGTGATTCTAAGCCGATACGTATGCCCCCGCCTTCTTGCCATCCAATGTTCTTCCCTCTTATGTTGCAAACACTACTCCGTCAAATACGTCATTAATTAAATCACCCATGTATGCCTACATTTGAATTAAGTTTAATACTCCAACATGTGATGCATGCTGAGAAAAGTTTGCAAAAACCACTTCGTTCCACTGTGCATTAACATGACCACAGCTCTTGTATCTAATATTGTTGTTTCTTTGGGATGGGAAGGAGTATGTATCACGAAAACGTAGCTAATTCATTTTCCGTACATACAATTTTGTCTTCTCATATGCAAACTATCCTTGAATGTGCAACGACAGTGCCCATAATGCTGCTGGTGTTGTTGTTTGGAAGCTCGAATCATAATCTATCTCACTCCTCATGATGAACCAACTATTAAATGCTGGCAATGATAAAGCTATATTATGAATAATATACGCAAAAACCCTGGGAGCTGAGAGACTTCTTAAAACGTTTCAACGGCACTTTGGAAATGCCAAAACCCCCCACTTGTTGTTGCTGCTGCTGGTGTTATTGTTGTTTGTGGCATCATGCGAAAGGCACAAAAAATGTAATGCATTTAAAGGAAAATTTAATGCATTTGCCACATGCATTAATCACTTTTGATGCTTAACAGTCAACGGAGAAGAAAACTGCCACATAGCCAACCGAACGACGAACAACGAACGAACAGTCAGTCAGCAGCAAGCAGCACAGCCATTCCAAAGCTATGCCGTGTGATGTGGCATGTCTTATTGGTGTGCGCGCGCGGTATGTTGACTGCGTGGACGCGGAGGAGTGCAGTAATAACACCGACAGCACATACCATGGGGCCATGTCATCAACAGCATACCAAAGTAGCACTTTTTCCGAGCTGGATATTGTTCCCGTGGCCAATGTTATGCTGTTGCTGTTGTTATGTTAGTATGAGTTGAAAACGTGCCTGGACTGCTGAAGCGGATGAATGGTTGGCTGACTGGCTGGCTGGCTGGCTGACTGGATGGTGTTGCTGCCGCTGAGGTGGTGTTGGATGTTTTCATTATCCACACTCCATCCAGCTTACGCCTTCCCAGCGCTCTGCGCGCGTGTTTCACTCCATTCGCATGTGGGTGCCAGCAGTACGTGGCTTGGTGGTGGTTATTGTTTCTGACCGCAGGGTGCATTTTTGTTACATGATAAAAATTGCAATTTCATTTTTGTCCTCCCACCGCCGTCGATGCCGTCGTCGACCCCATCGAGGCCTTCAGCCAGTTCGTTCTCATATATACATACATATATGTATATCTGTACATATCCATACATACATACATATTTCGGTTACACATGAAAGGATTTAATGATGTTTGATGTCACTTTCGGTGGGCCCCAGAAACGCAAAGTAATGAATGTGCAGAAAATATAATTTGTCCGAATGTAATTAATGTTGGAAATCAACCAATGCGTCCTGATGAAGAACCACCAAAAATGGATCGCCAAAAAAGGAGAATGACTTTAATCAACTTTTAGTCGCTTCTTAAGAAATTAATGATTTGTGGCATTCAACAGCGACGTAGAGAGTGGACTTTAAAGAAGTGTGAAGGAATATCGCTGACTTCAAATTTCGGATCACGTTATGTAGAAACAAGGTATGGTAAGGCATACCCTCTGCCTCTTTTTACCCAATTACAGGGACGTGTATATTTTTGGATTTAATGCCTAAAACAAACAAATATGATAAGAAGAAGACCAGATACAGAAGTTATTTCCACAAGTACGGACATGGCGACTCCTAGATGTATTGGTAAATGCCGACCACAGATGCAAGCCGACCGATTTTTAGCCGACAAGCCGAGCATGCGGCCGATTTCATCGGTTCATATCAACATTAACCACGCCGCCGCACTATGGGACAAATGACACATTTCACTGGCCAAAAGTCGTTCCAGGTTTCAATATACCCCCATACAAATGTCCTTTCCGATTTAACATTTTTTGTCAAACACAAAAATCCTCCCCGATTTCACTTTTTTACCGAATTGAATTGTAATGAGATAGAAAGCTCGTCCGTCTTTAGCCTTTCGTTACTTGTTTGGGAGATGCCCATATGTCCATACTTTGTTATAACTCAAATGGGGCACCATTCTGATCTATTACAGCTCTAGAAACTACATCTTACATCGGATCGTCATCAAATTTTGCAGCTCATGATATTTTTCAACTAGGAATAGTGAATGAGAAATATATTTGGACCAGGCCCAAAATGTTGTTGAAATGTCGGTCCGATTCATCCTATTACTACTGTATAATTTGTATTTGTCTGTCGGATAATTGGATCAATTACCATATTATTAATCATATTCGTTAAATATGACTAAAGATGAATTTATAGTAACTGTATAATTTATATGAACTACATAAAATTGCTCCCATAAAATAACTGGGTTTAGTAATCAAAGCGAGGTACATACGCAGGGAGTGGTGTAGGGTATTATATAGTCGGTCCCGCCCGACTTTAGCCTTTCCTTACTTGTTTATAATGACTGTATCTGAAAAGAGTGATATTTTCACCGAGGGGCAAACATGTGCAAAACCAGATATTAATTAATATGTTCACAACACATCAAGCTTTAATTCTACGTTTAGCTTTACTGTCCCAAACCGTTCCGAAATTTTAATATATATAATATCACATTTTAAATATTTCGGCAACCGACACGAGGCTACTTCAAATATTTAACATTTGTACACAACTGGAAACCTACATACACTTTTGTATCACACAATTTAAAAACCTACCTTGTGCACTATCATCCATATTAATACTTGAAATTTATTGTCCACCAAATTTGAGAAAACGTTTACTTAAAAATTAGACAGAAATCAGGCCCTGTGAACACTTTTGCAACTAAACTATAAAAATACTTTTTTAACAGCTTGTTGAGCATACCTTAGCTTTTTCCAGGAAACCCAAATCCATTTTCGGTCACTTTGGTGTATTCTTTATAAGATTTTGCCATCAAAAATGTAGATAAACAAAGTGTAAATTTTGACTTTTGACCAGTGAAATGGTTCATTTGTCCTATAGTGCGGCGGTAAAAATATAGATTACCCACTTAAAATTACAAAAGACTTAGGCAACCTACTACTGTGAAATATATGGATCTTTCTTTGAATTTGGTATCCTACTATATGGCCATATGTTCCTAAAAAAATATAGATAACCCACTTAAAATTAGAAAAGACTTAGGCAACCTACTACTGTGAAATATATGGATCTTTCTTAGAATTTGGTATCCTACTATATGGTCATATGTTCCTAAACAACAGCTACTATTGTGTAGGACACAAATCCACAACGATGATGTTCGTCACTGCACTGTCTTCCGACTACAATACCATTTGTACTGTTCGGACATTTTTATTGTGGTTCTTTAGTGTGTCAAAGTAGGTAGAGCTTTACCATTCTTTGGAAGGATTTTTTTTTTAACGTTTATTTGATTTATTGTATTTATATACTTATTACTAACAAGTAAGGAAAGGCTAAAGTCGGGCGGGGCCGACTATATAATACCCTACACCACTCCCTGCGTATGTACCTCGCTTTGATTACTAAACCCAGGTATTTCATGGGAGCAATTTTATGTAGTTCATATAAATTATACAGTTTACCATAAATTCATCTGTAGTCAAATTGAACGAATATGGTAAATAAATTAATATTATTATTAAATTAATATGGCAATTGATCCAATTATCCAACAGACAAATACAAATTTTACAGTAGTAATAGGACCGACATTTCAAAAGGGGGCCTATAACAACATTCTGGGCCTGGTCTAAAACATGGGCCTATATATTTCTCATTCACGGTAGGTATTCCTAGTTGAAAAATATTATGATCTGCAAAATTTAATGAAGATCCGATGTAAGATGTAGTTTCTCGAGCTGTAATAGATCAGAATGGGCCCCATTTGGGTTAGACCAATGTATGGAGATATGGGCATCACCCAAACAATTCTCATTGCAATTCAATTCGGTAAAAAAGTGAAATCGGGAAGGATTTTTGAATCCTGTAAATGTATGTGTTTGACAAAAAATTTTAAATCGGAAAGGACATTTGTTTTCGCCATGTATGTTTATTGGTGAAATATAATATGCAAAGTTTGGCCAAAATCGGTTAAACATTCGGGAGCAACATTTGTATGTGGGCTATATCAAAATCTGAACTGAACATCATAGTATTTTAGTTGGATTATAAGATGTTGTGCCAATTTTAAAGAAAAACGGGTACAATATGTCGTTTCTAGAGCGGAAAATGTCAAATCGGGAGCGACATTTGTATGGGGGCTATATATAAATCTGAACCGATCTTACCCAATTTTTGCATACGTGTTTCTAGTTGGATTATAAGATGTTCTGCAAAATTTAAAGAAAATCGGGTACAATATGTCGTTTCTAGAGCGGAAAATGTCAAATCGGGAGCGACATTTGTATGGGGGCTATATCTAAATCTGAACCGATCTTACCCAATTTTTGCATAGGTATTTCTAGTTGGATTATAAGATGTGGTGGCAATTTTAAAGAAAATCGGGTACAATATGTGGTTTCTAAAGCGAAAAAACTGAAATAGGGAGCGACATTTGTATGGGGGCTATATCTAAATCTGAACCGATCATACCCACTTTCAGCATAGATGTTTCTAGTTCGATTATAAAATGTTCTGCAAAATGTAAAGAAAATCGGGTACAATATGTCTTTTCTAGAGCGGAAAATGTCAAATCGGGAGCGACATTTGTATGGGGGCTATATCTAAATCTGAACCGATCTTACCCAATTTTTGCATACGTGTTTCTAGTTGGATTATAAGATGTTCTGCAAAATTTAAAGAAAACCGAGTACAATATGTCGTTTCTAGATCGGAAAATGTCAAATCGGGAGCGACATTTGTATGGGGGCTATATCTAAATCTGAACCGATCTTACCCAATTTTTGCATACGTGTTTCTAGTTCGATTATAAGATGTTCTGCAAAATTTAAAGAACATCGGGTACAATATGTCGTTTCTAGAGCGGAAAATGTCATATCGGGAGCGACATTTGTATGGGGGCTATATCTAAATCTGAACCGATCTTACCCAATTTTTGCATACGTGTTTCTAGTTGGATTATAAGATGTTCTGCAAAATTTAAAGAAAACCGGGTACAATATGTCGTTTCTAGAACGGAAAATGTCAAATCGGGAGCGACATTTGTATGGGGGCTATATCTAAATCTGAACCGATCTTGCCCAATTTTTGCATACGTGTTTCTAGTCGGATTATAAGATGTTCTGCAAAATTTAAAGAAAACCGGGTACAATATGTCGTTTCTAGAACGGAAAATGTCAAATCGGGAGCGACATTTGTATGGGGGCTATATCTAAATCTGAACCGATCTTGCCCAATTTTTGCATACGTGTTTCTAGTCGGATTATAAGATGTTGTGCCCATTTTAAAGAAAATCGGGTACAATATGTGGTTTCTAAAGCGGAAAAAGTGAAATAGGGAGCGACATTTGTAGGGGGCCTATATCTAAATCTGAACCGATTTTACCCAATTTTGGCATAGGTGTTTCTAGTCAGATTAGAAGATGTTGTACCAAATTTAAAGAAAATCGGGTACAATATGTCGTTTCTAGAACGGAAAATGTCAAATCGGGAGCGACATTTGTATGGGGGCTATATCTAAATCTGAACCGATCTTGCCCAATTTTTGCATACGGGTTTCTAGTCGGATTATAAGATGTTCTGCAAAATTTAAAGAAAACCGGGTACAATATGTCGTTTCTAGAACGGAAAATGTCAAATCGGGAGCGACATTTGTATGGGGGCTATATCT
The DNA here is from genome assembly GCA_947397865.1 of Polietes domitor. Taxonomy (NCBI): domain Eukaryota; kingdom Metazoa; phylum Arthropoda; class Insecta; order Diptera; family Muscidae; genus Polietes; species Polietes domitor. The sequence goes on along the minus strand of OX377621.1, from coordinate 142,393,795 downwards.
AAATCTGAACCGATCTTGCCCAATTTTTGCATACGTGTTTCTAGTCGGATTATAAGATGTTCTGCAAAATTTAAAGAAAACCGGGTACAATATGTGGTTTCTAGAGCGGAAAATGTCAAATTGGGACCGACATTTGTATGGGGGCTATATCTAAATCTGAACCGATTTGCTCCAAATTCAATACCAATGGTCCTTGGCGAGAAAAAATAACTTCTGCCAAATTTCATGACAATCGGACAACAATTGCGACCTGTAGAGTGCGAACAAGCTTAGATGGACAGCAGACGGACGGACGGACGGACAGACGGACAGACGGACAGACGGACAGACAGACATCGTTTAATCGACTCAGCTGGCGATTCTAAGCCGATCCGTATACTTAAAGGTGGGTCTAGCTCAATTATTTCTTGGTGTTACAAACATTTGGCGGAAAACTAACTTATAATACCCTAGACCACGAAGTGGTGTAGGGTATAAAAATAAACAATTAGATTTAATATATTTTACAAATCAGATATACAGTCCCATAATCGGGCTCTCAAGTACAATTAATATATACATATGAATGTTAAGGATTTCCTTTCGGAACTATTCCAAATTTTCGAGAATATATATGTATTTTGAAGATATTGTATTTTGAAATTTCAAAAAACACTACCTTTAATATACGAAATATTAATAAAAGAATGTCAGGTGTGTAAAATGTTGAGGAAATTATGGGTTAACCCACCAATATTTGTTTGTATTTAAAGTACTTATTTCATATTCATCTCTTGTGGATATGCTGGTGTCAAATCTACCATCATTGATACTTATCAAATTGCTATCAACAGCTTTATTCGTTGCTCTTCTATAAAGATGATAGAAGATAGGTATTCCGTTATTTTTTTGAATAAATCATTTATTATCGAGGGAAGAATTATTATATTCAAGATGTCTGGTCAAATATGCCTCACATAAAAGCTTTAATTGCAAAAAAAATATATTAAATTCACCCATATAAAAATTTTCAGAATGGATTCCCAAAAATTCACAAAAAATAATTGAATGGAATAATAATATGAAATTATGGGAACATTGGCTAGTATTAACGAATATTGACTATTTGCCGAAAAATTCGTATTCAAAACCAATACAAATTTTTCCTTCCCTTTTCCCAAAATTGGCAATTAAATTTCGTAATGGTGGTGATCGAATGAAGGCATGAGCCGGCAAATCAGCCGAAAGCCGCCGCTGCCGACACTTTTTGGGTAGCGCCGCCTAAACCCGATGTCAGCTTCGGTGAATCAAAAGCCCACTTCGCCAGGCAAACATACATACATTTGGAATTTGAGTAGAATTGGAGCATAAATATGAACTTTCGATATACAATTTTCATGACAATTTTCCTCGTCACAAAACAAACATGAATTCAAATTTTCGATATAAATCTACCCCAGCGCCACCTACCGGGTACAAGCTAATCGGGCACCGACCGAACCTATGTTGTGAATGTGGTCAGTAGGACTTATCGTTATGATCTGATGCTCCGACAAACATATGAACGAACGTCTTTATATATTAAGATATTATATAACAACAGAGATAATTGAAAATTTTGCAATGAATAATCTCTTCGTATCACTGGCTGGCACTGTTGCCAGCTCATCTTCGTGATAGCAACAGAGCCTTCTGACTGAGCTGTAGATTGAGTGTCGACTGAGGAGGACGGAGGAACTTGTATTGTCTTTATGTTAGCTGTGATACTCCTTTGCTCCAGCATGCAAATAAGGTGAATATCGATTATGCCTTAGTTCTTGTCAAAAAGATTCATTGGCATGGTGGACGAGAAATCCCCATATGACACGGTTGGCAAAGCATTAATTTATAATATATTTAATGTGAAGCAGAGCTTGTAATCCTGCCGCAGCTGTTTTTTTTGTAGCTGCACACATGTTGATGCTGGTCACTCTCTGTAGACTTTCCAACGGATATAAGTAGCATGTCGTCAACGGCCCATCAAAGCAAGACACTCTATAAAATAATTGGGTTCTCAAACTTGCCAAAATTCCTATTACGTGCTGGTTTCAATGAGCCGGCGAACAAATTATCTCTTATCATGAATGTCAGTGTGTCGCACGAAGTCCACTGAGACTGTGCAAGATCTTTTGAGAGATCCACATCTAGACCTTGATACCATCGAATTCAGTGCCTCATATTAGAGTAGCAGGAGGCAGAGTAAATGGCAGACAAGAGACGGCTGTACGAATGTCTTCTTGCATCTATTTGTCAATTTAGAAAGGTCGACAGCGATAAAGGGGAGGACATTCATTCCATTGCGTTTGTGATATTGAATTTAGTTGTAATGATCCAGATTGTCATTTTGGTCAACTTCTTAGGTTCTTGGATATATTACACGAGTAATCTCTCTGTTAGGCCATTAGATATCTTTAGCATCCTCTGACGGCCACGTCAAACCAACAGGGTACTTGGTTGCCAAACGTTTTCCGAGTACACTTCACCTTTATATATCTTAGAATCATACGTGGTCGATGTTCGCATAATTGGCATTCAAACGGAAGTCGAATGACTTTCGAAAAGAATGTCATGTATGTCATGCACCTAAAGAAGTGAAAAAGATGTTCATCTCTTAATTCGAAAGTAGTGAAATGAATTTAATGGAGATATCATAGGAGGGTTGTTCTTTGTTTTGAAAGAATTAAAAGTTATTTTAAAGTATTGCAAAGGCATCACTTTTTTACTAGTTTCCATTTCTGTTTTAAAACATCCGCCGCTACCGGGGTAGAAAAGTGGTTGCTACTACGGCACTCTAACCATCTCAGCTATTCTCTGTTGTAAGTGCTGAATAATTAAAGCAAACCATCATGTTAGAACTGATAATAGGAAACTTAACAAAATATTTATCTAGTATGAAGTAATATATAACGCAAATTAATATTAAATTAGCATTAAATTAATTGTCACTACCTTAATTTTACTGATATTAGTAGTATTAATAATTAATAAAAAAAGAAATATTTGAAGAACATTAATAAAGCAATAAATTTGTATTTTTAAGCAAAATATTTAAATTATACCAAATTAAACATTGTTTATTTATAAAAGGAATAAAAAAAGATTTTTCCCGAGCCACGGCTAGAATCCGAGACCTTTTTGGTGCAAAGCGGACACCTTACCTCTGTGACCTCATACTAAAAATTCGTTCCATTCACTTGTGAAAATGCTATTCGTTAAATGTTATATGTTATCGAATTTTTTATACCCTACACCACTTCGTGGTCTAGGGTATTATAAGTTAGTTTTCCGCCAAATGTTTGTAACACCAAGAAATAATTGAGCTAGACCCACCTTTAAGTATACGGATCGGCTTAGAATCGCCAGCTGAGTCGATTAAACGATGTCTGTCTGTCCGTCTGTCCGTCTGTCCGTCTGTCCGTCCGTCCGTCCGTCCGTCCGTCTGCTGTCCATCTAAGCTTGTTCGCACTCTACAGGTCGCAATTGTTGTCCGATTGTCATGAAATTTGGCAGAAGTTATTTTTTCTCGCCAAGGACCATTGGTATTGAATTTGGAGGAAATCGGTTCAGATTTAGATATAGCCCCCATACAAATGTCGCTCCCGCTTTGACATTTTCCGCCCTAGAAACGACATATTTTACCCGATTTTCTTTAAATTTTGCAGATCATCTTATAATCGAACTAGAAACACATATGCAAAAATTGGGTACGATCGGTCCAGATTTAGATATAGCCCACATACAAATGTCGCTCCCGATTTGACGTTTTCCTCTCTAAAATCCACATATTGTACCCGTTTTTCTTTAAATTTGGCACAACATTTTATAATCCAACCTATGGTGAAAGTGGGTAAGATCGGTTCAGATTTAGATATAAACTACATCTTACATCGGATCTTCTTCAAATTTTGCAGATCATGGTACTTTTCAACCAGGAATACCTACCGTGAATGAGAAATATATAGGCCCATGTTTTGGACCAGGCCCAAAATGTAGTTATAGTCCCCCTTTTGAAATGTCGGTCCGATTCCTCCTATTACTACTGTATAATTTGTATTTGGCTGTCGGATAATTGGATCAATTACCATATTATTAACCATATTCGTTAAATATGACTAAAGATTAATTTATAGTATAATTTATACTGTATAATTTATATGAACTACATAAAATTGCTCCCATGAAATAAATGGGTTTAGTAATCAAAGCGAGGTACATACGCAGGGAGTGGTGTAGGGTATTATATAGTCGGCCCCACCCGACTTTAGCCTTTCCTTACTTGTTTGTTTTAGTGTAGATATGGAGTGACACCTTGGCAAGCAACACTATGGCTATACTCTTCAACTTGTACCGAAGACTGCAGGTTCGACTCGAATATTTCCCGGGACGACCAAGTTTTCCCCGAACGACAAACTCACCGCCTACCCATCTGTCTTCGGATGTTGGTTCGGTTGAGTGACCGCTCTCTTTCAGTTAAACGTCAAGTAGTTCATTAAAGAACCGGTTTGAATAGATCACACCATTCAAGGAAAAGTCTACCTGCAAGATAGAAATATTTGCACCGTGGGTTTATGAAAGCTGAGCAGTCCTATACGAAGTCTCTTCTTCCTCCTCGTTGTGGCGGAGGTGCAATCACTTACATCCTACCTAACAATGACAATCACGATGAACCTCAGAAATAAATCTTGGCTTACGATGTGAATCACGTAAAATCGCTTTGTTGGGACAACGGGCATCACGATCAAACTTCATTCGATCATTTCGAATCATTGGCTGCCTTAGATTACGGTTGGTGGGTTTCAATTACTGTGATCAGTCGGTAGTTCCACCCCTGTACCAAGACGTGCGAATAGCGAGCTGGTGGTTTTTCCAGGCGAGTCGCACTGAAGCTCAGCGGACCGCAGATTCCCGTCGAAACCGCCTGCAAGTGTTACAGTCTCAGAACATTTTAGTGGGTGGAGATTTGGTCGATTTTTACTCCTATTGGGGGAAGATGCAGTCGGTAGTGCTAGATGGTTTTTTGTCTGGCTACATCAACAAAAACAATCATCCCGATTTGACATTGCATACCCCTACACATGTCAGCTTCCATTTCACTTCAAACCGGTGGTCAAAAGACTAAAATTTAGTTCTCTAAGAAAATAAAAAGACTGCACCTTTCTTTTACTTTTACCAGCGAAGACAATAAAATAAATAAAACTCTAGTATATTTTTGATTAATAGTGATTATTTATTTTATTTGTTACAATCTTCCGCTTAACATTCAGTAATTTATGGAATTAAATAATTCTCTGCGTGAGCTCCACACTGAAAGTCCGATGTTGTTCAGATGTCCTCGGGTAATGGAAACAGCTTAGTAATCGATCGACGGAACGTGGAATTTTCTGTTTTTATAGTAGCTGCATGAACAAGATCGTCCGAACCCATATGGATTTCTGTGACTATTCCTAATTTCCAGCAGGCTGTTTGTGCATTCTCTTCACGTAGTGTGACTACATCATCTACACACAGATCAGATGTTCCGTTTAGCCAGTTTGATTTGGGTTGCAACGAGAGTAGATATTCCGAAGACCAGCGGAGCCAAAAGTGTTGAGTCAGCTGTTGTATGAGCCGCCATTTTGATAACGCCAAAGTACGTAGGCAGCTAACACCGGCCACGGGCACATCGTTCAGTGGTCTGACCTTCAGAAAATGACTGGGACTGATGAAGGAGAAGTCATCGACATCGGCTTGGATCAATGGCCTCGAATTTAATATGGCCTCTATTCTTGTCAATAGTGTGGATAATTGTTCAAAGTTAAGTGTGGCCAGATCGACAGTTCGCCGAAGATGAGATTTTATCGTTTTTAGCGTGGTCTCCCAGGTACCACCGAATTGAGTTTCATCCGGTGCTATAAACTGCCACTCAATGTCTGGAGAAGATGGAACATTTGAAACTGTGTTACTGGATTCAAAGCTAGTTACCGCTCTGTAAATATCTCCCAGCTTTTGGCTGGAACCCTTGTCCGTTTCATTGTTCTGGACGTGGGCACGCAAACCACCTCTCACCACAACTGCAGCCAGAGCCTTTAGAAAGCCATCACTTCCAAGATTTGTGACTAGTTCCAGTTGTACCGCTCTCGTCACCAGACACATAAATATGGCCACATATGCTTTGACAAGGGGAGATTGTTTGCCACCATGTGGCTTGTAGAAGATGGGACCGGCGTAGTTACAACCCACTTCGTACAATGGATTGTTGGCATTAACACGGAATTTTGGCAACTCTATCGAAGGCTGGTGGATGGCTTTGTTGCTGTAGCGGTGGCAGAACTGACAAAGACAATAGACTCGTTTAGCCATTTCTCGGCCGCCAATGATCCAGTAGCGCTGCCTTAGGGTGGCCATTAGTAAGGTGACCCCGGCATGTCCATTCGCTAGATGACACTCCCGCACAACTTTTATAGTTATGGGACTATCTTGATGGAGAATAATTTGATGGAGGCTATCATGCGAGGGATCTGGTTTTCCCAGTCGGCCATTTCCACCAGCCCCCACACGTAGAACTCCATGCTCATCCAGAAATGGTGCTAAGCGTCTCAGCTTTTTGTGTATAATTGGCTCTTTGCCATCTTTGATGGTATTGACGACCTCGGCAAAGTCCAAAGCTTGAGAATAACGATACAGGCGATTTTCTGCCTCCAGTAGATCAACGGCGCTTAGGGGCTGCATACCTTTGGATTTCGCTCGAAACATGTCGCAAGCTTTCAAGCTGTAGCCGAGAGCTCGTACCAAACGTGGCCAGCGGGAAACTTGTTTGATGAGAGCGCAGAGTACATCCTCTTCAGGTGCCTTAGTCTGCAGAGTCTCTAGTCTTGTCGCACTTACCATTTCTTCGGTGGTACTGGGCTTCTCGCCCTCCAGCAGAGCTGAATTTGGCCAATCAGAGCTTAGCTTTTGGAGAAACGAGGGTCCACGAAACCAAAGCTGGTTGTCCACAAGATAGCTGGAGCTGACACCGCGAGCAGCACAATCAGCTGGATTCTCCTGAGCCGGCACATATCGCCATGTCACGGCGGGCAGCATTTCGAGTATGTAACTAGCTCTGTGGCTTACAAATCTCTTCCATTGCGAAGGTGGAGCCGCTAGCCAGGCCAATACAGTTTTACTGCCGGACCAGCAGACAATCTGTTGGCGGTTTATCTTGAGTATGGATAGAAGGTATTCGTAAATTTCCGTTTGCAGATAGGCTGCGCAAAGCTCCAACTTATTCCTGGAAATCATGGACAGCGGAGCCACTCTAGTCTTGGCCATGACTATATTCGTAGAGATCACACCATCGCTGGATATCTTGCGGCAATAGATGACAGCTGCGTAGGCTGAATGTGAGGCATCGCTGAAGCCGTGATAGGTTATGTCCGGCTCGGTGGAGCAAATAATTCTGGGAATGTTGATATTATTCAAGAGATGCAATTCCGAAAACAGCTGTTCGGCCTTGGTTTTGGTGACTTCAGGTAATGTTTCGTCCCAATCCAAACGGAGTAGCCAAAGCTGCTGCATTATCACCTTAACGGCCACGATAACGGGAGACAAGAAGCCGAGCGGATCGAAAATCTTCGATATCTCCGACAATAGTTGTCTTTTGGTGTTGATGTGATAGCGCCTTTCCTTCGCTTCATAGAGAAATGTGTCCGACAGGGGATTCCAACAAAAACCGAGCAAGCACACCGACATCTCCTGAGAAATGCTGACTATGCTTTCGATTTGCTGGCCGACGGGTATCTTTGCCAGTACGCCCGTAGCATTGGCAGCCCACTTGGTGAGATGGAAACCGCCCGCCAAGAGCAATGCGTTTAACTCCTGGGCCAGCTCCTGAGCCTGTTCCAACGTGTTAGATCCGGTCATGCAGTCATCGACATAGAAGCAGTTCTTAATTGCCTCGCTGCCCAGAGGAAACTCCTCCTTCTCATCTTCGCACAGCTGCAACAGTGTGCGCCTGGACAGAAAATGAGCCGGTGCCGTGCCATTGGTCACGGTGGTCAGCCTATAATGTTGGACTTCTTGTGTGACATCAACTCGCCACAAAACCCGCTGAAAGTCGCGATCACATTGCTGCACAGCAACCATACGAAACAGCTGTTTGATGTCGACGGCAAAGCAAAATTTCTTGCGACGACAGCGCAGCAACACAGCCAGCAAATCCTGCTGCAAGATGGGACCTCTCAGCAGGTTATCATTGAAGGATTGGCCATTGGAAGTTTTACTGGCACCATCGAACACCACGCGGTGGTCCGTCGAGTCCTGCTCCCCAGCATAGTGGGGCAAGTAGCACATATCTTCAGTGGGTCGATGTATTTCACTTTCCGGCACCAGTTCCATGTGTCCAGCGGCGATGTACTCCTGCATATAGCTAACATAGGCTGCCTTCAACTCAGGGTTGGTTTTAAATTTACACTCCATGGCCAAAAGTCTGCGATGGGCCGAGGTGTAGGACTCTCCCAAAGCGGCCGTATCTTTGAACGGCAAGCGAACGCTGTACTTCTCAGCTCGTATAGTTGTGGCCTTAAACAAATCGTCAGCCCGTTGATCTTCCACAGTCAAGGGAGTGCTCTTCGGCATTAGACCTTCGTGTTCCCAGAAGCGGCGCAGCGTCTGATTAAGATCCTCCCCCTGGGCAGTCTGGCTCATGACCAGGCACACATTTGTGGAATCGCTCAGCATGCAGCCGCAGCATATTACCCAACCGAAAACGGTGTTCTGGGCCAGCAACATGCCATCTTTGGAGATTTGTCCATCTCGTAGCAGGGAAAAGAAGTAGTTGTACCCAATCAGTATGTCTATGTCCTTGGGGGTATTGAAGCAATCGTCAGCCAGAGGCAAACGCTTCACCTCATCCCAATATTTTATGGTCAAAGGGGAGCTGGGCAGCTTTGCCGTCACACTCTTAAAGACATGAGCAAGCATATTTATTTTCTCACTGCTGTGTATGGACTTGACCTGCAGTTGTATAGCTCCTTTTGTGGTGCCCGCCTTCTTATTGCCCACCCCGCACACGAATATTTTCGAGGGCCTTCGTGGTATGCCCAGACTTTGGGCAAACTTTTCCGAGATCAAGGTATTCTGCGACCCCGAGTCCAACAGAACGTTGCACTTCTGATAGAAGCCCAGATTATCGCGCACCAGAACTTGGGCAGTCGGCAGCAACATATTCAGAACTGTCTGCTCTGAGTTTGAGGCCAAATTCGATGACATAACGTTACGTGTTACCGAAGGCGGTAGAGCGCTGCCAAACCTACGTCGGTGTATACTCGAGAGATTATCAGATATGCTAGCATTTAATTCTTGCAGCATTCTGGTCGAATTTAGCGCCTCAATAATTACATTGGCCGAATACAATTTGTCCTCGATGATCTGCTTGTATTTGGCTTTCATGCGACAATATCTGCTATCAAACTCAGCCAGCTCGGAATCTCCCACACCTTGATCGGTCACTTCAATTTCCAGAGAGCGGAAAATATCGTAAATGTTCTCGAGTTGTTCCAATCGAACACGCAGCTCAAACAGCGACGTTTCATCATTCACTTTGTCAATAAATGTTTCCAATCTCGCAGCCGATCGGTTAATATGAGCAATTTTCTTTCGCAAACGTTCAAAGTTGCTCATGGCAAATAGACGTCTAATTTTACTCTCAATTCAGTCAGCAGTAGGTTAAATCTAAAGGAAAAGAGAACAAAATCATCGCATTAGAATCATTTCATTTAGAATCACCACATGTTTCTTTTTTGGCTCGAAGTGCGTCTATTTTCTTGTGTCGAACATCAAAACAGTACGACGACGTGAAGACTGTCGGTCTGCCCGTCTGTGATACTTAATTGTAGGAGGTGAAATGTGGCAAGAAGGGATAAAAATGGTACCTATCAAACGGCAACAGCTAGAAACGTGAAATTCGGTGTGTAAATTCCACGAATTGAATTAATATAAAAGTATATTCGTTCCAAATTCTTTTAATGGGTAAAATGGGAATAGAGGGATAAAAATGGTACCAATCAAATGGCTGCACCTAGAATAATGAAATTCGGTGTATACATCCCTGTAAGTGCATAGATATACTAAATAAAAAGATTTATTTCCAAATTTCATGCTTCAAAAGGATAAAAATGGTAGCGATCAAGCGCCTACGATCGCACAATGAAATTAGATGTGTACATCCCATCCCTCTAACTGCGTCGACACGTATAATAAAGGGATTTTGTGAAATATGTATTTTTAAGGGACTAAAATGGGGAAAAAGGGACAAAAATGGTACCAACCAAATTTCCGCAGACAGAATCATGAAATTCGGTGCATTAATTCCTCTGACACGTAAAATAGAAAGATTTTTCCCATATTCGTACTTTTAAGGGGTAAAATAGGCATAGACGGATACAAATAGTAACAAGCAAGCGGCCACACCTAGAATAATGAAATTCAGAGTATACGTTCTTACAAAGGGATAAAATGGGAACGGGGAGGATGAAAATTGTACCTACCGATCGGCTACAGCTGGAATAATGTACACCCTTGTAATTGTGTCGACACGTTTAAATAAGGGATTTTTCGAAATTTGTACTTTTAAGGGACTAAAATGGGGAAAAATGGCACCAACCACCGTATAAATACCTTTGGCTGCATAGACACGCAAAACAAGAAGATTTTTAAAAAATCGTACTTGTTTACTTTTACAGTAAAAATGGAAAAAAGTGATAAAACTATATATGTGCCAGTTAATATGATACTGATCTAAGTCACACATTTTCCGTTTTGAGATATGCAATATCGATTTTTAATGAAAACAAGTAAAAACGGCGTTAAGTTTGGTCTGGCCGAAATTTGTATACCCTCCACTATGGATTGTATTACACTGAGGCTGTCGATTGTCGTAGAAGTGCAGTAATATTACAGGAAAATATAATTTTTTTCAAATTGTCAAACCAAAACAAATACAGATATTGAAATTTTATAAATAAATATAATATTTTTATTATTTCAAACCACGCTTATAAGGCAAGGCAACCAATACGTTTACATTAAGAAATAATAGTCAATTCAAAAAAAAAATATATATATATATATATATAAGAATATTTATTTTTTGAATTGACTATTATTTCTTTATATATATATTTAATACCATAAATATTGGTAGATAGTGGGTAGTACAGTTGGTTGTATTTCCATTCTATTTGAATTTCAAAAGTACAAATTTTGAAAATCCTTTATGTCACGTACATAATAATGATTCAACCAATTTTCTGTAAAAGTAAAAAGAACGATTTTGGACAAATCTTTTTATTTTAGGTATCTATGCAGTCAGAAGAATGTGTACACCGAATTCCATTATTCTAGCTGCGGTCATTTGGGTGGTACCATTTATATCCCCTTTTTCCTATTTTGCCTTTTAAGAATACGTCTTTCTAAAATCTCTTTATTTTACTTGTCTACGCAAATAGAGGGATGTACACACCGAATTCCATCATTCTAGCGTTAGTCGTTCAGTTGGTACTATTTTTATCCCTCTGGAGAAAATATTTTATTATTTTATTATCCAGCCAAAGGAATGTATATTCCGAATTTCGTAACTCTAGCTGCGGTCATTTGGTACTATTTGTATCCCCTTTTTGCATTTTAATCACAAAAAGTACGACATTCGAAAAATCTGTTTATTTTACGTGTCTACGCAATCAGAGGAATGCATACACCGAATTTCACTATTCTAAGTACAACCGTTTAATGGTTACCATTTTTATTCCTCTATTCCCATTTTATCCCTTAAAAGTACGAATTTGGAATACAATTCAATTCGGTGAAAAAGTGAAAACGGGAAGGTGTTTTGTATCCTGTAAATGTGTGTGTTTGATAAAAAAATGTTAAATCGGAAAGGACATTTGTTGAGAATATATTGAAACCTGGAACGAAATAGGTGAAATATAAAATGTATAGTTTGGCCAAAATCGGTTAAACTTTTGGGAGCAACATTTGTATTTGGGCTATATTTAAATCTGACGCGATCCTACCCACTTTCACCATAGTTTTGTTTTTTTTGGACTATAAGATGTTGTGCCAATTTTAAAGAAAATCTGATACAATATGTGGTTTCTAGAGCGCAAAAGTCAAATCGGGAGCGTCATTCGTATGGGGGCTATATCTAAATCTAAACCGATCTTACCCAATTTCAGCATAGGTGTTTCTAGTTGGATTATAAGATGTTGTACCAATTTTAAAGAAAATCGGGTACAATATGTGGTTTCTATGGGGGCTATATCTAAATCTGAACCGATCTAGCCCGTTTTAGCCTCAGGTGTTTCTAGTTAGATTATAAGATCTTGTGCCAAATTTAAAGAAAATCGAGTACAATATGTTGCTTTTAAAGCGGCAAAAGTCAAATCGGGAGCGACATTTATATGGGGGCTATATCTAAATCTGAACCGATCTTACCCAATTTCAGCATAGGTGTTTCTAGTTGGATTATAAGATGTTATGCCAAATTTAAAGAAAATCGGGTACAATGTGTGGTTTCTAGAGCGGAAAATGTCAAATCGGCAGCGTCATTTGTATGGGGGCTATATCTAAATCTGAACCGATCTTACCCAATTTCTGTATAGGTGTTTCTAGTTGGTTTATAAGATGTTGTGCCAAATTTGAAGAAAATCGGGTACAATATGTGGATTCTAGAGCGGAAAATGTCAAATCGGGAGCGACATTTGTATGGGAGCTATATATAAATCTGAACCGATCAAACACATTTTTACCACAGGCGTTTCCAGTTGAAATATAAGGTGTTTTACCAATTTTATAGAAAATCTGTTGAAATATGTGGTATCTAGAGTGAAAAGAGTCAAATCGGGAGTGAAATTCGTATGGGGGCTATATCTAACTCTGGACCGATTTGCCTCAAATTAAATAGCGTTCGTCCTTGATCCACAAAACTTAGTTGTGCCAATTTTTGTTAAGATCGGACTATAATTGCGAGCTGTAATTTTATTACAACAATAGATGGACAGACAGACAGACGGACAGACAGACAGACGGACAGACAGACAGACGGACATTGCTAAATCGACTCAGAAACTGATTCTAAGACGATCTGTATAATAAACGATGGGTCTAACTTGTTTCCTTTTGGGTGTTACAAACAAATGCACAAAGACATAATACTCTCGTAGAGTGTATAAAAAATGTTTGTATACATGTCAGTGGATATAGTGTGACTTAGGCCAATTTCAAAGACAATTTTGATGTGCATAAAATGAGAAATATCATTGTTAAGGGTCTTTTTAAAAAAAAAAATGTCAAAAAAATGTTCTTAAATTATAGATCTGATCAAAGTAAACAGATTTTTTGGATTTTTGACTTAGACCACTATCATTGTAGCTGTCTCAATTATTTTATTTGTTTTGGTTTGGTTTTCCTGTAATTTTACTTCACTTCTAATCTGCAGATAATACTGTTGAATGCAGCCGAACTTATATTAAAGGACGTAATTGATATTTTTCGAAATAGTTGTAGATTAGTAATCCGATGTATTCCGGTTTCCGTTTTCTATAGGAATATGCAAAAATCGTGATTTTACCATTTTGAAATTAAGCTGACTTACACATCATTAACACATCGCATTAACACACTTCAATAAAAATCCCAAATTTTGGAACATATTTTTCCCGTATTGGGAATTTTGGTGATGTTAATTTTTCGTAGATGTTAATTTTGTTATGATATCTTCTTGTAGTTTTTAAGCAATGCTCAAGGCGATTTTGTCTCTAAAAAATACTCTGTTTTACGTGAAATATATCACAAAAATTGTAACGCTTTTAAATTATATTGTTGCATTTTATTAAAACACGAGCTGCAGTCTTGCCAAAATAGTATAGCTTAGCAATTCGATTTGAAACCGGCCGATAAAATAGTAGCACTTCTAGCATTCTCGTAATTTTAATTTTGGCTAGTTTTACATTTACACAAAATATATTAATTTGTCTTTGCACTCACTTCACCCCGTCGGAAAAAATAGAAAATATTTTAGAAAACTATCGATGCTTTCACTGTGATGTTCTTTAATACACTAGCCATTCACGTATTGAACGACGACTATAAGTGCACAGAAATGCCGCTCGTATTTGTATTTGAACATTCCTAATGCTATGTTAATCTCGGATGCCGTTTTGGGGGTTTCAGCTTCTATATGGAGTACTTTTGTTGGTTCCATCCTACACAAATGTTGTGTAAAATTGTGCGACGTTGGCGGGGATTTTTACGAAGAAGTCTTAATTATAGATCTATATATAATTGAAGATTTACGCCACGCCACGACTTTGTTATTTTGCTAAATGAATGTGGGGATGAGTCGCAAAGGTGGGTGGAATTGGATTGGGTGGAAAATTGATGTATGCATAGCAAATAAAGATTTTGTACAAAGTTCCAGTTACGTTTAGCAGCATGCGATGGTGATTTAATAACATTTTCAAAACATTGACCTAAATGCCAAAACTATATCAAGAATCAAATAGACCACACATGTATAAGGCACCAATGGAGAAGTTCTTTGATTGATGTCCGTACGAAACGCAGCGCCGCTATAGATAGCGATCACGAACTGTTTGTAGCTTTCTTGAAGTTGAAACTCAGACTCGCAGAGAATTAAGAAACGATTTGGTATTACCAAACTTGGAAACGAGATAAATAGAAGAAATTATTATCAAATATAAACGTCACATGGGAAGAGGCTTGCACCGAAATTAGGAACATCTCTGAAGAAAAATTGGATACTCAAATTACCCCCAAAGGAAAGCATGGATATCAGGCAACACGTGGAACTTGACGTGGAACTTGACAACAAAGGGACAATCAAAAACGAAAAATGCTTAATGATCCCAACATCAGACCAATGTACACCAATACTGCAAAAGCGGTTAAAAGAACCGATCGAAGCGATAAAAGAAGATAATACTACTATATTTTCAATCCATTGCACAGGAGGCCGAAGATGCCGCAGGGGCAAATAATATGCGGAAACTATACCAAGTTATTGGTCGACAATCTAACCAGAAATTTAATACTAACAAAGGAGTAAAAGATAGCATTGATTACTGCTGACAAATGTACACTAATTAACACTGTCTATAAGATAATGGCGACTTTAATAAATAGTAGACTTCGAAGTATTTAACAATTCACTGTGAGATGAACAGACCGGTTTACGTCCGTATCGTAGCTGTGTTGACCAGGCAAACACCATCAGGATTATTATAGAACAGTCTATTGAATGTCGATCCCCCTTATACCTCTTATTTATAGATATTCGAAAGGCGTTTGACACCGTGAGAATAAGTGCTATCTGGCTAGCATTGAGAAATAAAGGAGTACCAAACAAAATTATAAACCTTATCAAGGCGATGTATGATAATACTATGCTACAAGTCCAGCATGGCGGGATGTACAGTGAGCCATTCACTACCAACATTGGTGTGAAGCAAGGATGCCCCTATCTCCATTATTGTTTGCAGTTGTACTTGACAACATTATGACAGAGATATCGAAAAACGAAGAGGAATAATAGGTATATGCCTAATATCTCATAAATATAACGATATGGAAAACTAGTGGACCGTTGATCAATATTCAAAAAACATAGGCAATGAGCATTAATTACGCCTACAATACCTTTTTAAGATTGGAAATCATGAAATTGAATATGTGGACAGCTTTTGCTACCTCGGGTGTATTACGTCCATACATGGTGGCGTCGAAGATGATGTAAGGTATAAATTGGGGAAATCTCGAGCAGTTTTTGGTCGTCTGAATAAATTATGGCGTTCCCATCAAATCTCCTTGACAACAAAGTTGAGAATATTCAACTCATGTGTAAAGACAACTTCACTATATGGAAGCGAAACATGGCTCATATTCAAATCCATATTACAGAACATTCAAACTCAAATAAATAAATTTCTGCGCATTATATGTCAAATTTTCTGGACAAACACCATCACAAATAAGGAATTGCACAGAACAACAAATGAAACACCTATAAGTGGCCAATTAATTAAAAGGAAATTAAGATGGATTGGGCACACCCTACGTAAACAACCTGGTAGTATAACAAGCTATTCTTTAGAATGGAATCCACAGGGCAACCGAAAACGAGGACGCCCAAAAAAATACACGACGACGAACTATTCAACGCGATATCGAAATAATAAATATGTCATGGGATGAAATAAAAATAATATGTAACGATAGAGTATGATGGAAAATCCTTGTAGAAAACCACGCGGAATAAATAAAGGGAAAACAAGTAAAAACGGCGTTAAGATCGGCCGGGCCGAACTTTATATACCCTCCACCATGGATTGCATTCCACAGAGGCTGTAGAAGTATTTAGAAGTGCAGCAATATTACAACAAAATATATATTTTTTAATATAGCCAAACACAAACAAATACAAATATTGCAAAAATAATTTTATAATTAAATATAATATTTTTATTATTTCAAACTAAGCTTAAGCCTACCAATACGTTTAAACATCGAAATAATATTTCAACTCAATTAAAAAAAATATTCTTATTTCTATTTTCACAAAGCTTAAATACCATAAATATTGGTAGATAGTGGGTGCTACTGTTGGTTGTATTTCCATTCTATTTTAAATCTAAAAGTACAAATTTTGAAACAACATTATCTCAGGTGCATAGTGCAAAATAACCTATCTTCATGATTCAAGCAATTTTTTCCTTAAAAGTAAAAAGTACAAGTTTGGAAAAATATTTTTATTTTGAGTGTCTATGCAGTCAGAGGAATGTCTAGCTGTTGCCATTAGGTCGGCACCATTTTTATACCCTTCTCCAATTTTACCCCCTGAAGAGTACCACTTTCTAAAATCTCTTCATTGTACGTGTCTACGCAATTAGAGGGATGTGCACTAGGGCGTACCTCAAAAAAAAAGTTCGCCGTACACCTTCGAATATGAAGTATTATTGAAAGGTAGTTTCAAAAAAATTATTTTATTTTTTTATGCCGAACGTAGGGGTCGCGCTTTTACATTTTTCTATATAACTTCTCCATTTATAAACGGATTTTAAAGTGTGTTACATCGATGTTTTTGTCTCGACTAGGCCGATTTTTTGTCTTTGAAGTCATTGAGCTCAAGCACCCCCTTCTGGTACTTACCCATCATATCTCAGTTGCTACTACCCTAATGTACCACTCTAATATCAGAAAATTAAAGCTCGCTAAAATCATGAATCATGCTTGAGCTCAATGACTTCAAAGACAAAAAAAATCGGCCTCGTCGAGACAAAAACATCGATGTATCACACTTTAAAATCCGTTTATAAATGCAGAAGTTATATAGAAAAATGTAAAAGCGCGACCCCTACGTTCGGCATAAAAAAATAAAAAATTTTTTTTTGAAACTACCTTTCAATAATACTTCATATTCGAAGGTGTACGGCGAACTTTTTTTTACTTGTAACCTAGTACGCTCTAATGTGCACACCGAATTTCATCATTCTAGCTGTAGTTGTTTAGTTGGTACTATTTTTATCCCTCTGTACCCATTGTATCCCTTCAAAGTACGAATTTGGGAAAAACTTTTTATTTTTCGTGTCTACGCAGTTAGGGGAATGTATACTCCGAATTTCATGACTTTAGCTGCGGTCATTTGGTCGGTACCATTTTTATCCCCTTCTCCCATTTTATCCCCTTAAGAGTACGACTTTCTAAAATCTCTTTATTGTACGTGTCTACGCAATTAGAGGGATATGCACACCGAATTTCATCATTCTAGCTGTAGTTGTTTGGTTGGTACCATTTTTATCCCTCTGTTCCCATTTTACCCCTTAAAAGTACGAATTTGGAAAAAATATTTTTATATTATGTATCTACTCAATCAGAGGAATGTACACATCGAATTTCGTGTTTCTAGCTGTTGTCGTTTAATATGTACAATTTGTATCCCTTTTTGCCCCATTTCTCCCCCTACGAATAAAAATCACCTTATGGTGCACGTTTTTGTTATAGAGGGAATGTGCATATCCAATATGAAGTAAGTAGAAGCAGACATATTAAAAAATATGCCTAAATACTCTAAAATATTAGATGTTATTATGGGTATTTTTAGTCCTTATGAGATAAAAAATTTTCCATTTGGGCCGATTTCGCCCAGTTTCAATCCCAACCGATCTACGATTATAAGATGCATTGATAGAAAATTTGGACCTCCTAGCTCCTTTCGTTTAGATGCTAGCGTGCTTTCAACAGACGGACAGACATACTGAAGGACGGACATGGCTAGATCGTCTTAGAATTTTATGACGATCAAGAATATATATACTTTATAGGGTCTCAGGTCGATATTTCTAGGTGTTACAAACGGAATGACAAAGTTAGTATATCCCCATCCTGGAGGTGGAGGGTATAAAAATGCCAAAACTGTACTGAAAGTCATTTTAGACTTTAATGACTTTGTCAAGGAAAAATTGTTTTTTACATATTTCAAGACAAATAAAAAAGACTTCAGCACAACCTTTGGTCTTAAACCAAAATAAATGACAAGACATACAACATAACAGACCAACAATACACACAAACAACAACAATACACACGAGGTACAGAGAAGACGGGGCATACCGTACAACAACAACATTTGCATTGTTGCGAGCGATGCGAGCACATGCATAACATTGAATTGGCAAAGTGAGATTTTAAGTGTGTCGACTTAGTTCGGTGGAATATTTTGTTTATCAGCGCTTCTCATTTGTCGTATGTGAACGCTGGTACTAATATGAACCCTGATTTAAGTCAAAGACATACATTTGTTGCGAAAGTTCTGACGAGATGGGGTAGCGCCCATCGAAACTGCGCAGTCAACTTTTAGCTGCAACAATAAAGGTCTCACTTTGCCTTTGTGCTAATTTTGGGTTCTGCTGAAGACTTCAGCATAACCTTTGGTCTTAAACGAAAATAAATGACAACACAAATGAAAAATTTCAATCGTTAAGTTCAAAATTTTGTTTTGAAGCCCAATATGTAATATGGTGCCCAGTAAAGCAAATTCTGTCTTTTTAAATAAAATATATAAACAAGTAAAGTAAAGGCCGCCCATCTGATCTCTACCCGATTACAATAAAAAAGTGACACACGGAACGATTTTTGTGTGGCTACTGTATAAGTGGTCTCTAGAACGGAAAACGTCAAATCGAGAGCGAAATTTTTATGGAAGCTATATAAAGGGTGGTTAAATTGTAAGGGCCGATGTTGAATGTGAACCACACCTAAACGTCAAGTATATTTCTTTATTTCATTTGACATTTCTCAATTTCAGACTAACTCAATTTGAACCATGGAATGATACACAATCGAGCAAACGCGTTAAATTTATTCAGGCTTATTATGAAAATGAGCGTTCAAATCAAAAATGCATATCGTGCACTTCGTATTTTTTCGGTCAATTTAATCACCTCAGTGGATTCGTCAATAAGCAGAATTGACGCATTTGGACAAATGATAATCCAAGAGTGATTGTCGAAAAACCAATGCACCCACAAAGATTGACTGTTTGGTGCGGGTTATGGGCTGGTGGCATCATCGGGCCGTATTGAGGCCGGTCAGGCAGTTACTGTGAATGGTCTTCGCTGTCGTGAGATGTTACCGAACTTTTTATGGCCCCAATTTGTAGATATGGATGTGGACGATATGTGGTTTCAACGGTCGGTGCCACTCGGAACACAGATAACGAAACAATAGAGCTGTTTTTTCTTTAAGCCGGCATAACAAACTGCGATAACGTTATTACAAATTTAATTTATTGTTCAAAATCAAATATTATTTTTTCACATTGTCGCCAACTACAATATAAATATATGTATCAAAAGAAATTTCCAAAACAAATATTTTGTGTCGACATTATTGGACTCAGCCTCGATAAACATCATTTTGACTTACACTGGATTATCCAGTGTTATCCAGGCTAAGTCAAAAATTTTTAACACAAAATATGCCTTTGGAGACAATTTAATTTAAGATTTCTTTATTTTGAGTGAAATTTTAACATATTATTTAGATTTTTGTTATTGCAGCTTAGTTATCCAGTCTTAAAGTTATCCAGCCATAATGGCTATTTTGGGTGACAAATTCAATTATCTCACGTGGTGGCGATGTCAATTGGCCACTTTGGGGTTATTTGAAAGAAAATTAACATTAAACTCAATTATGCCTCAGCGTGATCGAAAATTTGGACCAGCGGATGGAGGTGTGGCGCCGAGGTCGCGGCGGCCATTTGGCCGATATTTTGTTCTATACATAGTTGAACCATACCAATATTATCATAATAAAAAGAAATGACAATAATTTCCTAATTTTTTTTGTGGAAATTGCAAAGTCTATCACTTATAGCAAATAAAATGTTATGATATTTATCCAAAGAAATGTCAAAATAATTACAAATTTCGCGAAGAATGTTTATTACCACAACCCTGTGGTAGATAAAAAAATTGCACGAAAAGATTTTTTTTCTAAACAAAAAATTACAAAAGGAACTAAAATTGTTTATTTTTTAATGACATTTTAATATATTATTAAAGCTCGTGCTACACTCTTTCCGAAAGGTTTTAACTTAAACATAACTTAATTTGAAACTACTACTGCGTCCTTTCGCCTGTCTAGTCCAGAAATACACCACACAAGTAGTTGTACTTCTAGCGTTATTTTCATTTTAGTTTTCATTAATTTTTTTGCACACTCACTTTACGTCACCAAAAAATATATATTTTAGAAAACTGTAGATGCTATCGTTGCGATGTCCTTTAATATACTAGCTATTTATTTATTGAACATTGACTATAAGTGCATAGAAATACCACTCTTATTTGTATTTGAGCATTCCTACTTCCATGTTAATCTTTGATGATGTTTCCAAATTATTTTTTCTGTGGTTTTTGTTGGTTCTATCCTACACAAAGTGTGTAATGTTGGCGGAAAGTTTTACGAAGAAGTGTTATTAATAAATCTATATTTAATTATAGATTTACGCAACGGCTTAATGTTATTTTGTATAGTAATTGTAAGGATTGCTCGCATAGGTGAAAATTGGATTTGTCATATATACATATATACTATCTAAAGGGTGATTTTTTAAGAGCTTGATAACTTTTTTTTTTAAAAAAACGCGTAAAATTTGCAAAATCTCATCGGTTCTTTATTTGAAACGTTAGATTAGTCCATGACATTTACTTTTTGAAGATAATTTCATTTAAATGTTGACCGCGGCTGCGTCTTAGGTGGTCCATCCGCTTAGTCCAATTTTGGCATTTCCACGTTTTTGAGTAACAGAGACCCAATTTGGTGCGAAATTTAGTCACAATAGCCCGAATAGCCGCTTCAGTGGGTCGATTAAACTGACCATAAAATGGAAGCGCGCAATGAACTTTCTTAACAGAGCACGCATTTTGATAATAAAATTCAATAATTTGCAAGCGTTGTTCGTTTGTAAGACGATTCATGATGAAATGTCAAAGCATACTGAGCATCTTTCTCTTTGACACCATGTCTGAAATCCCACGTGATCTGTCAAATACTAATGCATGAAAATCCTAACCTCAAAAAAATCACTCTTTACTTAAACGAGGAACACCTCTGGTGGAAGTAGGTCAGATCGGATCAGATTTACATATAGCTCCCATACAAATTTGGCTCCCGGATAGATTTTTTCCGCCCCAGAAACCACGAATTTTCACCGAATTTCTTCAAAGTGAGCATAACACGTTATATTTGAACTGGAAGAACTTATTGTGAAAGTTTGTCACTTTATTCCATGTTTGGATAAAGCCCCGATACAAATATTCTTATCGATTTGTCAAATCGGAGCAGGTCATATTAGCCTATGATTAGGAAACATACAAAAATTCTTCCCGTTTTCACTTTTTTTGCCGGGTTGGATTGTATTCGGATAGAAAGTGGAGTGTATCATATAGTCGGCTCCGCCCTTACTTGTTTTTGTTTTGTTTTGGGGCAAAAGTACAAATTTACAACAAATCATTTATGTCACGCGTATACACAATCAGAGGAATGTACACGCCAAACTTATGACTATGTATTCTGCATCAATTTTATCCCTTTTAGGCCTAAAAAGTACAAGGATCGAAAGATCACATTATATTTCGCATCTACGCAACCTGATCGAAATATATACCGATTTTCATTATTCTAGCTGCAGTGGTTTAATTGGTATCAACTTTATCACTTTTCTCACCAATTCTCCATAGAAGCAATCATTTTGAAATTTTCTTTGCGTTTGCACGTCTATACAGTCTTAAGGATGTGTATACCGAAATTTGTTATTCTATTGTTTATTATTCATTTGTTTATTACTAATTTTATCCCCTTCTCCACATTTCCCCTCTTAAAAGTACGAGTTTTGAAAATAACTTTATTTTACGAGTACATGTCATTAGCGGGATGTATACACCGAATTTCATTATTGTAGCTGCATTCGTTTGTATACACTCCACGGGAGTATTATGTCTTTGTGCATTTGTTTGTAACACCCAAAAGGAAGAGAGATAGACCCATTGTTAATTATACCGATCGACTTAGAATCACTTTCTGAATCGATTTAGCAATGTCCGTCTGTCTGTCTGTCTGTCCGTCCGTCCGTCCATCTATTCTTGTAATCACGATACAGGTCGCAATTGTAGACAGATCCAAATGAAACTTTGCACAACGAAGTTTTTCGGGATAAGAACGAACGCTATTTAGATTTAGATATAGCCCCCATACGAATTGCACTCCCGATTTGACACTTTTCACTCTAGATACCACATATTACAACAGATTTTCTTCAAAATTGACAAACCATCTTATTTTCCAACTAGAAACACCTGTGGTAAAAATGGGTCAGATCCGTTCAGATTTATATATAGCTCCCATACAAATTTCGCTCCCGATTTGACTTTTTCCGCTCTAGAAACCACATATTGTATCAGATTGTCTTAAAATTTGGCAAAACATCTTCAATTTCAACTAGAAACACCTGTGGTAAAAATGGGGCAGATCGGTTCAGATTTATATATAGCTCCCATACAAATTTCGCTCTCGATTTCACTTTTTCCGCTCAAGAAACCACATATTGTATCAGATTGTCTTCAGATTTGGCAAAACATCTTATATTTCAACTAGAAACACCTGTGGTCAAAATGGGTCAGATCGGTTAAGATTTATATATAGCTCCCATACAAATTTCGCTCTCGATTTCACTTTTTCCGCTCTAGAAACCACATATTGTATCAGATTGTCTTCAAATTTGGCAAAACATCTTATATTTCAACTAGAAACACCTGTGGTAAAAATGGGGCAGAGCGGTTCAGATTTATTTATAGCTCCCATACAAATTTCGCTCTCGATTTCACTTTTTCCGCTCTAGAAACCACATATTGTATCAGATTGTCTTCAAATTTGGCAGAACATCTTATATTTCAACTAGAAACACCTGTGGTAAAAATGGGGCAGATCAGTTCAGATTTATATATAGCTCCCATACAAATTTCGCTCTCGATTTCACTTTTTCCGCTCTAGAAACCACGAATTTTCACCGAATTTCTTCAAAGTGAGCATAACACCTTATATTTGAACTGGAAGAACTTATTGTGAAAGTTAGTCACATTTTTCCATGTTTGGATATAGCCCCGATACAAATATTCTTATCGATTTGACAAATTGAACCAGGTTGTACTAGCCCATGATTAGGAAACATACAAAAATTCTTCCCGTTTTCACTTTTTTACCGAGTTGGACTGTATTCGGTTGGAAAGTGGAGTGTATCATATAGTCGGCCCCGTCCGACTTTAGCTTTTCCTTACTTGTTTCTTTTCTTTTTATCCCTCTTTTCCCATTGTATCCCTTGAAGAACGAATTTAGAAGAACCGTTGTATTTTTCGTGTCTAAGCAGTCAGTGGAATGTATACACCGAATTTCATGATTCTAGCTTCGGACATTTGGTTGGTACATTTTATATCCCCTTTTTTCTATTTTATCCCCCTAAAAGTACGAATTTCATAAAATCCCTTTATTTTTCGTGTCTGTGCAATCAGAAGAATGTATGCACCTAACTTCATTATTCCAGGTGCTGCTGTTAGGTTGGTACCATTTTTATCCCTCTATTCCCATTTTACAACTTAAAAATTCGAATTTTGAATAAATTCTTTTATAGAATTCATATAGAATTTCATGTTTCTAGCTGATGTCCTTTGATAGCTACGATTTTTAGCCTCTTTTGTCCCATTTCATCCCCGACAAATAAGAATTTAATTATGGGCACGTTTACGCTATAAAGGGAATGTGCATACCAAATATCAAATAATATAAATAAAAAAAATCCTTCTGGAAAGATTTCACCCATTTTTATTTTCTTGAAAATTTTTGACATCCTAGCTTCTTTCGTTTAGATGCGAACGTGTTTTCAACAGATGGGCAGACCCTCGATCTAAGGACTTTATGACTATGAATAATATATAATATATAAATATATTCAAGTTGTTGCGAACGGAATGGCAAACTTAGTATACTCCCATCCTGCAGGTGGAGGTCAAAAAACTAAAAAAAAAACAGAAAAAATTCATCGAATTTTATGATGTTTTTTTTTTCTTGGCCATCGAAAATAGGGAATTTTCCAAATATTCATCTAGATATATAAAACTTAATTAAAACTATTTCATTTGAACTGGGATATTGTCCTGGCTCAAGACCATTTTGCATCTATATTTAATAGAATGCAAATTTATTTACAAATGGCATGGTGACATTTATTACTGGGCCGCAGGCTACCACGATTGATGATTTCGACCATGTCAAAAGTCTTTCCAAGTGGCTTCGCAGCGAATTTTCAACATCAAACCCGACCTCTATTAGGAGATGATTCTCCCAAACGAACGAGAAGCACAACTCACTTGTCAAATTTGCGACTAAAAAATCGCACCTAGCAATAAAGTACACATGCCATCTTACAAGCTTCTCATTGAGTTGCATATGTAAGTATGTGTATACGCAGGTATAGTAACCCAGCAATACTTCTGCCGAGCCAACGTTCATTATACACTCCACGAGAGTATTATGTCTTTGTGCATTTGTTTGTAACACCCAAAAGGAAGCGAGATAGACCCATTGTTAAGTATACCGATCGACTTAGAATTACTTTCTGAGTCGATCAAATTACAGGTCGCAATTATAGTCCGATCTTAACAAAAATTAGCACAAATAAGTTTTGTGGATCAAGGACGAACACTATTTAATTTGAGGCAAATAGGTTCAGATTAAGATATAGCCCCCATACAAATGTCGTTCCCGATTTGACATTTTCCGCTTTAGAAACCACAAATTGTACTTGATTTTATTTAAATTTGGCACAACAGCTTATAATCCAAGCAAAAAAACCAATGGTGAAAGTGGGTAAGATCGGTTCAGTTTTATATATAGCCCAAATACAAATGTTGCTCACAAATGTTTAATCGATTTTGACCAAACTACACATATTATATTTCACCTATTCCGTTCCAGATTTCAATATTCCCCCATAGAAATGTCCTTTCCGTTTTAACATTTTTTATCAAACATATACATTTACAGGATACAAAAATCCTTCCCAATTTCAATTTTTACCGAATTGAATTGTAATAACATAGAAAGTAGAGTGTATCATATAGTCGGCTCCGTCCGACTTTAGCCTTTCCTTACATGTTTCGTTTGTATTTTTTGGTCTGTAATCAATATTTGATATGAACTGGGATATTATTGATATAAAAATTAAATAAAAATATTTTTAAAATTTATCTTATCTCTTCAGAAAATATTGTTTGCCACAAATCAGCGATTTTTAATTCTCTCCTACCCTTTGGACTATAAAATAAAGAGTTATAAAGAATTGCCTTCGTATGGATAATTTCACAGATCTCTCTGTATTACCATTTCATCCCTAGAAATTCAATACTCTGTCTCGTTAGACTTGTGGTGGCAGAGTGAAAAGTTGCACGACTGGAAAACTCGATAAATTGAGCAAACCCCATAAATTTGACGTTTGACGTATCAAAAATCACTTAAATAAACGATGAAATGCAATATGCAATAGCCTTCGCAATCTACCCATGATGCCCATCAAAAGCATCATAATTCACGCCCTGGCTTTTGCCCACTCCTGCCATACGCTGCAGAGGGTGTAAGTAATATGGAAACATGACATAAACATATATGCAACAAAATTCCATCATCGTCATCGACATCGCCCTCGCGTCGTCAGCGGCAGGAGCAGGAATAACAGCAGCAGCATGAACTTCATGCCCAGCTGAGTGATATGTTGCCTTGCTCCCCAAAGGGATGATGTGCAGCATCATCACTACCAAGAAGAGCCTCATCATCGTTATTAATATTTGCAACTTTTTCGTTTGCTTCTTTGAAATTGATAAACTCTCACATATTGATATCATATTCACATTCACATTCTTCTCTTCTGTATATCCTTGCTGCACGTTTGAATTGCCAGTGAATCATTGTCGTGGGAAGGTGGGAGCTGACAAAATATGTATCATATGCAACAAAACGTGAGGATTCCTTGATTTCTTTTGGCCACCACATTGCCGAACACCCACCGAGAGAAAATATTGACAGGGAAAGTAAAGTAATACACCAATGCAAACATCGAAAACAAAAAAGAAAAAAATGTGCAAGTACTGGTAGTGGTTCTAAGCAGAGGCTACTGCAAAAGTTTTGGCAAATTATTTAATAAGTGATTTTTTTTTCTTTGAAAAAATATAATCATCTTGTCCACTGTATGTGGTATGATCAGAAGTATTTTTTGTGGAAGTTGCATTTTGTAAAAACTTACACAACTACTTAGAAGTAACTAGTTATATAAGTAACTGTGGTGCTGGCAGCAATACCATCAATATCCCAACTCCCCGTCGAGGAGCAGGTGGCAGAGGCGTTGCATCAAAAGATGCAGTGCCATAAGCATTATTATGCAAACGTTTTATTTTTTCTTCCCAACATGTATATAAGACGATTGTAAGCATGCATGTGTGAGTGTGTGAAAAGGGAGTGTGTTTGTATCTGCAATATCTGTACTATAGCAAATGCTCAAACATTTACAGATGAATGAATTTTACAAATAGTTTTACTATAGTTTTATACATAACATCCGAGAAAAAATGAAGAAACCAAACTTACTAAAAATATATGAGAGGAAAAGAAACCGGGGTGTGTATTGAAGCAAACGTCATCAACATGGCACAGTGGGGGAAATTGGGAATAAAATTTAAATAAATCGGACAAATAGTCCGACTCGGGATTTCAAAAAATTTATTCAATCCAATAAATTAGATTTACTATGAGCCATTACACAGAAAGAATTATCTTCATAATATTTATGATTTTTATGATACCCTCAGTGCAAATTTTTCATTAAAATGTCGCCAAAGAAACATTTCGTAAAATTTATGAAACATATTTCATAAAACACAAATCAATGAAAAGTGACATACAATTTATGAAACTCTACATACAATGAACTTTTGTCATGCATGTTCTTTATTTTTCAAAATATAATTTATGAAAAGTTTCATAGTTTTTATAATAAAACTTCATTATTTTTATGAAAACGTTTCATAAAACATATTTATTTACCAGCATTGCAAGAATCTTTTCAATGAATATGCCTTTGAAATCAGGGAACATACTTATGTCATACTTATGTATGTAACAATGGAGAAATGAGAATTTACCGAACAAAGTTGACACACCAAAAATCTATTTGCAAGTTATGAAGCGTTTCATAAAAACAACAAAAATCATTCATTTTATTTATGAAGACAAACATGCATGTCTTCAAATAATCTTTAAGATTTTTTATTTTGCACAATGAAAATTTTCTTTGATCTTATGAAGCTAAGTTTCCCTAATTTAACAAATTTATTTTAAGAAATATGAAATGTTTATGAAAAAATTGTTGAAGTATTTCATTTTATTTATGCATTTTTCATACATTTTAAGAAAAAAATTCACTAAATTTATGAAAAACCTTTTATGAAATGGCTTTATAAATATTATGAAGGAAAATTCTTTCAGTGTAGACATGTACAGGGTTCGCCAACAAGAGGTGCTATTTTGGTATTCAAAGAAAAATTAAATTTTTTGAGACGATTGATTGGATGTTTATTTCATAATAATGTGGAAGGTATGCCGTTAATAATGAGAAACAACATCAGCCAAATGGCCACCACGACCTCGCTTACAGGACCATATCCTTTTCATGAAATTTTCCATAACAAAATTGCAAAGTGGCTGCCCTATGTCCTCGATAGCCTCACGAATCGAATTAAAAATCATTAATCATCTCTCGGTAGCGCAATCCATTCACCGTAACTGTTGATCCAACCTCATTTTCGAAGAAGTAAGGTCCAATGACTGCGCCGGTCCATAAACCGCACCAAACACTCACACGATGAGGATAGAGAGGCTTTCAACAATAACTCTAGGGTTTTCCGAGCCAAAGATGCGACAATTTACCTTGTTGACGTACCCACCGAGATGGAAATAGGTCTCATCTCAAGATGATTTTTCGATGGAATTCCGGATCATTTTAATTCATGAATTTTAATAATTTCAATGCGTTGTTGAAGCGTGTATCGTTCCATTTTTATACCCTACACCACTTCGTGGACTAGACAAATGTTTGTAACACCAAAAAATAATCGAGCTAGACCCACCTTTAAGTATACGGATCGGCTTCGATTCACCAGCTGAATCGATTTACCGATGTATGTCTGTCCGTCCGTCTCCTGTCCATCTAAGCTTGTTGGCTCTCTATAGGTCGCAATTGTGGTCCGAATATCATGAAATTTGCAGAAGTTATTTTTTTTTTTGACAAGGACGATTGGTATTGAATTTGGAGGAAATCGGTTCAGATTTAGATATAGCCACCATGCAAATGTCGCTCCCGATTTGACTTTTTCCGCTCTAGAAACCGCATATTGTTCCCGATTTTCTTTAAAATTGGCAGAACATCCTATAATCCAACTAGAAACACCTATGCTGAAAGTGGGTAAGATCGGTTCAGATTTAGATATAGCCCCCAAACAAATGTTACTACCGATTTGACTCTTTCCGCTCTAAAAACCACATAGTGTACCCGATTTTCTTTAAAATTGGCACAACATCTTATAATCCAACTAAAAACACATGTGGTGAAAGTGAGTAAGATCGGTGCAGATTTAGTTAGCCCCAATACAAATGTTGCTCCCGAATCTTTAATCGATTGTGGCCAAACTTTACATATTATATTTCACCAATAAGCATTAGGGCGTACCTCAAAAAAAAAGTTCGCCGTACACCTTCGAATATGAAGTATTATTGAAAGGTAGTTTCAAAAAAAAAAATTTTATTTTTTTATGCCGAACGTAGGGGTCGCGCTTTTACATTTTTCTATATAACTTGTATTTATAAACGGATTTTAAAGTGTGATACATCGATGTTTTTGTCTCGACGAGGCCGATTTTTTTGTCTTTGAAGTCATTGAGCTCAAGCACCCCCTTCTGGTACTTACCCATCATTTCTCAGTTGCTACTACCCTAATGTACCACTCTAATAATCGAAAATTAAAGCTCGCATAAAATCATGAATCATGTTTGAGCTCAATGACTTCAAAGACAAAAAAATCGGACAAAAACATCGATGTATCACACTTTAAAATCCGTTTATAAATGCAGAAGTTATATAGAAAAATGTAAAAGCGCGACCCCTACGTTCGGCATAAAAAAATAAAAAAAATTTTTTTGAAACTACCTTTCAATAATACTTCATATTCGAAGGTGTACGGCGAACTTTTTTTTTTTTTACTTGTAACCTGGTACGCTCTAATAAGCATACATGGTGAAAGTAGGTCACATCGTTCCAGGTTTCAATATACCACCATACAAATGTCATTTCCGATTTAACATTTTTTGTCAAACACATACACATTCAAAAATCCTTCCCGATTTCACTTTTTTACCGAATTGAATTTTAGTGAGATATGTAGTCGGTGCCGTCCATCTTTAGCCTTTCCATACTTTTTATTATTACCCCTGTAGGACCCACAATTTACATCGGAAGTTTATCAAATTTTGCATTTTGTTTTATATTTCAACTAAGAAGACATATTATGAAAGTCAAATATATGGATCCATATTTTTGTTTAACCCCCATACAAATTGGGCCCAAATTCTACTCTATTACATGATTAAAGATGAATTTATAGTAACTGTATAATTTATACGAACGACATAAAATTGCTCCCATGAAATACCTGTGTTTAGTAATCAAGGCTAGGTATATATGTAGCGAGTGGTGTAGGGCATTATAAAGTCGGTCCCGACCGACTTTAGCCTTTCCTTACTTGTTAGTAATGGCGTAGTTTCTACTTGTCAAATGTCAAAGAATAAAAGCTTCAAAAGTGACAGCTACCGAAATACCGGGTGAT
This sequence comes from Polietes domitor, assembly GCA_947397865.1. Taxonomy (NCBI): domain Eukaryota; kingdom Metazoa; phylum Arthropoda; class Insecta; order Diptera; family Muscidae; genus Polietes; species Polietes domitor. Next base: position 142,363,265 of record OX377621.1, on the reverse strand, counting down.
TCAAAATAACACCTCTTCTTGGAAAATCCTGTATAATATTGTTGTAATTGTTGGTTATCGTTTCGAGAAATAATTGGCGAACTGAATTATTTTCTATGAAAATTGGACATATTCTAATGTAATGTAGATATCCATTTATAGACTCTTTTTTTACATTTATTTATAAGAACTCATCTTTCCACAATGTATAAATTTATTATAAATATCTGAATGAAAGGTATGGTTTTTATAAAAAGTTATATCATTTCGGAAAGGGCAGAATAATTTGCAAAAGAAAATTGATGTCGCATCATTACACGTAAAACTAAAAATTTCATAAAATGGAATCTTTTTGAAAACAAAGACAACTAAGGAAATGCTAAAGTCGGGCGGGGCCGACTATATGATACACTCCACTGTCTATCCGAATACAATTCAATTCGGTAGTAAAGTGAAAACAGGAAGGATTTTTGTATTCTGTAAATGTATGTGTTTGACAAAAAATGTTAAATCGGAAAGGACATTTGTATGGGGTGTATTGAAACCTGGAACATAATATGTATAGTTTGGTCAGCATCGGTTAAACATTTGGGAGCAACATTTGTATTGGGGCTATAACTAAATCTGAACCGATCTTACCTACTTTCACCATAGGTGTTTTTAGGTGGATTATAAAATTTTGTGCCAATTTTAAAGAAAATCGGGTACAAACCGGGAGCGACGTTTGTGTGGGGGCTATATCTAAATCTGAACCGATCTTACCCACTTTCCACATAGGTGTTTATATTTGGATTATAAGATGTTTTGCCAAATTTAAAGAATATCGGGCTCAATATATGGTTTCTAGAGCGGAAAATATCAAATCGTGAGCGACTTTTGTATGGGGGCTATATCTAAATCTGAACCGATCTTACCCACTTTCTGCATAGGTGTTTCTAGTTGGATTATGAGATGTGTTGATAAATTTAAAGAAAATCGGGCTAAATATGTGGTTTCTAGAGCGGAAAATGTCAAATCGGGAGCGACTTTTGTATGGGGGCTATATCTAAATCTGAACCGATATGCCTCAAAGTAAATAGCGTTCATCCTTGATCCACAAAACTTACTTGTGCCAATTTTTTCTTAAGATCATACTATAATTGCGACTTGTAATTTGATTACAACAACAGTTGGACAGACGGACAGAAAGACGAACATTGCTAAATCGATTCAAAAAGTGATTCTAAGTCGATCGGTATAATTAACAATGGGTCTATCTCATTTCCTTTTGGGTGTTACAAACAAATGCACAAAGACTTATTACTCTCGTGGAGTGTATACAAATTATATTAAACATTGCGTAAAATTGCGTAGCCCCATTGCATGCATTTTGCAAATCAACTGGAAAAACGTCTTGTCTAAACATGTGAAAGTTCGTAAAGTTAGCTCTTTCCGTTAAAAAAAATACAGAATAAATTAAAAAAATATTTGGAATCACTGTTCATCAGTATTATATTTGTTGCATTATATAGGGACCATTTAAAATTTTAAATTTGAACTACCGATTACTTTGACTTAGAATTGTGGAATAACATTCATATTTATTTTCATCCCCAACGAATTACTGTTTGGTGTGGATTTTGGGCTGTACTGAAGAAATTGGTTGATCGGATGAGGTACTGCCGAGCCAGTCGTGGTAGTGATATAGTGTTCCATTATTAAATGACAAAGTTCAACCTTTCCAATAAAACCAGAAATTTGAAAAAAATAATCAGTACTCTTTTATAGCTCTTTATTTAAAGTTATAAGTGGTAAGACTGGTAAGCTTTTTCAAAAGTAAAATATATTTGAATATCTCCTTCTTAGACAATCTTGATGAGCCGTCGATTATTGTAAACAAGATTACGCCCCAATACATAAAGCTAAAATTAATAAGGAAATGTTTAATCTGAGTTAATGCGTATTAAAAAAGTATTTTTTTTACTTAATATAAAAAAATATTTTTTTCACTTTGTCGCCAACTACAATAGAAATATTTGTATAAAAACAAATTTTCAAAAAATATTTTGTCTTTACTCGATAACTATAAATTTGGCTTACACCGGATAATTATCCAGGCTAAGTGCAAAATTTGTAACATAAAATCATTTTTTCAACATTTGTTTTTATACACACATTGATATTGCTGTTGGCCGAAATTTTAAATCGAGATTTCTGATTATTCTAACAGCACAATACTAGTTCTGTCATTATTAGTAAAAAATTATATCAAATCGGAAACAAAAATGTCATTAGCTGAAGCTTTTTTCAATTTCCCCCCATAGTGCACATCGTCAACATTAACTTATGGCAACACCACCAGAACATGATGTTCATTTTACATATCAACAGCACCGTACGCATTGGATATGGGTGCCTGTGTATGTGTGCAATATATATGGGATACTGTGCGTGATGCATAACAAAGTTGTGCTTGTATGAGTGAGTATTGGTTGCTCTTATAGCATCCACACACACGCGCGCACCCAAAAAAAAACATCAAACAGTTAAGTGCATTGGCACATCTGTGCATGTGTGCGTGTGTTTGGCATGGTTGTAACATAAGGATGCCATTCTTTGGTTTCCATGCAATTACTTTCAGGTTGTTGCAGCCGATACTGATGTTGATGCTGCTTCTGAAGGTTTTTGTTTCATGTTCATCTTTCTTCATCGGCAACGTCGCTTACACATCGTGTCTTCAACATTTATCGGAACGTAATTTTATTGATGATTGTTGTTTTGTTAGCTGCTGCAAAAGGCGATAAATGTGTGTGTGTGTGTGTGCAATGGTAATTTTAAGAAAGCTACCAGAAGAGAAGAAATAATTTTAATAAAATCTGCCCGTGAAGCACGTAGTTTTATACAGTATCAGTGGAAACTATTGAAGGTGAAATGAAAATAATACATGTGTAAAAAACTGGAACTAAAAACAAGTAAAAAAGGCGATAAGTTCGGCCGGGCCGAACTTTATATACCCTCCACCATGGATTGCATTCCACAGAGGCTGTCGATTTTTTTATTATAAGGAAATATAATTTTTTTTAATATATAGCCAAACCAAAAGAAATATTGAAAAAATAATTTTATAAATAAATATAATATTTTTATTATTTCAAACAATACTTTTAAGGCAAGGCTACCAATACGTATACATATCGAAATAATACTTCAAGTCAATTCAAAAAATAAATATTCTAATATTTATATTTTCAAAAAGCTTAAATACCATTGTTGCGGCAGCAACGGGAAGGCAAAATGTTACGGCTGTAACTTGAAGAAGGATTCTAATAAAACGCAGCTTTATTGTGATTAAAAATAAAGTCCCTTCATGGGAGCGTAGTGAGGGTGGTTTTATTATCTAAAAGAATTTCACATTTTAAATGGGAAAATATAAAGGCTTTACAAAACTTACTTAATTCTATTCCTTCTGGCGTTTTCACTGAATCTATACGTTTTCTGAAATTGACGTTTGATTCAAATATTATAAGCGACTACTTTTCAGATTGTTACTCGGTACAAAATGAGTACAAATTACATATGCCAGAGTTAACATGATAACAAAGTAAAATACATAGACAAAATATAAATTCTAGTTGGATAGTTATAATTCAAATAACCGGATTTAATAAAAAATAGATTTAATACGTAACAACCATAAATATTGGTAGATATTGGGTGCTACAGTTGGTTGTATTTCCATTCTATTTGAATTCCAAAAGTACACATTTTGAAAATCCGTTATCTCTCGTACATAGTGCAAAATAACATAACTTCAAGATTCAACCAATTTTTGCCGTAAAAGTAAAAAGTACGAATTTGGAAGAAATCTTTTTATTTTGTGTGTCTCTGCAGTCCAAGGAATGTATACACCGAATTCCATGATTCCAGCTGAGGCCATTTGGTTGGTACCGTTTTTATCCCCTTTTCCTAGTTTACCCCTTTAAGAGTACGACTTTCTAAAATATCTTTATTTTACGTGTCTGGGCAATTAGAGGGATGACAAACCCAATTTCATCGTGCTAGCTGTAGTCGTTTAGTTGGTACTATTTTTATCCCTCTGTACCCATTGTATCCCTTGAAAGCACTAATTTGGAAAAAACATTTTATTTTTCGTGTCTTCGCAGTCAGAGGAATGTATACTCCGAATTTTATGGCTCTAGCTGCGGTCATTTGGTTGGTACTATTTTTATCCCCTTTTTCCATTTTAACCCCAAAAAGTACAAATTTCATGACGTCTATTTATTTTACGTGTCTACGCAATCGGAGGAATACACACACCGAATTTCATTATTCTAGGTGCAGCCGTTTGGGTGATACCATTTTTATCCCTCTATTCACGTTTTACCCCTTAAAATCACTTTATGGTGAACGTTTTTGTTATAGGGTGAATGCGCGTACCCAATATCAAGTAACAGACAATCAGGCATATTGAAAAAATATGTTTAACACATTGAGTGTCACGTCGTATGTTTCCGTACGACAGTGATTGCTCAAAAAATGTTTGGCCTGCTGGGAAGGTTTGCATCAAAACCGCTTGGCACTCAATGTGTTACATTCTCTAAAATATTAGGGTTTATTATGGGTATTTTTGGTACTTGTGAGGAAAAAAAATTTTTCTTTGGGCTGATTTCGCCCAGTCTCAATCCCAACCGATCAACGACTATAAGACGTGTTTATGGAAAAGTTGGACGTCCTATCTCTTTTCGTTTAGCTTGCTTTCAACAGATGGACGGACGGACATGGCTAGATCGTCTTAGAATTTTGTGACGATCAAGAATATATATACTTAGGTCGATATTTCAAGGAGTTACAAACGGAATGACAAAGTTAGTATACCCTCATCCTGGAGGTGGAGGATATAAAAATATAGTCATTTGACAGGTTGTTTGTTAGAGTGGGAAAATACAGGGGTTAATCAAATCCAAAATTTGGTGTACCCCCCAGAATAGCGGAAAGGGAAGAGAGGTGCAGATTTTTAAAAAATATTAATTATGCACTTCCATGTAAAGGCAAACAATGATTCACACCGGTTTCGACGATGCTATTATTAGCAAACTTTATTCTGGTGGACGAAGATGATGACTGTAAAGGGCCAAATTTGGAAACTAAATTTTCTATTTTTTTGTTTTTATAGAAAATTTGCCAGCACACAAGAATTAAGCACAATAATACTAGCTAGATCGAAATCGTTTACGAAAATTTACTTTGTCAGCCTTTTCATGGAAATATGCTATTATAAATATGCAGTACTCTCTTGCCAATCAGCGATTCTGCAGAATAAACTCAATTTTGGATTGCAAAAACCCTTCATTTGGTTTTAGTTTTTTATAAGTATATTTTTTTACTTCCATTTTATATATACAAAAAAAATCCACGAGCAGACAAAAACGTATTCGATAATACAAGCGAAATTTGTTATAAACAATAACGAAAATAAAACTATAAAAACAGCAGGTGAAAAGTAGCTAAACTGCCAGAGCTTAGAAGCATATCGCGTTGGTTAGGACAAATTTATTGGCCCGAGAATTGCACACAATCTAAGCCACACAAAATATGGTCAAAAAAAAAAATAAACAAAATTCGGAAAGCATTCAAAATGACAAATACTGTGGCAGCTGACAAATGCAAACTAAAACAATTTGGGATTTTCAATAACACTCAGTTTCCGCGAATTTAATCGCATCAATAAATAATAAAGCGTCATAAAAGTCAATATTGCGATGGAGACAAATAAATGACAAATAGTTTTTTGAGTACATTAGGGTGAGTGGTTTTTCTCAGCGATATTTAAAATATATCTGAAACTAATATGTATATCAAATAAATAAATGCGCTGGGAAAACGCCATTCATTTCAAAATACACAAGTAAGGAAAGGCTAAAGTCGGGCGGGCCGACTATATGATACCCCCCACTTTATATGCCATTACAATTCAATTGGGTGAGAATGTTGGCAAGTGGCCTACATCATCATGGGCCGATGAGTCCCCATATGAAACATAACGTGTCCTGGTAAAATATGTTTTCTCTAGAGAAGAAAAGGTCAAGCCGTTTTTATGGGAGCTATACCTACGTCTGAGATGTCTCTAGCTGAAATATAAGGTGTTGTGCAAATTTTGACGAAAATCGGTTAATTCATGAGTTTTCTGCAGGGGAAAAAGTCAAATCTAGAGCGTATAAAAATCTGAATCGATCTAATCCACTTTCACAACATACGTCTCTAGTTGAAATATAAGGTTTTATGTCAAATTTGAAGAAAATCTATTAAAATGTGTGGTTTCTAGATGGAAAAAGTTAAATCGGGAGCGAAATTTGTATGGGAGCTAATCTAAATCTGAACCGATGTTTCTAGTTAAAATATAAGATTTTTGTGCCAAATTTGAAGAAAAATGGTTAAAATATGTGGTCTCTAGAGCGCAAAAAGTTGAATGGAGAACGAAATTTGTATATGACTATTGTATAGGGGCTATGTCTAAATCTGAATCGATTTTCTTCAAATTATATAGGGTTCGCCCTGGGCAAAACTAACTTATGTCAATTTTTGTTAGGATCGGACAATAATTGCGACCTATACTTTGATTACAAGAATAGATGGACGGACGGATAGACAGACTGACATGGCTAAATCGATTAACAATGGGTCTATCCTTCCTTTTGGATATTACAAACAAATGCACAAAACCATGGAGGGTATACAAATTCACACTTTGGGAATCTTCTATTAATATCAACATATAAATCGCCCAGTATATCGGACCGATTCTGACATTTTAAGACGCCGAATACGTACCAGCAATTCGATAAGCTTCAAAAACATTTCGACAAAAATGCGTAAAAATGTGTAAAAAAACAAAAAACTGCGCTTATATAGTTCATATAAATAAAATTTAACGTAATATGTAAAATTTAATGAAAAGCAGTTGCATGTGGGGAAATGAGGGATAGGAACAATTTCCCCAAGATTGGATGTCTGGAGTCGTAAGTAGACAAATCGGAAGGGACATATGAGCGTTGTGGACTAAGTGATGTGAAAACTAAGTGTAAAATACGAACCCTATATTACTGTTACGTAAGGGTAATAGGCCAATCGTAGGGATATTTGGGCGGAGTGTACATGAAAACAGCTTGGGGATGTACAAAACCATAGACCCCATATTTTCCACTTTTGAAGCTGGTATCCCTATGTGAAATAAACCATGATCTAGTTCCAATGTAATATGAGGCTTTTAGGCGGTAGTAAAAAATTTAAGCGGTATTGTTATGGGAAGTTTACAGTCGGTGAAATAAAACAAGATCTGTAAAATAAATGTGATTCTTAAGTGGTACTTGTGTAAATTGGGAATTCATTTGTATGGGGCTATGCCAAAGCACGGACCCATTCATATTAGGTATTTCTAATTGAAATATAATAAAGGGTGATTTTTTAGCTATTATCTTTTTAGCATCACTGATTTTAACGGCTGACGCACGTTTCGTGTTTTGTTTTACCGTCAAACATCTTCAGTTTGGTCTATAATTTAACCATGAATCGTCTTACAAACGAACAACGCTTGCAAATTATTGAAATTTATTATCATAATGAGTGCTCTGTTAAGAAAGTTCATCGCGCACTTCAATTTGATGGTCAGTTTAATCGACTTACTGAAGCGGCTATTCGGGCTATTGTGACTAAATTTCGCACCAAATTTACATTGTTGAACATTAAACCACCAACACACTTACGTAGAGTGGGAACTGAAGAAAATATCGCAGCTGTATCGGCCAGTGTTAATAATGACCATCAATTATCGATTCGTCGCCGTTCGCAGCAATTGGGCCTCTGTTACTCAAAAACGTGGAAATGCCAAAATTGGACTAAGCGGATGGACCATCTGAGGCGCAGTCAAGGTCAACATTTGCATGAAATAATCTTCAAACATTAAATTATATGGACCGTACTATTAATTCAAATAAAGAGTTCATGCATTTTTCTCAATTTTATGTGTTTTTTTGAAAAACTTTCCTATTGCTTTTAAAAAATCACCCTTTATAATTTGGAAATTATTATCAAGATGTTGGTTCTTGAGCGGTAATAGTGTAAGATGGTAGATGTTTCCATTTTTAAATCTAAAATTATGTGGAAAATTTGATTCTGATCTGGTGAATTCTATAGCATTACTAGGGTAAATCGGAGGGAAGCCTATATTTAAATCTCAACTGATTATTTCTAAATTCAATTGCGATCGTTATTGCTAAAAAAATTCCTGTTTATAAAAACAAAAATACAAATTTTTATTCCTTTTCAATCACAAAACATCTCAAATTTTGGCTAGTTTTCAAAGTCTAGCTCAAAAATGAGTGAATTTTTGACCCTTCTATGTAATGGTGCCTCGGGAACCTCTCACGCATTCTCTTCGCTCCAAATGTTGCAATTTTGATTATTGAAATATCCATTGAGCCAAATGAGCCTAATTCTACTTGATTTTGTGTCCATTGACCGAACTTATGGCGTATCTAATGGTCATTCATATTTCCTGCAAAGTGGCAAACCAAAGTTATCAAAAACAAGTCAAAACGGCGTTAAGTTCGGCCGGGCCGAACTTTGTATACCCTCCACCTTGGATTGCATTTCATAGAGGCTGTCGATTTTCGTAGAAGTGCAGTAATATTACAAGAAAATATATATATTTTTTGAATATAGCCAAACCAAAACAAATGCAAATTTTGAAAATCCAGTATCCAGTAAAAGTAAAAAGTACGACTTAGGAAAAATCTATTTATTTTGCGTGTCTATGCAGTCAGAGGAATGTATACACCGAATTCCATGTTCTAGCAGCGGTCATTTAGTTGCTGCAATTTTTATCCCCTTTTTCCTATTTTACCCCCTTAAGAGTACGACTTTCTAAAATCTCTTTATTTTACGTCTCCACGCAATTAGATAGATGTACACACCGAATTTCATCATTCTAGCTGTAGCCGTTAAGTTGGTACTATTTTTATCCCTCTGTACCCATTGTATCCCTAAGAAGTACTAATTTGGAAAAAACTTTTATTTTTCGTGTCTACGCAGTCAGAGGAATGTATACTCCGAATTTCATGACACTAGCTGCGGTCATTTGGTTGGTACTATTTGTGTCCCCTTTTCTATTTTAACCGCAAAAAGTACGAATTTCGAAAAATCCGTTTATTTTACGTGTCTACACAATCAGAGGAATGTATACACCGAATTTCATTATTCTAGGTGTAGCCTCTATTCACGTTTTACCCCTTAAAAGTACGAAAAAATGCTTTTATATTATGTATCTCTTCAATTAGAGGAATGTACACACCGATTTTCGTGTTTCCAGCTGTTGGGTACGCGCATTCACCCTATAACAAAAACGTTCACCATACAGTGATTTTTATTCGTAGGGGGTGAAATGGGGTAAAAAGGGATAAAAATGTTACATATTAAACGTCCCTTTTTGCCCCATTTCACCCCCTACGAATAAAAATCACTGTATGGTGAACGTTTTTGTTATAGGGTGAATGCGCGTACCCAATATCAAGTAACAGACAAGCAGACATATTGAAAAAATATGCTTAACACATTGAGTGTCACGTCGTACGTTTTCGTACGACAGTGATTGCTTTTACTTATAGCTCAAAAAATGTTTGGCCTGCTGGGAAGGTTTGCATCAAAACCGTTTGGCACTCAATGTGTTAAATTCTCTAAATTATTAGGGTTTACTATGGGTATTTTTGGTACTTGTGAGAGAAATGTTTTTTTTTTACTTGTGCTGATTTCGCCCAGTCTCAATCCCAACCGATCAACGACTATAAGACGTGTTTATGGAAAAGTTGGACGTCCTAGCTCTTTTCGTTTAGCTTGCTTTCAACAGATGGACGGACGGGCGTGTCTAGATCGTCTTAGAATTTTGTGACGATCAAGAATATATATACTTTATGGGTCTCTGGTCGATATTTGAACTTGTTACAAACGGAATGACAATGTTAGTATACCCCCTTTCTGGAGGTGGAGGTTTTAATGATAAAAGTGTCTTTCCAATTTGTGGTCGTTTAATAGAGGGCCACATGGCGAATGAGTGATTTCAAATTGCATCGTTCCACGTACATGGGGCCAGATAGCGTATGAGTGATATTTACTACCCATTTGCGGAAGTTGGGTAGCACAGAAAATACATAAAAATGATTCATTTTATAGTGAAATGAATGGTATTTTGTATTTCAATAAAAGTTCCCGTTCCATTTTTATGTGGAATAGGTAAGGATACGATCTGGGTGATGCACCGCCGTATTTTATAACCCATTTTTTCGCCATGAAAAATAAAACTAAAAACTGTTCTATTTCTAGACATTATACCCCTTTATTTGATACCCATATTGGCATATACTGATGGATAGCAATATTTAACTAAATTTTTGTGTTCCCCTAAGATCTTTAAGTCCTTTAGAAAGTATAAAAAACAAAATCGAAAACTGTGTACGCAGTTCTTCTATATACGTCTAAAGTTAGACGTATTGCTTAAATCCAAAAAGTACTGTCCATTATTTTACTACTCTAACCTATTAGTTTTTTACTGTTCGACTAATAGTATGATTTTACAAGATTATCCTTAACAAGATTAACAAACAGTGTTATATGACAAAAATTTAAGTATGCATGAGTTTTCTACATATGAGAACAACCATATGAAAGGATAAATCTTTAAATGGACTAACAACCATCTGATGTAGAAATATTTAATTAAAGTTTAAGAATTTTTTATATCTTTAAATTCCTGTCAAAAGAAGAAAAACTGAGTACACAGTTTTTCTACATATTATCTCTAGTGTCGTTAAGTATAATCAATTTCCTTCCGATGTTCGTCATTAGATATCATTCAAACCTTTTGATTGTGTCTATTTATTTTTTTTGCAAATACGAAAAAGTTTCAGGTATAACTATGAAGAAACACAAAAATAAGATTTTATAACTTCTATACTGATGATCGGAATACTGTGGTTACATTTATGTGGAATATGGGCGATATTGTCAAAACCTTTCTGGTACCTCCCACATAAAGTGACATAAACTTCGGTTACAATAAAATCGACATAACATCCATACGGGTAGTCAAATCATATGTAATTTGATACTTAAAAATGTTTTTATAATCACTTTAAACCTAAAAAAATATTTACGCTTTAGCCACGCCCATTATTGTACCGCCCACACAAATGTCTCTATCCTAGGTAATATTAAGTACTTCATAACTTCTATACTGGTGCATGGGATCCATTATGACTTGATATTTGATCATGTTTTTACAAGTGTTTTATACATTTGGAATACAAATTATCCTGCCCTACGTTAAATTTAATTCCTTATAACTTCCGTATGTTCTCTGAGAGTGAGGATATATAAAGGGTGATTTTTAAAAGCTATAGGAAAGTTTTTCGAAAAAAAAAAACACATAAAATTCCGAAAAATTCATGAAATCTTTATTTGAATCGATAGTACGGTGCATATAAGTTAAGGTTTGAAGATTATTTCATGCAAACGTTGACCTTGACTGCTCCTCAAATGGTCCATCCGCTTAGTCCAATTTTGGCATTTCTACGTTTATGAGCAACAGATGCCCAATTGCTGCGAACGGCGGTCAATCGATAATTGATGGTCATCATTACACTGGCCGATACAGCTGCGATATTTTCCTCAGTTCGCACTCTACGTAAGCGTGTTGGTGGTTTATAGCCGAATAGCCGCTTCAGTGGGTCGATTAAACTGACCATAAAATGAAAGCGCGCGATGAACTTTCTTAACAGAGCACGCATTTTGATAATAAAATTCAATAATTTGCAAGCGTTGTTCGTTTGTAAGACGATTCATGGGTTACTTATAGACCAAACTGAAGATGTTTGACAATGAAACAAAACACGAAACGTGTGTCAGCTGTTTAAACCAGTGTTGCCAAAAAGATAATAGCTAAAAAATCGCCCTTTATAAGTCGGTTTAGCCGACTGAAGCTTACTTACTCGTTAGAATTGTTTTCAGGAGCGTTTGGATCATATACGGCTTGACCTAGGCACGAACTAGTTTATAAGCAATCATTAACCAATCCCAACTTTATTTTATTTACCTGGAAATTATTTCCTTTTTTCTGGACTGCTAGCCAGTCTAATGTAAGTGAATGAGGGTGGTCGTTACATTAAAAAATTGCTTGATTTGGTGATATTAATATGAGTTTGATGTGTAAAATTTCTATATCTATTTCTCAATTCTAAATTTCCATTAAATATTCTAACTCCGTGAAAAAGGTTGGGCCACATATCAAATTGAATGTTATTTAATTGTCAATGGTTTTAAAGGGGGATTTTTTATTTTCAAATCAGTGTCTGCTATGCTCTTTTTATTATTAATAACCCATTGGTTATTACGTAGCCACAATTCCTTTTTTTTAATATTTCCTCACTGCCTCTGATTGTCCTATCTTTTGCAAAGCGGTCAAATCATGTTTACATCTATTTGATTATATCGAATGTAATAAATTTACTTGTACACACTTTGATTGAATTGCATTGCGAATTGCTCTTGTTGCAACCCCCGCAAAAAAGTATAAAATATTGTTCAAATATCTTTTTAATTACCCGAAATATTTAATAAAAATTTGCCAAACAGCCAATAGCGGCAGCAACGAATGATCAAAAAGAGAGATGCGATTGCCAATTTTAACAGAAATTAATTTTTAAATACAATTTCTAGGCAAAAATGTTATATACAAAACAGACTGGACTGGTACGTGTACAGATATCTGCGCAACAGTGTTGCATTAAATGCATATAAATATATAGATTGTATGCAATGCATAGCACGGCATCCCCTTCCCATGTATCAATCGTAAAGCCACACATTGATTTTATTAAAAAAGACATTTATATCAGGCATTTGAACAAACAGATACTGTTCAATTCAGCAAATATTACACAGCAACTCATATCAACTGATTCGATTATGAGGCTATTGATGTGAAATATCCACGAGAAAAACAATGAGGCTATAAAAGAGATGCGTTACTGACTGACTTGGCATTGATCAGCGCCCAGACCAAACGGCTGAAATCAGGCTTATGAAATTTTTAGGGTAGTGCCCAAATACGACGAAGACTTGGAAAGGGTTTTACGATGCGAACTTTTGGTGGACAAAAAAGGGATAAACATCCAACCTTCGTCTGACTAAACGGCAGTAGATAGAAACATGAAATTCGGTGTGTGCCTTGCACTTAAATTGGGAGTGGAAGGAAAGGGCCAATAAGGGATATAAATGGTATCAATTTAATTATTGCAACTATATTCGTAAAAATCGGTATTTACATAAAAAAAAAATAAATAAAATAAATAAAATAAATAAAATAAATAAAATAAATAAAATAAATAAAATAAATAAAATAAATAAAATAAATAAAATAAATAAAATAAATAAAATAAATAAAATAAATAAAATAAATAAAATAAATAAAATAAATAAAATAAATAAAATAAATAAAATAAATAAAATAAATAAAATAAATAAAATAAATAAAATAAATAAAATAAATAAAATAAATAAAATAAATAAAATAAATAAAATAAATAAAATAAATAAAATAAATAAAATAAATAAAATAAATAAAATAAATAAAATAAATAAAATAAATAAAATAAATAAAATAAATAAAATAAATAAAATAAATAAAATAAATAAAATAAATAAAATAAATAAAATAAATAAAATAAATAAAATAAATAAAATAAATAAAATAAATAAAATAAATAAAATAAATAAAATAAATAAAATAAATAAAATAAATAAAATAAATAAAATAAATAAAATAAATAAAATAAATAAAATAAATAAAATAAATAAAATAAATAAAATAAATAAAATAAATAAAATAAATAAAATAAATAAAATAAATAAAATAAATAAAATAAATAAAATAAATAAAATAAATAAAATAAATAAAATAAATAAAATAAATAAAATAAATAAAATAAATAAAATAAATAAAATAAATAAAATAAATAAAATAAATAAAATAAATAAAATAAATAAAATAAATAAAATAAATAAAATAAATAAAATAAATAAAATAAATAAAATAAATAAAATAAATAAAATAAATAAAATAAATAAAATAAATAAAATAAATAAAATAAATAAAATAAATAAAATAAATAAAATAAATAAAATAAATAAAATAAATAAAATAAATAAAATAAATAAAATAAATAAAATAAATAAAATAAATAAAATAAATAAAATAAATAAAATAAATAAAATAAATAAAATAAATAAAATAAATAAAATAAATAAAATAAATAAAATAAATAAAATAAATAAAATAAATAAAATAAATAAAATAAATAAAATAAATAAAATAAATAAAATAAATAAAATAAATAAAATAAATAAAATAAATAAAATAAATAAAATAAATAAAATAAATAAAATAAATAAAATAAATAAAATAAATAAAATAAATAAAATAAATAAAATAAATAAAATAAATAAAATAAATAAAATAAATAAATAAATAATAAATATTGCTACTATAGTCGTGAAATTTGGTATATAAATTCCTCTGACCACGTATAAGTGCATTATAATTGGATTTTGCGAAATTTGTACTTTTAATGGGTGCGAGGCACAAAAAGGGATAAAATTAGTACTAATTTAAGTTTTGCAGTTATAGTCACGAAATTTGGTGTGTAAATTCCTTTGACAACGTAGAAGCGCAATCTAAATAGATTTTTTCGCAATTTTTACTCAAAAACTTTTGAGCGGGACAAAAAAGGATACAAATGGTACCAATTTAAGTATTGCAGCGATATTCGTAAAAATCGGTATCTACATTTCTCTGACAACGTGGACTTGCAACATAAATGGATTTTTCGCAATTTTTACTTATAAGGGGTGAGCGGGACATAAAGGGATAAAAAAAATATTAATAATATAATACTGTATTATAGCTAGAATCGTGAAATTCGCTCAGTAAAATTGGATTTTTGAAAATGTGTACCTTTAAGGGGTGCGCGGGACAAAGGAGGATAAAAATGGTATTATTTTAAGTATTGCAGCTATAGTCGTGGAATTTAATGTGTAAATTCCTCTGACAACGTAAAAGCCCAAATTTAAATTGATTTTTCGAAATTTGTACTTATAAGGGGTGAGTGGGACAAAAAGGTATAAACTAATGTATTGCAGCTAAAATCGTGATATTTTAGGAATTTGAACTTTTGAGGAGTGAGCGGCACAAAAAGGGATAAAAAAGATACCAACTAAAGCATTGCTGCTAGAATCGTGAAATTTGATATGTAAATTCTTCTGACCATATGGAAGCGCAATAAAATTGAATTTTTCGAAAATTACACTTTTAAGGGGTGCGCGGAAAAAAGGGATAAAAATAGTACAATTTAAAGTAATTCAGTTACATTCATAAAATTTGGTAAGTTCCTCTGACAACGTAAAATCGCAATCTAATTGGATTTTTCGAAAGTTATACTTTTGAGGGGTGAGCGGCACAAAGAGGGATAAAATTGGTACCAATTAAAATATTAAAGCTAGAATCGTGAAATTTGTTATGTAAATTCTTCTCACCACATAGTACTTTTAAAGGGTGAGCGACACAAAAAGGGATAAAAGTATTGCAGCCAGAATCGTGAAATTTGGTATGTAAATTCCTAGTTGACCTAGTAGAACTGCAATTATGTTGGATTTTTCGAAATTTGTATTTTAAAGGGGTAGCGGGACTAAAGGGTTAATAATGGTGTACAATCTTTTAATTACGTAAACGGGGAACAAAAATGGATATTACAAAATTTTTACTTATAAGGAGGATGCGGAACGACAACGTATAAAGGTGGTGTCAATTGAAATGCGTATATTGATTTTCAAAGAGTGTACATTTTGGGAAAAGGTGCAAAAGCTTATAAAATAGCTAGCTGCATATATGCATGGATGTAATTTTTTGTTCGAAACTGGGTAGGAAATGATAAAATTTTTTGTAAAGGGTGTTTTTTATTGAGGTATAGAACTTCTAATTGAAATAAAACACAAGAAAATCGTTTTAATGTCCATTAATTTGGCTTTATTGGAAGGATAATTTTATGCCATTAATGTTTAAATATGATTTCGGGCATGTGGCCGCCGCGGCTGGCTCGAATATAGCCAATTCTACAGGTCCAATTTTCAACCACTTTTTCGAGCATATGTTGGCAATAACGCCACGAATGTTGGCTTCATTCGGGTCCTCTTCAACACTTTGCTCTACAGCGGCAATTGTTTCTTCGGTGCGCACTGTTCGACGTCTCTGCGGATGCGTATTATCACATAGAGTAAACGTAGTGCGAAAACGATCCATGGTTAACCGAATTAATTGCTCTGATGGACGATTATGTCGACCATAAAATGGTGAACTTCGCGAACTGAACCATTACTTTCGAAATAAATTTGCACGATTTGCAAGCGTTGTTCTTTTGTCAACCTGTTCATGATGAAATGGCAAACCAAACTAAATATTAATCACTTGACAGCTGACAAAATGGCCGCCAGTTAAAAAAGTGATGCCAACTTAAAGTTCTATGCCCCAATAAAAAACACCCTTTACAATTCAACAAGCACATTCCTTTGACTGATGTCTAATAGGATGTTTCCAAATTACTATTTTAGATTTATCTATATCCACCAAATGAAAATATAATAAATACTATCCACTGACAGAGATAGATAAAACTGATAACATATAATTGGCTTTTGCGAGTGTGAAATAGAGGCTACTGCTAGTGTGGCCATGCCACACTTTATCTTGCTGACGTCTATACTGACCAAATACCCCAAGCCTTTAAAGTAGGCTGAACCAAGTGTCAATAACTGTAATCTTGCCATAGCCGGACAAAGATGGTGTTTGATGCTGTCAATTTCCTCCTCGTCCTCACAGTTCCAACAAAAGACGTATTCGCGATCAGGATTATACATATATATTTTATCTCAAGTCGATATTTCAAAGTGTATATGGTGGAGGATATACAAATGTTTATTCTTTCAGCTGGAATGGCTCATATTCGAACGAAATCAAATAAACAAAACGAAATATTTTCAATAAATGAAATATCATATCATTGAATGCATATGTGTGCGCGCACATACAAACACATACACGTACACAAATACAATCACGCAAATACATATAGAGCAATATACGTACACACACACACGTATTCATAGGCACATACATACCGACATGTTTTTGGTTACCAATGGACGAAAATGAAAATAAATGCGCAACCATTGGCAACAACAGCAATAGCAGCAGCAGCAACGTAACCAGCAACAACAAACAAATGTTGTCAAAAGTAAAACTTAAAAGCAAATATTGAATTTCTGCATATGATACAAAATAACAACAACAACTACACACGAAGCAATGACAGCAACATCGGCAATACCAACAAATATCCACGGCCAATAATAATGAAGATGATGATGCCGCTGATGGCTGCAACGTGGCAAGGGGAGCGACGCGTGCGGCAACAGCAACAGCCGTGCCCAGTTGCATCATTGGTTGTTTACTTCAAAAGGCTGTCATTGCTGTTGCTGCTACTTCTGTTGCTGCAGTTGTTATTGTAATTGTCGTTTGCTGTGTGTGAGGCCTGTTTGCTATTAAAACTGTTGTTGGTTCGGTTGTTGAGCAAATATTAATAATAAACACGCCGTCGTTTCACAAGAATTAATATCTTCAATATTAAATATGCATACTCGCCGGCAACATCCAGCAGCATAGCATTCAAAAGCATTGGATTCACAGTGACGACAACGGCAAATAAACAAGTAAGTAATTGGTACGCACTGCACGTCACACAGTGGGGCGAAATTTCTTTGTGTGTTCGCAGTACTGAGTGGTAGAGTTCGAAAGTTCACAAGTGGGTTATAGCAAACAAAAAAACTAATGATTTGGGTCGATAATTATCGTATGCATACAAGACAACATAGAGATGTATGAAAAAACTGGCGCTTTGGCCTCTTTGCAAAGTCACTGCACCGTGGGCCTCATGTTCAACGGGGTTCTACAACTTCAAATCGATAAATTGAGGCATCGATGAAGGAGACATGTGTTCCAATTAGGGTTTGGGGTTTCCCGCACTTTTTTATTTCCCGGGAAAACGAAAAATTTCATTCCCGTGAAAAAGTAATTTATTTATAGGTATGTTCAATATGGTTTAAAATATCAAAATTTAATAACTGGTGTGTTTTTTTAATACTGTCATATTACAAATTAAAAACGATGTTATTGTCAAAATATTTTACAAATAATTTTTAATTTTACAAATATTTTACTCAACACCTTTTCAAGATTATATTCGGAACATACAAATTTATATTGAGAAATGTAAATTCATATTAGGGACATATAAATTCATAATGGGTAATGTAAATTTATAATAAGAACATTTTAATTCAAAATGAGGTATATAAATCGTAATTCATTGAAACAATTAATTCATAATAGGAATATACCAATTCATAATGAAATATACAAGTTTGTAATCAGAAAATCCAAATCCATAATCAGAAAATACGTTTTCATATTCAGAAAATATGAATTCATAATGAGAAAATAAAAAATCATATTGAGAAAATGTAAATTTATAGTGTGAACATTGATAAAATATGTGTTTCTACGAAAATATCCATAGAAAAACGTACATACATAGCTTCAATTTAAATTTTAGAGTTCCTGATTATGAATTTATATTTTATGAATATATTCCTGAATAAGAATTTATATTTTCTCATTATAAATTTGGATTTTCTCATTTTGTATTTATATATCTCATTATCAATTTGTATGTTCTTATTATGAATTTATATTTCTCAATATGAATTTACATTTCACATTACGAATTTACAGTGCTGATTATGAATTATCATGCTCCTATTATGAATTTACATTTCCTGTTATGAATTTACATTTCTCATCGTAAACTTACATATTCCGATTATAAATTACATTTTCTCATTATAAACTTGAAAAGTTGTAGACTAATCGTCAGAATTTGACATTTATATCGCAGGTAGAAGTGACTGGCACCTACACTAGATTCAAAATTGAAAACGATTAAGGAAACAAATAACTCATATGACGGAGAATATTATAATGCATTTAATTTAGAATATTCATTCGTCTGGAGACAAAAATATTTTATAGAAACAGGGGGGAATATTCTAAACTGTAAAAACAATAGAAGCATAAAAAGTTAATATTAATTTAATAAATTCATAAAAATAAAAATATTGAAATAGTCCAGTCATTAATTCTAACAAAGGGCCATTTAAATACACCGTATCATATATTTATATTCCTATTAGATTTCTCTTGAAAGTTTCCAGGCGAACAATTTTTATTGTATTCCTATTTTTAGACCATTTCTTTCTGGCTACATATGTAAAGTAAATTGTTTTTGAAGAAGATATTCGATTCTTCTTGGAAAACAAGAAAACTTTATGTAAGCCATAGTATTGTCGGCATGATATTATATGGCTATTTAGCGAATTTAAAAAGTTTTGTTTGTAGTAATATAATATAAACAAATAGAAAACAAATACTCATTGTTGACAGTAATGTAAATACATATATGAATTTGAAATACATGTAAAAATTCCAATTTATATAGTAACATTAAATTATTGATCAACATAATAAATAAATTATTTTTTTAATATTTCCCGTATTCCCGGGAAGTTGAAATTTTTTCCCGGGAATTCCAGGAAAAATTCCCGGACCCCAAACCCTAGTTCCAATACGACGCACAGTGATTTGAAATTGTTTTTGTTTATAAAGGGCAACAAAAATTTTGCTAATTTTACTTACTTTAAGAAAATGCGGATTTTTGTAACCTTGGGAGGAATGTATATTAATTTTGTTATTCCGTTTGCAACACCTTGAAATATTCACCGGAGACGCCATAAATAATATAAATTCTGGGTCATAGTAAAATTCCAAGACGATTTAGCCATGACAGCCTATACTTTTGTTAAAAACACGATAGCTGGCAAACGAACGTTTGAGGGGTTGAAATGGCAACAAAGTGGGATGAATATAGTACCAATCAAGCGACAACAGCTACGTTTCTAGTCACGGTATACGGCACATTTAAATTTGTAAAATAAATTTATATTTCGAAATTCGTACTTTTAAGGGAAATTAAAACGGGAAATAGGTATAAAAATGGCACCAAGCACAAGGCTAAATATGAAATCGTGAAATTTGGTGTCTGTACTCCTCTGAATGATTATATTCATAAAAAAATATTTTTTAGAATTCTATAATAAATTTGTATACGTCGTTCTGACTGCCCTTAGTAATCGAGATAGCCGAGTTTAAAGTAAAGAAAATAAAAAAAAAATATTTTTTGATTTGAACTGGGATATTGTCTTGGCTCACGACCATTTTGCACCTATATTTAATAGAAATTGAAAAGACTTTTGACATGGTCGAAATCATGATCGTGGTAGTGTGCAGCCAAGTAATAAATGTCACCTGCCATTTATAAATAAATTTGCGTTCTATTAAATATAGATGCGAAATTGTCTTGAGGTAGGACAATATTCCAGTTCAAATCAAATATTGATTACAGACCAAAAAATCCAAACGAAAAAACTAAAAAAAAATATTTTTTTTATGGAAAATGTGATTATAATGGACCGCGACTAGAGTCATGAAATTCGGAGTATACATTACTCTGACTGTGTAGACACTGAAAATAAACTGATTTTTCGAAATTCGTACTCTTTGGGGTCAAAATAGAAAAAAGGGATACAAATAGTACCAACCAAATGACCGCAGCTAGAGGCATGAAATTCGGAGCATACATTCCTTTGACTACGTAGACATGAAAAATAAAAGTTTTTTCCAAATTCGTACTTTTAAGGGATACAATGGGTACGGAGGGATAAAAATGGTACCATTTTTTAAATATTTCTAATATGAATTCTGTTTTTTAGGCTATAATAAGTTTTTAAATTACATAATTACAACTGTACATATGTATATAATATTAAATTTTTGATTTTGACAACTTGCCTCAATAACGTCAATATGACGCTGAGGCTTCAAAAGGCTTATGTTTTAATAATGTTATAATATTATTATACATAATATATTTATATTATAATAATCTTAACATTTGTAATATGAATTTATAATAAAATATTAAATATATTAAAAAATCCAATATTCATATTTTTAGTTAATTTTATATAATTTCAAGTAGGTACTTATTTAACAAACAATAAATTGATAGCAATACCTTCAATCGAATGCGGCTACGAATTGTATAAACGAGGACATATTTGGTCATCGCCAGGCTTATAATAGTCATAGAAAACAGTAGTAGTAACATGGGTCTGACAGCCTACTCCTAGTTATGTTGCCCTCAGTACTCATCACCGATATACTTGTTGGGCTACAGTCGGTAGCAGATATCCACAGTATATACAACATACATATAATGGTTTAATTCATTTAAAAGATGTCATCCTTTAAATGACATAAAGATTTTTTGTAACCGTGAGAGCATTTCACTTGCTTTCAATGCTGTGAAAACGTATGAAAACATAATGACATTTACCAGAAGCCCTGAAGGATTTTAAATCACCAAATATTGAAGACAAATAATAAATAATAAATTTCATATATGTAAGTACATACGCCTGCCTGCATGGATATTAGAGTGCTGCATGTACATGGATACTACGGTTATTGTCATTGACAAGTTGTAATCCATTATATAGGACTAGCAGTACCCGCTGCTTCGCACGCGAAAAAGCAAGTTATTCGTTAATTTTATCCGTCTCTGTTTTTGGATAGTATTTATTTAATTTTCTTTTGGTGGATATAGATAAATCTAAAATAGTAATTTGGAAAGCTCCTATTAGGTAGCACTCACACACAGTCAAAGGAATGTGCTTGACTATTTTAGCTGAACTACCTTGTATGTATAATTTTAATAATTTTCTACCAAGTTTTGAACAAAATATTACAACCATTTATATCCTCGATCTCATGTTCCTAGATTCAGTCAGCCAGTTTATAACTTTAAGTACAAAAAGTACACATTTTGAAAAATCACTATAGGTAAAATATGTTTTTGCTTCCCCTAAAAATATATACTTTATTTGGTAACACAGGATTGTACAGCATTTTTATCCCTTTTCGTCCCGCGCACCCCTTAGAAGTACAAATTTCGAAAAATCAAACTACTGCGCTGCTATATGATCAGTGGAATTTACACACTAAATTTCACGATTCTAGCTGTAATAGTAAAATTGGTACCAGTTTTATCCCTTTTTGTCCCGGTCGCCACTTAAAACTACAAATTTGGAGAAATCCAATTTTACTTCGTTTCTATATGGTCAGAGGAATTTACATACCGAATTTCACGATTCTAGCTGTAATACTTTAGTCGGTACCCTTTTTGTCCCGCTCGCCCCTGAAAAGTACAAATTTCGAAAAATCCAATTTTACTTCGTTTTTATATGGTCAGAGAAATGTACATACCAAATTACACGATCCTAGCTGTAATACTTTAGGTGGTACCATTTTTATTCCTTTTTATCCCGCTCGCCCCTTTAAAGTACAAATTTCGAAAAATCCAATTTTACTTCGTTTCTATATGGTCAGAGGAATTTACATACCAAATTTCACGATTCTAGCTGTAATACTTTAGTTGGTACCCTTTTTGTCCCGCTCGTCCTTTATAAGTACAAATTTCGAAAAATCCAATTTTACTTCGTTTCTATATGGTCAGAGGAATTTACATACCAAATTTCACGTTTCTAGCTGTAATACTTTAGTTGGTACCATTTTTATCCCTTTAATAGTACAAATTTCGAAAAATCCAATTTTACTTCGTTTTTATATGGTCAGAGAAATGTACATACCAAATTACACGATCCTAGCTGTAATACTTTAGGTGGTACCATTTTTATTCCTTTTTATCCCGCTCGCCCCTTTAAAGTACAAATTTCGAAAAATCCAATTTTACTTCGTTTCTATATGGTCAGAGGAATTTACATACCAAATTTCACGATTCTAGCTGTAATACTTTAGTTGGTACCCTTTTTGTCCCGCTCGTCCTTTATAAGTACAAATTTCGAAAAATCCAATTTTACTTCGTTTCTATATGGTCAGAGGAATTTACATACCAAATTTCACGTTTCTAGCTGTAATACTTTAGTTGGTACCATTTTTATCCCTTTTTGTCCCTTTAATAGTACAAATTTCGAAAAATCCAATTTTACTTCGTTTCTATATGGTCAGAGGAATTTACATACCAAATTTCACGTTTCTAGCTGTAATACTTAAGTTGGTACTATTTTTATCCCTTTTTGTCCCGCTCGTCCCTTAAAAGTACAAATTTCGAAAAATCCAATTTTACTTCGTTTCTATATGGTCAGAGGAATTTACATACCAAATTTCACGTTTCTAGCTGTAATACTTTAGTTGGTACCATTTTTATCCCTTTTTGTCCCGCTCGTCCTTTAAAAGTACAAATTTCAAAAAATCCAATTTTACTTCGTTTCTATATGGTCAGAGGAATTTACATACCACATTTCAGGTTTCTAGCTGTAATACTTTAGTTGGTACCATTTTTATCCCTTTTTGTCCCTTTAATAGTACAAATTTCGAAAAATCCAATTTTACTTCGTTTCTATATGGTCAGAGGAATTTACATACCACATTTCACGTTTCTAGCTGTAATACTTTAGTTGGTACCATTTTTATCCCTTTTTGTCCCTTTAATAGTACAAATTTCGAAAAATCCAATTTTACTTCGTTGCTATATGGTCAGAGGAATTTACATACCAAATTTTACGTTTCTAGCTGTAATACTTTAGTTGGTACCATTTTTATCACTTTTTGTCCCGCTCGTTCTTTAAAAGTACAAATTTCGAAAAATCCAATTTTACTTCGTTTCTATATGGTCAGAGGAATTTACATACCAAATTTCACGTTTCTAGCTGTAATACTTTAGTTGGTACCATTTTTATCCTTTTTTGTCCCGCTCGTCCCTTAAAAGTACAAATTTTGAAAAATCCAATTTTACTTCGTTTCTATATGGTCAGAGGAATTTACATACCAAATTTCACGTTTCTAGCTGTAATACTTTAGTTGGTACCATTTTTATCCCTTTTTGTCCCGCTCGTCCCTATAAAGTACAAATTTCGAAAAATCCAATTTTACTTCGTTTCTATATGGTCAGAGGAATTTACATACCAAATTTCACGTTTCTAGCTGTAATACTTTAGTTGGTACCATTTTTATCCCTTTTTGTCCCGCTCGTCCCTTAAAAGTACAAATTTCGAAAAATCCAATTTTACTTCGTTTCTATATGGTCAGAGGAATTTACGTACCAAATTTCACGTTTCTAGCTGTAATACTTTAGTTGGTACCATTTTTATCCCTTTTTGTCCCGCTCCACCCTATAAAGTACAAATTTCGAAAAATTTTACTTCGTTTCTATATGGTCAGAGGAATTTACATACCAAATTTCACGTTTCTAGCTGTAATACTTCAGTTGGTACCATTTTTATCCCTTTTTGTCCCGCTCGTCCCTTAAAAGTACAAATTTCGAAAAATCCAATTTTACTTCGTTACTATATGGTCAGAGGAATTTACATACCAAATTTCACGTTTCTAGCTGTAATACTTTAGTTGGTACCATTTTTATCCCTTTTTGTCCCGCTCGTCCCTTAAAAGTACAAATTTCGAAAAATCCCATTTTACTTCGGTTCTATATGGTCAGAGGAATTTACATACCAAATTTCACGTTTCTAGCTGTAATACTTTAGTTGGTACCATTTTTATCCCTTTTTGTCCCGCTCGTCCCTTAAAAGTACAAATTTCGAAAAATCCCATTTTACTTCGTTTCTTTATGGTCAGAGGAATTTACATACCAAATTTCACGTTTCTAGCTGTAATACTTTAGTTGGTACCATTTTTATCCCTTTTTGTCCCGCTCGTCCCTTAAAAGTACAAATTTCGAAAAATCCCTATTTGTAGCTCGTCTGCATGGTCATTGCAAGGAACTCACCGAATTTCATGTTTATAGCTACTGCCGTTTAGTCAGGACGAAGGTTCGATGTTTATCCCTTTTTGGGCCATTTTATCCCCTAAAAGTACGAATTTCGTAAAACCCTTTCTTAGTCGACGTCTACGTCATATTTGGGAACTACCCTGAAAATTTCATGACCCTGGCTTCAGCCGTTTGGTCTGGGGGCTGGTCAATGATAAGTCAGTCAGTCAGTCAGTCAGTAACGCAACTCTTTTATATATATAGATTGGATATGATGCATATGGGTAGTGTAGATAATTATACACTCCACGAGAGTATTATGTCTTTGTGCATTTGTTTGTAACACCCAAAAGGAAGGGAGATAGACCCATTGTTAATTATACCGATCGGCTTAGATACACTTTCTGACTCGATTTAGCAATGTCCGTCTGTCTGTCCGTCTGTCCATCTATTGTTGTAGTCACGATACAGGTCGCAATTGTAGCCAGAACCAAACGAAACTTTGCACAATGACGAACGCTATTTAATTTGAAGAAAATCGGTTCAGATTTAGATATAGCCGAATTTCACTCCCGATTTGACCTTTTCACCCTAGATGCCACATATGTCAACAGATTTTCTTCAAAATTGGCAAAACACCGTATCGTTCAACTAGAAACACCTGTGGTAAAAATGTGTTAGATCGGTTCAGATTTATATATAGCTCCCATACAAATTTCGCTCCCAATTTGAATTTTTCGGCTCTAGAATCCACATATTTTAACAGATTTTCTTCAAAATTGGCAAAACACCTTATATTTCAACTAGAAACACCTGTGGTAAAAATGTGTTAGATCGGTTCAGATTTATATATAGCTCCCATACAAATTTCGCTCCCAATTTGAATTTTTCGGCTCTAGAATCCACATATTTTAACAGATTTTCTTCAAAATTGGCAAAACACCTTATATTTCAACTGGAAACAACTGTGGTAAAAATGTGTTAGATCGGTTCAGATTTATATATAGCTCCCATACAAATTTCGCTCCCAATTTGACTTTTTCCGCTCTAGAATCCACATATTTCAAAAGATTTTCTTAAAAATTGGCAAAACATCTTATATTTAAACTAGGAACACCTATGGTGAAAATGGGTCACATAGGTTCAGATTTACATATAGCTCTCATACAAATTTCGTTCCCCCAGAAACCGCGTATTTTCAGAGAATTTCTTAAAATTGAGCATAACACCTTACACTTCAACTGGAAGAACTTTTTTACTAAATTGAATTGTATTCCGATAGAAAGTGGAGTTATCATATAGTCGGCCCCGCCTGACTTTAGCCTCTCCCTACTTGTTTTTTCATTTCATTTATTTTTTATGCCAAAAATATCGTTTTATTTTCTGACGACCGTTACAAAACCACTGATTCTAAGTGAAAGTGGAATTGCCATTATCTAGTACTAATATAAAAGTTCTAATATTATTAGTAGATACATTCGACGAAAATTGACATTTTAATATAAAATAAACATTATTTTTTATCGTGTTCCAGTGTAGAACACCAAAATAGCTCAGAAAATGTTGTACACAACCCTTCGACAAAATTGTTGTAAATGCCCTACGGGCAATTACTTTACCTTTCAAAAATAATTATTCTACAACTGATAGCATAGAATAGACATTGAAAATTTCTTTCGAGATATGGTCCAAGTTATGTCCTTTGAGAACGGTTCTATATCACTGGGGGTCAATTCACTCCTCAAACGACAAACCCTCGTAAAAGGGACCGGCCCCTTCATATATCGGGTATAGAACCAGGACCGGCCATACTCACCAAAGACTAGTTCTGGGAACAGTAGGGTGCGATCTTCTCATACAAATCACCCCACCTGCTTTGTTCAAAATACTTTGTAAATAAATCACAGCGGATTTCATGATGGTAACTGCAACATACTCTATAAAGCCATTAAATATGAGATACTCTAATGTAACGACAATCTCAGGAACATTTAATAAATCCTCTTTGCAAAAGCATATACTCACACTACTGACAGAACTATAATGTTATATGCATATCGGAAACGAGGAAGGTTTAATGAGTTTGGCAATTAAAACAAATAATTGTCTCGAACGTCTTATTCGCAAGTACAAAACATGAGTTATTTTTATCTGGTATTAAATATCTATACATTATCGTTATCAATGCATAATGGGGGAAGTCATTGTTTATCATTGAAATCAAAATAAGCATTTTTAAAGACCAAATAGACACCATCTCTCAAAAACTAAGCAAACTAGTATGAATCAAATCGCAGAATCTTTATCAAGGTATTCAAAATGATTTGAAATGTGACATTTGAAAACCTAACTATAATCGATGTCGAGCACCATATTGTTTCTGCCGAGGACATTTAATTTCAAATTAATTGAAAAAAGTGCGGTTAAGTTATCTATAATACACATACATAGAAATTACGGCGATATGAAAATTCAAGAAAAAATTAAAAAAAAAAATAAAAATGTCCCAAGATGAAATTATGCCCAAAAATAAATGCAAAATCACCATTTTTAAAACTGCGACCAGGCCGAACTTTTATACCCACTTATACCATGGATTCCACAGAGACGTCCATTTACAGTAAC
Source organism: Polietes domitor (assembly GCA_947397865.1). NCBI lineage: Eukaryota > Metazoa > Arthropoda > Insecta > Diptera > Muscidae > Polietes > Polietes domitor. Next base: position 142,335,570 of record OX377621.1, on the reverse strand, counting down.
ATTACAGGAAAATGTTAATTTTTTTAATATAGCCAGACCAAAAAAATTAAAATATAAAAAAAAAAATTATAAATAAATATAAAATTTTAATTATTTTAAACCACACTTATAAGGCAAGCTACCAATATGTTGATACTATATATATCGAAATAATACATCAAGTCAGCTCAAAATGTGTATATAAAGGGTGTTTAACTTTTAAGGGCCGATGTTGATTTTGATGGTATGTTTCAATTATGTTGATTGGTATGGTTCAATTATGTATGAAACAAAATATCGGCCAAATGGCCGCCGCGACCTCGGCGGCACACCTCCATCCGATGGTCCAAATTTTCGATGCCGTTGAGGCATAATGAAGGTTCTATGCCGTTAATGTGGCGAATTATCTCATCCTTTAGCTCTTGAATCGTTGCTGGCTTTTCTATGTACACCTTTTCTTTCAAATAACCCCAAAGAATGAAGTACAACGGTGTCAAATCACATGATCTTGGCGGCCAATTGACATCGCCACCAATTGACATCGCGATAGCGAAGACCATTCACAGTAACTAACTGACCGGCCTCATTTTGGAAATCATACGACCCGATGATGCCGCCAGCCTATAAACCGTACCAAACAATCTTTGTGGGTGCATTGGTTTTTCGACAATCACTCTTGGATTATCATTCGCTCAAATGCAACAATTCTGCTTATTGACGAATCCACTGAGGTGAAAATGTGCCTCATCACTGAAGATGATTTTCTTCGAAAATTGATCATCCACTGTAGCCATTTCTTGCAACCACGTTTGGAATTGTCAAGATGCTTTAGTTCTTGACTCAATTGCACCTTGCAAGCGTGTAAATGCAAGACTTTATGCACAATGTTCATCAGCGACGAGAGTGAGAGGTGCAATTGTTAGGGACGACGACGAGTTGAGGTGGTCGGCTCTTCAGCCACACTATCCCGAACAGCAGCAATATTTTATGCAGTATGCACTGGTGTTTTCACATCTCCTACAGACCCGGTTTGCTCAAATTTTTGCTTGATTATTCCGATTGTACGCACATTTGAACGATTAAATTGACCGAAAAAGAACACGAAGTGCACGATATGCATTTTGATTTGAACGCTCATTTTCATAATAAGCCTGAATATCTCTAACGTGTTGCACGATTGTGTATCTTTCCATGGTTCAAATTGAGTTAGTCAGAAATTGAGAAATGTCAAATGAAATGCAGAAAAAACTTGACGTTTAGATGTGGTTCACATTCAACATCGGGCCTTACAATTTAACTACCCTTTATAAGGCAGCAATCGTCAAAAAAGCTTAAATACCTAAATAGTGGGTGCATTTTCAGCTACAGTCGTTTTTCTTGGTTGTATTTCTATCCTATTTAAATTCAGAAAGTAAAAATTTTGAAAATCCGTTATCTATTACGTACACAGTGCTAGATAACCTAACTTCATGATTCCTCCCATTTTTGCCCTAAAAGTAAAAAAGTTGGAATTTGGAAAAATCTATTTATATTGCGAGTCTATGCAGTCAGATGAATGTATACACCGAATTCAATGATTCTAGCTGAGGTCATATGGTCGGTATCGTTGTTATCCCCTTTTAGCATGTTAGCCCCTTAAAAGTACGACTTTCGAAAATCTTATTTTACGTGCCTACGCACTTAGAGTGACATTCTAGCTGTAGCCGTTTAGTTGGTGCCATTTTGATCCCCCTATTCCGATTGCATCCATTGAAAGTACGAATTTCGAAAATCCTTTTTATTTTCGTGTCTACACAGTCAGAGGTATGTATACTCCGAATTTCATGACTCTAGCTGCGGCCATTTGGTTGGCACAACTTTTTCCCTTTTTCCACTTTATCCGACTAAAAGTGAATTTCGAAAAATGTCTTTAGCTTACGTGTGTACGCAATCAGATGAATGTATACACCGAATTTCATGACTCTGGCTGCGGTCATTTTGATACTATTTTTATCCCCTTTTTCCATTTTAACCAAAAAAGTACGAATTTCGAGGGAGGAATACATACACCGAATTTCATAATTCTAGGTGCAGCCATTTTTATCCCTCTATTCCCATTTTAACCCTTAACATTACTTATATATTATGTATCCACTCAATAAGAGGAATGTACACACCGAATATCGTGTTTCTAGCTGTCATGGTTCGATTGGTACCATTTTTATTGCCCCATTTCTCCCCCTGCAAGCAGAAATCACATTATTGTGCGCGTTTTTCTATAGAAGCTGCTATATAAGCAGACATATTCAACAAGACATGCATAAATACTCGAAATATTAGGGGTATTTTCAGTCCTTGTGAGGGAGGGTTTCCCTGTGTACCGATTTCGCCGTTTTGCAATCCCAACCGATATACAATTATAAATTTTATATTGCACCAATTTTGAAAAATACCAGAAAAATAAGTTTTCTCCTCTGAGGTATGTCCAAATCCAATTACAGTAGAAATCACTTACAACGTCATGTCGGTTAGAACGAGGAAGCTTCACGTTTCGAAAATGTAAAATTCAATAGGATAGTATAGCTTTTAACAACAATCGATCGAATCTCGCCGGTCCCTTGACGGTCCCGTTATGAGCGATTTCGAATGTACGCAGAATAAAGGCTTCATTTTATTTTCACATTAACATTCGCATTTTTTTTTTGTGATTTTTTTTTTTTTTACGTTTTTTGTTATTTATTGTATATTTCATAACTTGTGAAAATAACAATAAGTATTCACATTAGCATTATGACAATTCAAAATTCTAAACTAGATCTAGGGTATTTCTTCTCCTCAGACGGCTGTGTCCTTCATAATTTAGCAGCTCTCGAGCGAGTGTATTTGGATGGATGTGTAGCTTAGAAACGTTGCTCCGGCAGTATCTCTTGACTTCTTCTTTGATCATTGGGATGTTAAGGTCCTTATGAATGTTTCCATTTCTGATGTACCAAGGGGCGTTCGTAATCAATCGTAGAATTTTTGACTGGCTTCTCTGTAGCTTATTGACATTAGATGCACACGCTGAACCCCAAAGCTGGATACCATATGTCCATATGGGTTTTATAATGCATTTGTAAATAAGGACTTTATATTCAAGGTCTAGAGCAGACCGTGGTCCAATAAGCCATTGTAGCTGTAGCAATTTCAGCTTTATCTGGGTTACTTTGGAATCAATATGGTATGCCCATGTAAGACGGCGGTCCAAATGAATTCCAAGGTACTTTACGTTTGCCTTTTGAGGTATACTGTTATTAAATATATCAATTGGTGGACAAGTGTCTCTTCTCAGGGTAAACGTGACATGTGTGCACTTTGTTGCATTTACCATTACCCTCCATTTCACTAACCACGTTTGAAGCACACGGACGTGTGACTGCAATTGATAAGACGCAATTGTTGAGTCTTTGTGGACACTAACGAAAGCAGTGTCATCTGCAAACGTGGAAGTATGTGTAAGAGAACTCGTCGGCATATCTGCCGTATATAAGATATACAACATGGGTCCCAGAATACTACCTTGAGGGACGCCTGCAGTTATTTTCTTAGGGCTAGAAAATTTGCCTTTCAATCTTACTTCAAACGATCTATCTGTTAAATAGTTTTTGAGCAATTTGTGTGTGTTATTTGGCAGCAAACGAGTTATTTTATGCACAAGTCCATCATGCCAAACTTTGTCAAACGCCTGGGAAATGTCTATGAAGAGGTCGGAACAATACTGCTTGTTCTCAAACGCCCTTCTAATAACAGTAACAATACGGTGTACTTGCTCCATGGTACTGTGGCTTTTACGAAACACGAATTGGTGATCGGGTATAATTCCGCTATTTCCTATGTATGGTGTAATCTTCATCAATAGAATTTTCTCAAACATTTTTGACAATATCGACAGTAGACTTATCGGACGGTATGACTTAACCTGAGTTAAGTCCTTTCCGGGTTTTGGAATCATTACTATCTCAGACCTCTTCCAAGATGTTGGAAAGTAGCCCGTACGCAAAATACTATTAAAGATAAATAGAATAGTTTTCATTGCTGAATGAGGAAGCTCTTTAATCATTCTCGCTGTAATTCCATCCTTACCAGGGGATTTTTTAGTTTCGAGGTCTTTAATAGATTTTTCTATGATTTTAAACCTGAGACGCAGTGGGTGAGGGACCATTTCGTCTATCTCGGGCGGATTGACAGAAGATGGTCCACTATTTGGTGTAAATACCTCTTCCAAGTGGTTGGCAAATGCATTGACCTTCTCTTCAGTGCTTTTTGCCCAACTGCCATTCTGAAGGCGTAGCGGGGATTCATGCGCAATAGGGCTTCGCATATCTTTTGTGGCCTTCCAGAGGCTAAAATCACTTCTCTCTGTTGGATCTAAATTCTGCAGGTAGATTTTGAGGGCAGATTCCTCCTTTGCCTTAAGGGCAGACGTTAATCTTTTCTGGCAATGCTTGAGTCGACACTTCAGAGTTGGGGAGCGATATCTCTGCCATTCCCTTCTAAGCTTTCTTTTCTCTCTAATAAGGGCTTCAATATCCCTTGGGCAGTTTGCAGGGTTGCCACCTCCATTAATGTCTTTCGGTGTTGCCACCTTAGCTGCATTGTTCACAATATCAGTAAAGAGGTTAACGGCATGTTCTATTTCATCCTCAGATTTTAAACAAATGTCCTGAGGAATATGTGTACTAACATACTTCTTGTATTTCATCCAGTTCGTGCGTCTGTTAGGAAAGTTATGGACTTCGTTCTCATTTTCTGACTTGATATTGAACAATGTCATAATTGAAGGGGAGTGATCAGAAGAAAGATCGAATGAAGTATATATGGAACTTTGATCACGGTTTATATTCTTGACTATAGCGAAGTCGATTAAATCAGGTATTTTGCTTAAGTCTGAGGGCCAGTGTGTCGGCTGGCCGCTAGAAATAACGTCTAGTTTAGCGCGTGACATCGCACTTAATAATTGCCTACCTCTTGGAAGGGTAATTCGTGAACCCCAATAGGTATGTTTGGCGTTATAGTCACCAGCTGCTATAAATTTCGACCCTAGTGTAGAGAAGAAGTCTACAAATTGAGCACTGTTTATATTATATCTCGGAGGGCAATAAATTGCTGATATCACAATGTTCATATTTGTGAGGTTGATTGACGTAGCCTGTATGTGCTCTGTTCTATATTCCTGTATTGGACAATGCCTTACCCTATTGTGCACAATAACAGCTGTGCCACCACAGGCTCTACCGCTCGGGTGTTTTGTGTCGTAAGTACAATATCCGTTTATTCTAAAACAGTTCCTTATAGTAAAATGTGTCTCTGAGACAAGAAGTATGTCGATTTTTTGGTGTCGAAGAAAATTATCTACTTCATGTTTGTGCTGGCTTAGGCCGTTTGCGTTCCAAAAACAAATTCGCAATGGATTTATTTTTGATTCAGTACAATTTGATTTCTCTGATTTCTCATCATTTCTTGCATCATATTTTGCATACTCAACATAAAGTTATTCATGGTTTCTATCATTTTCTCAATTGAGTTTTCCAGGGAGGAATTTGAAGTTAAGGGAGCATCTTCTTGCGGCGTACAAGCGTACGAGAGATTGTTGCTAGAGCTAGCATTTACCATAGGGGATCTGGTCTTCAGGTTTAGGTTGGGTACTGGCTGGTACTGTGAGTACACAGACTTTGAATTTTCCGAGGGAAAATTTTGACTTACGGAAGTACCTTCTTTTAGCGTACGGGCGTATGATAAATTAGTAGGATTTGTGTTAGATTGGACTCGGGACAGAGTCTTGTTGCTAGAGCTAGCATTTACCATGGGCTATGGTCTTCAGGTTCGGGTAGGGTGCAGGCTGGTACTGTAAGTACACAGGCTTTGGTCTAGTTACGTTGGTGGCTTTTCTCATGTGGATGTACACAGGGCAGCCTCTATAATTTGCCGTGTGATTTTCACCACAGTTACTACATTTTTTTGCACTAGAGTCTTCTTTGGAATGTGGACATTCCAAAGATTTATGCACATCGCTACACCTGACGCACACTGAAGGCAACTTACAGTAGGTCTTGGTGTGTCCGAATTCCTGGCAATTGGTACATTGAGGAGGATCCCTGCGCTTTAGCGGTTCCTCTACTCTTATTCTACGACTGCACAGATACCGCAGATCATATATTGGGTGAGTCGCACCCTTCTTTTTTATTCTTGACGACTCAAATGTTAATTCCACTTTAAACATGGGCTGTGGCATTATATTTTTGTTAAGGATATTTAAAACCGACTTTACTTCATATCCTTCCTCTTCGAGTTCTTTTTTTATTTCTTCTGGTAATACAGAACTATCAATTCCCTTTATTATTACAACTAACCCCTTAGAGCTTTTAAGTTGATAAGTGTAATAATTTTTCTTTTCTTTGTCGAATAGTTCGACCATTTTCCTGTAGACTCAGAGTACGTTTGTACTTTCGTCTCTTGGACATTTCCCCTTCGTATAGTAGTTACATGAAAATTATTTTTTCCTACTAGCTGGGAAAGCTTATTAACGAGCACATTCGATGTCTGCTCTCGTAAGTATATTGGAGGAGGTTTGAATTCCTTAACAATTTCATTTCCTTGGTCAGTGGCGTCCTCAGTGCTGAGAAGTGAGAAACGGTTTTGACTTACCGGAATGTATCCTTTATGCATTTTTGAGGATGGTTCTTGTCGTGAGGACCTAGGGCTGGACTTACGTTTATTGACGAGTACGTATCTATCTATACCCAGATCTATACTCAGATTTATTTTGGGGATCGCGCCCTTTGACACATTTATATCAGCACTCTTTTCTTTCTGTGTATCCACATTACTACACTTATTTAAAAGCATACTTTTAGACATTTCGATATTTAAGCCTGTATTTCTTTTCGTAATTTCGTTTCTTTTCTCTGACATTTGGTCAGACAATTGTGGTGAATAAGAGCGCGCTCGGTCAAGGGGTTTCGCGGTTAAATACAAACTGTCATCACGTTCTTTTTTGTTATTTTTAACACTTCCTTCACTTCACATTCCTCCCGTTTAGGCTTAGCCGCCGTTGCTCACTTGAGTTTGTTAAACTCATACACACACTGAGGTTTTGTTGTTGGCTGTTGTTGACAACACGGCCTTGATTGTTTATTTTTTGTATTTTATTCTTTTGATTTTTTTGTTTGTACACAACAATCAAATTAGATCGGGTACACAACACTTTTATTTTATGTTAGCGTTCAGTCGCTCAATTCTTTATTATAATTGATAATAATATTCGATTATTTTGATTTTTTTCCTACGAGAGCCAAAGAGAACACGTCCGCTCACGGTAAGAGATGCGGATTATACTTGTGATTATTATTATTATTATTTTTATGGGGGCTATATCTAAATCTACGACTGAACATACCCACCTCGTTTTCCAATTCACAAAAGATCTGTGGCACATACATTTACGGACGAATATAGAAGTACGTAAAATTGTACAAAGTAAAAAAGGAATCGTTCTGCAATTTCAATCAAAGGTACAAATTTTCTTTATTTGTCCAACAACCCCGTACCCTAAAGGTAAGAGGACACCAACGCCAAAGCCAACACCATCATCACACAACACGCAGCTTGAAGCATGAAGCAACAGTGAGCCGTGAGCGAGTGAGTGAGTGGCATGAGGCATGACCATACTTTGACAATCCAAAAGGTAGGGTGTAGCTGTACATTAGGGCGTACCTCAAAAAAAAAGTTCGCCGTACACCTTCGAATATGAAGTATTATTGAAAGGTAGTTTCAAAAAAAAAATTTTTATTTTTTTATGCCGAACGTAGGGGTCGCGCTTTTACATTTTTCTATATAACTTGTATTTATAAACGGATTTTAAAGTGTGATACATCGATGTTTTTGTCTCGACGAGGCCGATTTTTTTGTCTTTGAAGTCATTGAGCTCAAGCACCCCCTTCTGGTACTTACCCATCATTTCTCAGTTGCTACTACCCTAATGTACCACTCTAATAATCGAAAATTAAAGCTCGCATAAAATCATGAATCATGTTTGAGCTCAATGACTTCAAAGACAAAAAAATCGGACAAAAACATCGATGTATCACACTTTAAAATCCGTTTATAAATGCAGAAGTTATATAGAAAAATGTAAAAGCGCGACCCCTACGTTCGGCATAAAAAAATAAAAAAAATTTTTTTGAAACTACCTTTCAATAATACTTCATATTCGAAGGTGTACGGCGAACTTTTTTTTTTTTACTTGTAACCTGGTACGCTCTACTGTACATGCATGCATGCTGCATGTTGTGTATTTGCTTACTTACCTTTCAAACAGGAACGAACAAATATTAATAAAATCTTTGACAAAAGTATTGAATCAAAATGTGTTGCGTGTGTGTTTGTGCTGCAGGTCTGTTGGCAGGGGGCCCCAACCAGCCAGCCAACATGGACATGAGATTCTGGGAGAGGGGTTCCTTTCTGCACCTGAACCTGTATTTGCATCGCTGTGTGTGATATGGCTTTGGGTGACGACTTTTATGGTCGGACTCCTTAATAACGGGCACCTAGGCATGGGTTAGACTAGAAATCTCCTCGGTGCGTATGCATGGTTGACATTTTCAAAGTAGAAATTCTTTAGAATTTGCAGAGAGTCAAAGAAAGGAGAGCAGCTCGGCTTTGATGTTTATATTTCTTAGAAAATAAAAAGGAAAACATACATGTCCGCACAATACACTTGCACACACAAACACAGCATGCGAAAAATACTACACACAACCGAGGGTGTCAAGGGTGGGATTTATAGAAATAACTTGAGCTGAAATTATTTAAAAATTTAATATCATTAGAAATTGGTGATAATGTCTTATGTCTTCTTGGAACAGCCTTAAATAGTGGCAAATATATGTGGCTCGATGAATTATACTCAACGTTTATGTTTCAATGAAAAAACAAGTAAAAACGGCGTTAAATTCGGTCGGGCCGAACTTTATATACCCTCCACCATGGATTGCATTCCACAGAGGCTGTCGATTTTCATAGAAGTGCAGTAATATTACAGGAAAATATCATTTTTTAATATAGCCAAACCAAAACAATTACTAATGTTGAAAACATAATTTTATAAATTAATATATAATTTTTATTATTTCAAACCACGCTTCGTGTCTACGCAGACAGAGGAATCTATACTCTCAATTTCATGACACTGGCTGCGGTCATTTGGTTGGTACTATTTTTATCCCCTTTTTCCATTTTAACCAAAAAAGTACGAATTTCGAGGGAGGAATGTATACACCGAATTTCATAATTCTAGGTGCAGCCATTTTTATCCCTCTATTCCCATTTTAACTCTTAAAAATACTTTTATATTATGTATCTACTCAATTAGAGGAATGTACACACCGTGTTTCTAGCAGTTGTCGTTTTATTTTTATCCCTTTTTGTCCCATTTCACCCTTTACGAACAAACATCACTTTATGGTGCACGTTTATGTTATAGGAATGTGTAAATACTCAAAAAAAAGGAAAATTATCACTTTGGGCCTATTTCGCCTAGTTTCAATCCCAACCGATCCACACTGTTCCCAAATACATTTTTTATGGCATAAAGTCAAAAAATAATGATACAATCTCGTAATTTTGCACATTTGCTAGACATAACATACTTAAAAAAATAAAAATAAAATTGGGTCGATCAGACCACGCCCACTACCACCGCCCATATAAACTCAATATATAAATAACATAATTATCACCCTGTATTAGTACAGGGTGACCAAAAACAAAATTTTATGAAAGCTTAATATAATGAAACTTATTTCGCTTTGACGAGCAATGTTTTTCTGAATATTATTACAAAATATTCTACTTGATACTGCAATTTAAATAATTATTTCAGGAAATAATATAAAATATATACATGTGTACAGAAAAGTGAATGACTTTATATACCATTTTAGAGGTACTTACAATATCTTTAAAATGAGATGTTGATGGGTCTCATACACAAATCTGATTCAGAGATATGGTTAAATATGTGTACTATGGCTAATCGAAATTGTGCCAAAATAAAGTTGCAATTGTAGGAGTTTGCTGACGAGATATTAATTCTACCATAAACTACACAATCAGACGAACACTTTCACATTTACACTTTGAGTCAAGTTGAGTCGTACATATAACTTTTGGTCCACGTCATTTATAGGTTATCCTTACTACGAATTACAAAATTACAACACTTAAGAAAACTGACAAGACTACTATAATCACAAAATGTTAAATGTAATTTTTCAAATACTTACGCCGGCCTTGAATTTCAATAATATAGTCACTTCATTATTTTCTTTTTACGCCTTAATTTTAAGTATTTTGTATAACTGCTTTAGACCCGATTAATTTCCACTTGTTGAAACGGCAAACTGCCACCTAGTTTTCTCCAATAAATTTTCTTGATAGCTTGGAGTGTTACCACTAAGAAAATATATACACATTTAACAATTTCCAATTTAAATTTTTTGAATTTTTGCCAAAAATATGGATTTGGGACCATAGTGCGATCTACGACTATGAGACACATTTATGGAAAATTTGAACGTCTTAGCGCCTGTCGTTTAGATGCTAGCGTGCTTTCAACAGACGGACAAGCGGACGGACGGGCATGTCTAGATCGTCTTAGAATTTTATGACGATCAAGAATATACAGTATGTCAAGAATCAGTTTACACATTAGAAATAAATAATAATTTTCAAAATAATTTTTATGAAAATGTCACCTTTCGGTTTTTAGCTTGTTTCTTTTTTATATATTGTGATTACATATAACATTTGCAAGGGTTCGGCCGAAAAGAAACGAAAAATCATGTGGTATTAAACAAAAAATAAGACAAGAACATCTTAAAGTCATTTTTATTAGTGTCAAGAAACTCTTTTCACAACTCGCATTTTTTTTTTTAATTTTTGACAGGTATTTGTGATTGACAATTATTTATGATTTGCATTGCTTTTGTCACTGATTGTGGCAGTCAGTTGATGAACCGACATCACTTCGTCAAATATTGTGTTTTTAAAATGCCAGGCAATTCAGCTGATTTTCGTTCGATGTTATTCAGCTGATTTACTATAACCACGAATTGGGAAAAAGTGCAATAGAATTATCGGACATGTTTTCAGTAACACGAAAGACGATTTATAATGTATTAAATCGGGCTGAAGATGAGGGTAGATTGGAGCCAAAGCGTGGAGGAGGTCCTAAGTCCAAAATAACAGAACGTGCGGAACGCCTAATGCTTAGGAAAATTAATCGAAACCCCAAAATTTCGACCAGAACCCTTGCAAGGGAGCTCGAGGAAGAGTCTGGAGTAATTGTTTCTCATGAAATAGTCCGACAGCCCATACTGAAGAACAAATATTCATCAAGAGCAGCAAGACAAAAAACAGTTCTTTCTTTAGTTAATAGAAAAAGCGCTTTTCTTTCGCTGTGATGAATGTTTCCCGAATGAGTGACTATTGGAATGACGTCATATTTTGCGACGCGACGAAAATGATGATTACAACGATGGACCGTCTAGAGTATCGCGAAAGCCATTAATATCATTAGAAAACTGAAACATCATTCCAACTGTTAAATTTGGAAAAATGTCAGTTATGTTTTGGGGGTGCATCTCAAGCAAAGGAGTCGGAGACTTAAACTTTATAGAAACCTCCATGGACACTCAGCAATATTTAGACATCCTAAAGACCAATTTGGTAAGCAGCGCGAGGGAATTTGTGGGTCCATTTGAAAAAAGAAAATGTCGCCAAACGCCAACCCAGAAACATGACAGCACTCAAAGCAGCTATATTGGACGAATGGCAAAAGATACCGAGCAATTATGACATCAAAAAGTTGATCCATTCCTTGAAAAAAAAAAACGATTACAATTCGTGGTGAATGCAAAGGGGGTCATACGAAATACTAACTTAGTAAAAAACAACCACATGATCCCAGCTTCCGCATTTGTAAAATAATTGTAAAAACATGATCAAATATCAAGTCATAGCGGATTCCATGCACCAGTGTAGAAGATATGAAGGATTCAATATTACCTAGTATATATACAATTGTGTGGGAGGTACAAGAATGGGCGTGGCTTAAGCGTTAATATTTTTTAAGTTTAAAGTGATTATAAAAACATTTTCAAATATCAAATTGCAAATGAATGATAAATAGAAGGAATCAATACCTTTCGAATGATGAATATCGGACCAAAACTGACGTCACTGACTCCATGTTTCTGAAAAAATTTAATACAGGAGATGGATTTTCAGACCCAAAATTTTCACTATTTTTACAAAAATGAGCACTGCGGCGTCAATTTTCTTCCAAAGGTCATAATTTAGGCTCCATTCAAAAGGTATTGATTCCTTCTATTTATTTTTTACTAGCTGAACCCCGCCCACTTCGCCAGGCAAAAAAAAAAAAAAACGGTAAAATTAAACTCTGCTTTCTTATTAATTGTTGTCCTGATCGGTAATATATGTACCAATTATAATCAAGGTTCTTCCCTGAGATAATAAAGAAATGGATATGTTCCATGGAGAACGTTAGTTTACGGCGAGTAGTTGAAAAAATGTCAAAATCAAATTGATTTTTCGTTAAGTGTGATTCTCCTCCTTTCCATTACCTAAACAAAAAACTTCATTCGTAAGATGAAATTACAATACATTCAAAACACATAGAAAATCAATCAAATCTTTCACTAATCAAACAACACAAAAACTAAAAAATTAATATAATTTCGGTTTTCTTGACTTAAGTTGGCTGTTGGCGAATGAATATTTTTCTTTTTATAACCTTTCTTTACTGTTGTGCTAAGAAAATCCACAGAAAACGTGTAATTTTACAAAATTCGAATCAAAAATGCGCCTTTCAAATCCCGCCCATTTGCATATTGTCTAAGCAGGTTACAACTAAATAAACTCACACAACAATATATGAATATCGTTGTAGAATATACTCAAAAAACTGGTTTTAATTTCGTATGGTAAGGGTCACGGCCACTTTCCATCTCGGTGTCGAAATACTCTAAAACCGGTTTTAATTTCAGATGGGAAGTGTCACGTCCACTTTCCGCCCATCTTTGCACAACTATTTACACTGGATCAACTCACACAAAATTTCAGCACTCTAGGTCTATGACACCTACTGACCATATTCGATAATATGTTTTAACTTCGTATGTGAGGTACCACGCCCACTTTCCCAATACCGTCCATTTCTGGCACAAGTACGCAGGTTTATGCTAGATGCACTCACACAAAATTACAGCACTCTAGGTGTCATAGAACTGACAATATTCAATAATAGGTTTTAACTTCGTATGGGAAGTGCCACGCCCACTTTTCCAATACCGCCCATTTTTGGCACAACTATGCACATTGATGCTAGATGCACTTACACAAAATTTCAGCACTCTAGGTGTCATAGAACTGACAATATTCAATAATAGGTTTTAACTTCGTATGGGAGATGCCACGCCCACTTTTCCAATACCGTCCATTTTTGGCACAACTATGCGAATTGATGCTAGATGCACTTACACAAAATTACAGCACTCTAGATGTCATATATTCAATAATAGGTTTTAACTTTGTATGGGAGGTGCCACGCCCACTTTTCCAATACCGCCCATTTTTGGCAGAACTACGCACATTGATGGTAGATGCACTTACACAAAATTTCAGCACTCTAGGTGTCATAGAACTGACAATATTCAATAATAGGTTTTTACTTCGTATGGGAGATGCCACGCCCACTTTTCCAATACCGTCCATTTTTGGCACAACTATGCGAATTGATGCTAGATGCACTTACACAAAATTTCAGCACTCTAGGTGTCATAGAACTGACAATATTCAATAATAGGTTTTAACTTCGTATGGGAGGTTCCACGCCCACTTTTCCAATACCGCCCATTTTTGACACAACTGTGCAGACTAATAATTAGTGAACCTTCAAAAAAATTCAAGACTCTAGCGGCAACAGTATTCTGAATATGTTAATTTATAAAAAACGAATAAATCCACAAATTGTGTGGGAGGTGCCACGCCCACTGAAAATATCAAAAAATTATATAGCCTATTTTCACCACCGGTTCAGCATGAACATACTGTGAAAATTTCAAGAAGATCGGTTCAGTAGTTTAGGCTGCTATAAGGAACAAACAAACAAACAAACAAACATACAAACACAGATTCATTTTTATATATATAGATAGATACCACCTCTTACAAAATGTTTCCGAAAAATATGAGTTTTTAGATGTCACCTTGTAAAACCACAAAAAATCAATCTAAACATTCAATAACACGACCAACGAGTTTCTCTAAGATTAGAATAAACAAATTTATTTAATGTAATTCGAAAGTTCTATTAAATAAAAAAAACTTGGACAAAAATGCAACATAAACAAATTACACGGGAAAACATGGTTTTTAGAGGTGCTTTCAGGCTATTTATTTCTTATAAAATATTAACACCAAATACAAAACATTTTTCACTAGTCACTATGAAAAAGCACAAAAAATACCATAAAGGTCCAATAATTTGACCAATAAGTTACTCTAAGACAAGAATCAAAATATATATTTAAAGTACTTTTTTAGGATTTTATTTCAGAAAAAAATGAAAAAATGCTGCACAAAAAAATCCACGGGAAAACATGATTTTTAGGGGTATTTTCAAGCCGTGAAAGAAAGAATTATTTTGCAAATCATCATCATTAAACAATCCAAACTTTATTTTCGAGTGGTGACTGGAAACTGTTTTCCCTTTGTATGGACCGCGACCCAGCCTAGTATATACATGTAAAGTGTTGGTGACAATTTTCCCTTTGATTTCCTTCAGAAAATCATTTTCCTCCAGAAAATCTAATTTCTCCGCATATCAGATTAATTAATGTCACTACAACTCAGAATAACTCCTACTGCGATTGCTTGTCACTCAATGCCACGTCAACTTATACAATTTCCGTTTCCATTCTCTTTGAAGAGTTACATTTCAAAATGTAACTCTTGATTGAGCATTCATTGCATTGTCGGAGAGATATGCGAGAAATCAATAGAGCCATACAAAGCGAGCAACAAAAACAAACAGAAAACCCAAGACAATGACAATAAATGATATGGCAGGGCGTAATGTCGATGCATACGCATTTTAATTAGCTCATGATTAATTAAGAATTTCAAATATTTCTCATATCACTGTAACTGATGAAAGCGATGCGCACACACACAGTACAGTAGCCGCAGGGAGGATAACATGCGACGTCGTATACGAGGGTTTCTTGGTAAGGAAGAGAAAGAGAAAGTAAATCGATTGTAGATTACAGCTCACACAGAAAAAAATTACATTTGCTGTGATGGAAAATTCGTCATTACTTTAATGAAACCTTGTCATTAAAAGTGAGCTAACAATAAAAGCTGCGTAACAAATATTACTAGTCAGATTTCGATTTAATTATGGACATTAGGCTGTATGGAGGAGGTCCTTACTAATGGAAAAACCATTTCCAGTCACCCCACAAAATAAAGTTTAGACTGTTGAATGATGATTTGCAAAATATTTCATTGCTAGATCAAGCCGTCTGTCCTGAAAACACCCCTAAAAATCATGTTTTTCCCGAGTATTTTTCTTTTATGTTGCATTTTTGTCCAATTTTTTCCTTGAAAGCACTTTAAATATAAATTTTGATTCTTGTCTTATTGGACCTTTACAGTAAGTTTTTTGTGTCTTTTCATAGAGGCAACTGAAAACATTTTCATATTTGGTGGTATTATTTTATACAAAAAACAAGTACGGAAAGGCTATAGTCGGGCGGGCCGACTATATAATACCCTACTCCACTCCCTGTGTATTTGATTGTCGCTTTGATTACTAAACCCAGGTATTTCATGGGAGCAATTTTATGTAGTTCATATAAATTATACAGTTACTATAAATTCATCTTTAGTCAAATTTAATGAGTATGGTAATTGTAATGGAAAGTAACTGATCCAATTTTTCAGCAGATATTCCGAGTAAAGTAAATATAAATATGACATGGAAAAATTGTTCAAGATCCAATGATAAATACAGATTATACAGCTGTAATAGGATGAACAGGACGGACATTTGAAGGGGGCCTATAACAACACCTGTGCCAAAACATGCGCCTATATATTTCTCATTCACGGTAGGTATTCCTAGTTGAAACATATAATGATCTGCAAAATTTGATGAAGATCCGATATAAGATGTAGTTTCTAGAGCTGTAATAGAGCAGAATGGGCCACATTTTGGTTATACCAAAGTATGGACATATGGGCATCTATCCAACAAGTATGGAAAGGCTAAACAAGGATGGAGCCGACTATATGATACACCCCACTTTATATCTCACGACAATTCAATTCGGTAAAAAACTGAAATCGGGAAGGATTTTTGAATCCTATAAATGTATCGGTTTGACAAAAAATGTTAAATCGGAAGGGACATATGGGGGTATATTGAAACATGTATGTTTATTGGTAAAATATAATATGTAAAGTTTGGCCAAACTCGGTTAAATATTCGACAGCAACATTTGTATTAGGGCTATATCTAAATCTGAACCGATCTTACCCACTTTCACCATAGGTGTTTTTAGTTGGATTATAAGATGTGCAAATTTTAAAGAAAATCGGGAACAATATGCGGTTTCTAGAGCTGAAAAAGTCAAATCTTGAGAGACATTTGTATTGGGGCTATATCTAAATCTGAACAGATTTCCTCCAATTTCAAAACCGATCGTCCTTGGCCAAAAAAGAAACTTCTGCTAAATTTCATGATAATCGGACAGCAATTGCGACCTGTAGAGTGTGAACAAGCTTAGATGGGCCACAGACGGACGGACAGACAGACATCGGTAAATCGATTCAGCAGATCTGTATACTTAAAAGTGGGTGTAATTCGATTATTTATTGGTGTTACAAACATTTGGCGGAAAACTAACTTATAATACCCTAGTCCACGAAGTGGTGTAGGGTATAATAAATAGCTACAAGCACTACCTTTCGAAATGACGCCTAAATAATGAATATAGGAAGTAAATTGGTTCAGGATATATTTCTGAAATCGGCTCAAAGTTGACTACTTTTCGTATTTTTCGATTTTAAAGAAAATTATTATTATTATTTTTTTTATTTTTTTTGTGTTTTTAACATATTTTTACGTGTTTGTTCATAATGCGAAGAGAACAAATTTATTTGTTTTTGTATTACAGATTTTCACGTTTTGCAGACTTTGAAAATTAAAAAAACGTATTTTTTTTGACTTTGTCGAACTGTTTCTCACACATTTTAATAGATTTTGCACTCAATTTTTTTTAAGAAATTGTTTCTAAGCTTTATTATGACACGAAAACTATGTTTGTGCAAAATATAGTTTGTTTGTAATAAATATTAAAAAAAAGTGAGTTGTGTTTATCGTTCGTTTGTGAGAATCATCACCTTATAGAGGCCGGGTTTGATGTTGAAAAGTCGTTGCGAAGCCACTTGAAAAGACTTTTGACATGGTCGAAATCATGATCGTGGTAGTCATCAGCCAAGTAATAAATGTCGCCAAGCCATTTGTAAATTAATTAGTATTCTATTAAATATAGATGCAAAATGGTCTTAAAAATATCCTTTTTGAAGGACTTTGAACCAACGCAACTTTTTTCCTTCAAATATATATATATATATATATATATATACGAAATTGTACCCTTGGAAGATATGATACATTTAAAGCAAAAAGTCAGAATTTTATAGTTCCAAAACGCAATTTACTCATTTTTTCTCATTAACTTCTGAAAATTTAATTACACAGATCAAATATTTGCCGATACTATGCCCAAAAAACCCTAATAATACTTGATTTACCATTTGTACTTTGGTTTTTTGGATATATTTCCGGCAATGAACTCCTTGGGTCCTTGATAATTTTGATTCTGAACCACTGTGTACCAGCCATTTTCCGTCCTATATTTAGCACTTAGGCATCATTCGAAAGATATTGATTCCTTCTACTTATTTTTCATAACACCTTTTACTAAGTCTTTCCAAGAAATATGAGTTTTTAGCTGTCACTTTGGAAAACCGCATAAAATCAATCTACACGACCCATAATACGAAAAATGAGTTACTCTAAGTCAAGAATACAAATTTATATTTAAAGTGGTCTATAAAATCAGAAAAAAAATTTGGGCAAAAAATCCAACATTAAAAGAATGACACGAGAAAAACATGTTTTTTAGAGGTGTTTTCAGGAGCGTTTATCTCACAGATGACTTGACCCAGCGACGACATTTTTTGCAGATCATCATTAAACAATCCGATCTTAGTTTTTGGAGGGTGACCGCAGCAATATATTTTCGTAACCAATCCTAATGGATTGATCGGTACCAAATTTATCGCTTTTTGCCCATTCTGACTATAAAAGTAGGAATATCGAAATATTAGTCAGAGCGAAGTATACTACGATTTCCATTATTCTAGCTGCATTGATTTGATTGGTACCATTTTTATCCGCTTCCTTCCCCTTTTGCTCTCTAAAGTACAAATTTCGAAAATTTCCGTCATTTTGCACGTCGAGTAGTAGTATTCTAACTACAGCCATTTAATCGGTACCAGTTTTATCCCTTTTTCTACATTTCCCCATTTAAAAGTACAAACTTTCACAGTAAACCTCGTTTTTAACTACAACAGCCAAAGAACAATATAATCTCCATATGTCCACCCGCAACCACATCCATAACCATACTCAAACCCGTACACCCTCATACATACATATATAGCCGACTATGGAATTGTGGCGTTTATGTGGATTGGTTGACGTTGACAGCCTTTTGAAATGCAGAAAAACGGACTGAGTTTGTTTTTTTTTCGGGAAAACCAAATCATAGATTTTTCAAACAATAGCCTTCGATATCGAGTTACAATTCGGACAAAGGCTACAACTGAAAAACTCATGAAAACCATGAATCGGAAAAAATAATGATGTCGATGATGATGCTGCTGCTGATGAAAATGAAATATGAGAATATCATTGAGGGTTATACACCCACTCACGTCCACAATGAATGACTGAGAATGTTGGAATGACTGACTGACTGAAACTAATTAGTGTCCGTTTCCATAGAGCAGTGCAAGGAGGCCAGTTTATTTTTTTTGTAGCTTCCGTTTATTTTTGGTATAATTTGCATTAAAAACTTATAATTTTACACTTTTTCCGTAATAAATACATAATTATAAATTACATTTATGTATTTCGTAACTAAGGCAACATTTAGCAGCAGCACGCACACACACACATACACTTTGTACCTTCGTTTTCCACTGCCACTGTAGCCTTTTGCGTTGTTGTCGTTGAGATGACACCTTTCAAACGATACGTGTGCAGAAAAATATGCAATTATTGCAATGATGACAAAGTTTTGCATACAATGTTGCCTCACCCCCAACACCCCTTATAACTGACAATTCCAGGAATTATAAGCAAGAATGCATGTGCCAGTGATAAAAGGGTTATCAGATTTGTGCCTTGTATATTTTGCTCGGCAAGTCATCAAGGCAAAGCCACTGAAAATATTCGTAAAAACAAATTTATCACTTACGTTCAGATATATAAACTTTTAAATTTTAATTAAAATAATCGTCAAAATTTGTCATTTTTTTCAGTTGTCTGGAAACATTGTTAATCATACGAAATTTGAAATATAATGCTGTTGAATATAATTTGAAGTTGCTAGAAATGTTTTGTTGTGTGTATGTTCAAACCTCCAACCACGATTCACAATAACGTCAACCAATGACTTACCAACCATTACTTATTTATTAACTTTTTTTAAGCGTGTGTGAAAGTGCTTATTTCTTTAGAATCCCTCTATAAAACAAAATAACCTCTATAAATCCGGTTTTTCTTGAATAAAATTCATGATGAGAATGGTATTGAGAAAACAACCGCTAGAAACTAAAATCCGACCCGAGCCTTATCAAACCATATTAAAAACTTGGAATATGACCCAGATTTATACTAGTTTAGTGTAGTTTTTGATGCATTTTTTATAAAAACCGCAATAACATCCACATTTATAGTTCGATTTATGTTTTTAGGGGCTCGTTGAAGAGGTATAACCAATAGCAATTTTTAGAATTTTCTAACCCATTAAGGGCCGCCAATTTTTTTCGTACTGTTAATACTGAGTGGGTTAAATGTGAAGTAAAAACTGATTATGGGGCTATTTGCATCGTAAACACATTCTAGTCTTATATAAAGCTAATTTTTTGAAAGAAAATCAACCATTTCAAATTTTCCCCCTTAAAAATTAAATCATGAATAATCTACATAAACTTTATAAAGGGTAAAAATTGGAATGGTTGTTAATGCTAAATTAACATAGATAGACGCATGAAATTAAAAATATATTCAACAGAATTTCTTCTCTTTCATTTCATCGCCATTGTATGATACGCAAAAGTACGAAACTAAATTATTGAAACATTTACATCCTTTGGAAATTAAAAGTCCTGTAAAAAATAAAAAAAAAATATTTAGCAGATGTTTTTCTCTTTCATTTGATACCCATATCGCCATTGTATGGCACGCAAAAGTACGAAACTAAATTAGTGAAACATTTACATCCTTTGGAAATTTAAAGCCCTGTAAAAAAGTCAAACGATCACGAAATAAACAAGTAAGGAAAGGCTAAAGTCGGGCGGGGCCGACTATATAATACCCTACACCACTCCCTGCGTATGTACCTCGCTTTGATTACTAAATCCAGGTATTTCATGGGAGCAATTTTATGTAGTTCATACAAATTATATAAATAATATTCATATAATTTATATGCTATAAATTCATCTTCAGTCAAATTTAACGAGTATGGTAAATAATATGGTAATTGATCTAATTGTCCGACAGACAAATACAAATTATACAGTAGTATACCAAAGTCATTTCAAAGTATGGACATATGGACATCACCCAAACAATTCTCATTGCAATTCAATTCGGTAAAAAAGTAAAATCGGGAAGGACTTTTGCATCCTGTAAATGTATGTGTTTGACAAAAACTGTTAAATCGGAAAGGACATTTGTACGGGGGTATATTGAAACCTGGAACGATGTGACCCGCTTTCACCATGTCTGTTTATTGGTGAAATATAATATGTAAAATTTGGCCAAAATCGGTTAAACATTCGGGAGCAACATTTGTATGAGGGCTATATCTAAATCTGAACCTATCTTACCCACTTTCACAATAGGTTGGATTATAAGATGTTGTGCCAATTTTAAAGAAAAACGGGTACAATGTGTGGATTTTAGAGCGGGAAAAGTGAAATCGGGAGCGACATTTGTATGGGGGCTATATCTTAATCTGAACCGATCTTACCCAATTTTTGCATACGTATTTCTAGTTGGATTATAAGATGTTCTGCAAAATTTAAAGAAAATCGGGTACAATATGTCGTTTCTAGAGCGGAAAAAGTGAAATCGGGAGCGACATTTGTATGGGGGCTATATCTAAATCTGAACCGATCTTACCCAATTTTTGCATACGTGTTTCTAGTGGGATTATAAGATGTTGTGCCAATTTTAAAGAAAAACGGGTACAGTGTGTGGATTTTAGAGCGGGAGCGACATTTGTATGGGGGCTATATCTAAATCTGAACCGATCTTAACCAATTATTGCATACGTATTTCTAGTTGGATTATAAGATGTTCTGCAAAATTTAAAGAAAATCGGGTACAATATGTCGTTTCTAGAGCGGAAAATGTCAAATCGGGAGCGACATTTGTATGGGGGCTATATCTAAATCTGAACCGATCTTACCCAATTTTTGCATACGTGTTTCTAGTTGGATTATAATATGTTTTGAAAAATTTAAAGAAAATCGGTTACAATATGTCGTTTCTAGAGCGGAAAATGTTAAATCGGGATCGACATTTGTATGGGTGCTACATCTAAATCTGAACCGATCTTACCCAATTTTTGCACACGTGTTTCTAGTTGGATTATAAGATGTTCTGCAAAATTTAAAGAAAATCGGGTACAATATGTCGTTTCTAGAGCGGAAAATGTCAAATCGGGAGCGACATTTGTATGGGGGCTATATCTAAATCTGAACCGATCTTACCCAATTTTAGCATAGGTGTTTCAAGTTGGATAATAAGATGTTGTGCCAAATTTAAAGAAAATCGGGTACTATATGTGCTTTATAGGGCGGAAAATGTCAAATCGGGAGCGACATTTGTGTGGGGGCTATATCTAAATCTGAACCGATCTTACCCAATTTTTGCATACGTGTTTCTAGTTGGATTATAAGATGTTCTGCCAAATTTAAAGAAAATCGGGTACAATATGTCGTTTCTAGAGCGGAAAATGTCAAATCGGGGGCGACATTTGTATGGGGGCTATATCTAAATCTGAACCGATCTTACCCAATTTTTGCACAGGTGTTTCTAGTTGGATTATTAGATGTTGCGATAAATTTAAAGAAAATCGGGTACTATATGTGCTTTATAGGGCGGAAAAAGTCAAATCGGGAGCGACATTTGTATGGGGGCTATATCTAAATCTGAACCGATTTCCTCCAATACCGATGGTCATTGGCCAGAAAAAATAACTTCTGCCAAGTTTCATGACAATCGGACAACAATTGCGACCTGTAGAGTGCGAACAAGCTTAGATGGACAGCAGACGGACAGACGGACAGACAGACATCGTTAAATCGACTCAGCTGGTGATTCTAAGCCGATCGGTATACTTAAAAGTGGGTCTAGCTCGATTATTTCTTGGTGTTACAAACATTTGGGGCGAAACTAACTTATAATACCCTAGCCCACGAAGTGGTGTAGGGTATAAAAACTGAGTACGAGTTTTCCTATTAGTGACCTATAGTTTCACTTCTATATAATTTCGTTCTTGGCAGGGAAATCATGTCGCACAGTTTTATTGTAACATCTTATGTGAAGTTTTCCTCCCAATTTATCCATTAAAAGACCATAATTTCAGATGTTTTTTCTTCAAAAATTAGCTTTTTGTAAGACTAGAATGTGTTTACGATGCAAATAACTCCATATTTCAGTTTTTACATAACATTTAACCCACTGAGAACCAACCAAAAAATTTGCGGCCCTTAATGTGTGAGGAAGTTCTAAAAATTGCAATTGGTGATCAATACGTGTTCAACGATCCAACAAAACACAAATCGAACGAAAAATATGGAAGTTATTATGGTTTTTATAAAAAATACAAAAATAATGCACAAAAATGTTAAAATTCTACCTTCTGGTTTAAAATGCAAGTTTGATATGGTTTGATAAGTCTCGGACCAGATTTTAATTTCTAGCAGTTTATTATTCTCACCGTGAATTTTATTCAAGAAAAACCGCATTTATAGAGGTTATTTTGAACGCGTCCAGCTCACGAACGGACAATGATAAAAGCGAAATATTTTGGGAGAACACATAAAACAAACCAATCTTTCATTTTTGTCGGGAACATCCACAACTTTTATTTTGAAGCCACTCTAATAAAGGGTGATTTTTTAAGAGCTTGATAACTTTTTTTTAAAAAAAACGCATAAAATTTGCAAAATCTCATCGGTTCTTTATTTGAAACGTTAGATTGGTCCATGACATTTACTTTTTGAAGATAATTTCATTTAAATGTTGACCGCGGCTGCGTCTTAGGTGGTCCATCCGCTTAGTCCAATTTTGGCATTTCCACGTTTTTGAGTAACAGAGACCCAATTGGTGCGAACGGCGACGAATCGAAAATTGGTGGTCATCATTAACACTGGCCGATACAGCTGCGATATTTTCTTCAGTTCGCACTCTACGTAAGCGTGTTGGTGGTTTAATGTCCAACAATGTAAATTTGGTGCGAAATTTAGTCACAATAGCCCGAATAGCCGCTTCAGTGGGTCGATTAAACTGACCATAAAATGGAAGCGCGCAATGAACTTTCTTAACAGAGCACGCATTTTGATAATAAAATTCAATAATTTGCAAGCGTTGTTCGTTTGTAAGACGATTCATGATGAAATGTCAAAGCATACTGAGCATCTTTCTCTTTGACACCATGTCTGAAAACCCACGTGATCTGTCAAATACTAATGCATGAAAATCCTAACCTCAAAAAAATCACTCTTTATATATACATGAACCGATCTGGGCCATTTTTACCAGAAATGTTTCTAGTTGAAATATAAGTAGTTTTACCACATTTTAAGAAAATCTGCTAAAATATGTGGTTTCTAGAGCGGAACGAGTCAAATCATAGGAGACATTTGTATGGGAGCTATATATAAATCTGAACCGATCTGGCCTATTTTTACCAGAGCTATTTCTAGTTAAAATATGGGGTACTATGCCAAATTTGAAGCACATCGAGTGAAATATATGGGCTATATCTAAATCTGAACCGATTTGCTTCAAATTAAATAGCGTTCGTTCTTTATTTACAAAACTTACTTGTGCCAATTTTTGTTAAGATCAGACTATAATTGCGACCTGTACTATGATGGACGGATGGACAGACAGACGAACATTGCTAAATCGATTCAAAAAGTGATTCTAAGTCGATCGGTATTATTAACAATGGGTCTACCTCGCTTCCTTTTGGGTGTTACAAACAAATGCGCAAAGACATAATACTCTCGTGGAGTGTATAAACGCATTGAAATTATTAAAATTCGCAACATAAATGATACGGAATTCCATCGAAAAATCATCTTGAATGATGAGGACCATTTCCACCTAGGTGGCCACGTCAACAAGCAAAATTGTCGCATCTGGGGCTCGGAAAACCCAAGACTTATTTTTGAGAAGCCTGTCCTCCTCATCGTGTGACTGTTTGTTGCGGTTTATGGTCCGGCGGGGTCATTGAACCTTACTTTTTCGAAAACGTGTTTGGATCAACAGATACGGTGAATGGATTGCGCTATCGAGAGATAATTAATGATTTTTTATGGTCGGAGTTGGATGGTATTGATCTGGACAACGTTTACTACCAACAAGACGGCGCTACGTGCCACACAAGCAACGAAACCATTACTCTTTTCGGGAAAAGTTTCCGTACCGAGTTATCTCTCGAAAAGGTGATCACAATTGGCCACCGAGATCTAGTGATTTAACACCTTGCGACTTCTTCCTTTGGGGCCACGAGAAAGATACGGCTTACGCCAACAGCCCAGCATCGATTCAAGACCTCAAAAATAGAATTCGTGAGGCTATCGAGGACATAGGGCAGCCACTTTGCGATTTGGTTATGGAAAATTTCATGAAAACGATATGGTCCTGTAAGCGTGGTGGCCATTTGGCTGATGTTGTTTTTCATTATTAATCTTTATAATCTCTTTATTATGAAATTACATTTTCTTTGAATACCACCTCTTGTTGGAAAACCCTGTATGTTGAAAGTACTCTGTATGTTGAAAGAAGGCTTCGTCGCACGTATCAGTTTCCATAAAAAACAAAGGCAGAATCTGTAGTATTTCGTCTCAAAATTAACTATTTTGTACTTTTTTGGAAAATAATATAGTTTACGTTTCGTTTCCCCCTAAAATTAAGATAAGTTGCACGAAATCAAAGTTATATATACATCGAATTTTATGATTCTAGTTGCAACCTTTTGGTTTATACCATTTTTATCCCTTTTTGTGCTGTTCGTACTAGGAATGTCAAAAAGCGTGCATTTCGGCTTGTTAAAAAAATTAGAATTCTCAAGAAATCAGGCTTCGGTTTTTATAATTTGATAAAACCGGTGAAACCGGTTTTTGATTACCGAGATTATTGAGCACAAAAACATAAAACCATAAGAATTAAAATAATATAATATAGGGTGATCCATTTATCATTTTTTTTATTTGAACTACCGATTATTTTGACTTTGAAAGAATAGCATTCATTTTTATACACTTTTTGTGCATTTGTTTGTAACACCCAAAAGGAAGGGAGATAGACCCATTGTTAATTATACCGATCGGCTTAGAATCACTTTCTGAGTCGATTTAGCGATGCCCGTCCGTCCATCTATTGTTGTAATCACGATACAGGTCGCAATTGTAGCCAGAACCAAACGAAACTTTGCGCAACGAAGTTTTTCGGGACAAGGACGAACGCTATTTAATTTGAAGAAAATCGGTTCAGATTTAGATATAGCCCCCATACGAATTTCACTCCCGATTTGACCCTTTTCACTCTAGATACCACATATTTCAACAGATTTTCTTCAAAGTTGGCAAAACATCTTATAGTTCCACTAGAAACACCTGTGGTAAAAATGTGTTAGATCGGTTCAGATTTATATATAGCTCCCATACAAATTTCGCTCCCAATTTGAATTTTTCGGCTCTAGAATCCACATATTTTAACAAATTTTCTTCTAAATTTGCAAAAAAACTTATATTTCAACTGGAAGCACATGTGGTGAAAATGTGTGAGATCGGTTCGGATTTATATATAGCTCCCATACAAATGTCGCTCCCAATTTGAATTTTTCGGCTCTAGAATCCACATATTTCAACAGATTTTCTTCAAAATTGGCAAACATCATATATTTAAACTAGGTACACCTATGGTGAAAATGCGTCACATCGGTTCAGATTTACATATAGCTCTCATATTTTTTATTTTTTATTTTTATACTTCAAATAGAAGAACTTATTGTGAAAGTTAGTTACTTCATTCCATGTTTGGATATAGCCCCGATACAAATATTGTTCTTGATTTGACAAATTGGCCTAGCCTGTGATTAGGAAACATACAAAAAATTTTCCCATTTTCACGTTTTTACTGAATTGAATTGTGTTCCGATAGGAAGTGGAGTGTATCATATAGTCGGCCCGCCCGACTTTAGCCTTTCCTTACTTGTTATTTTCAAGTTTATGTTTGTTTGCAAAATGGGACGCTATACGCTCAAACAAATAGAGAAATATTAAATACTTACTTCCAAAGTAGTGAGTCGTTAACACATCTCGGTGGCTATTTGCCGCATATGGGGCTCAGAGAACCCACACGTTTTGAGAATTGGTGTGGATTTTTGACATAATTAGGCCATGAATGATATTGTGTTCCATTATTAAATGACAAAGTTCAACCCTTCCAATAAAATCAGAAATTTCGGTATTTATTATAGCCGATTCTAACACATAATTAATAAGTACTTACTTAAAACTTTCTAAAATCATATTTTAAATAAAAATTCACTTAATTTATTTAAATTACCAAATTATTGTGAAGTTTGTTTTCAGCTTTCTTTTGGACACCGCAAGAAATACGTTATCAAATCTTTTTTACAAAAAAAAGTATACTAATATGCATTATATCGAAATCGGCGATGCTGTCAGAATTCAATATGAGACAAATGTGCCTATTAATTTCATTTGCAAAGGCTGTGTTCAAAGATTATTTGTTTTGAGGGAAATATACAAAAAATAAAAACTTTAAACAACCCCGAACCACCAACTATCAGTATTCGTCAACGTCTACCCTTCAAAGGCCGCAAAATCCAAATCTTGTGTACATTTACGAGCGCCCTCTTATATCGGACTAACGTTTATTTATTTTATGCCACTTGAAAATATATGCAGCTAATTTGACAACCCTTAAGCCAGGAGGTGTACCTATGTCCCTGAGTGACTGTATAAGTGAGTGAGTGACTGAGTGATGGAGTTGAGTTGAGGTGCAGGTGCATCATTATAAAAATTGTATATAGATCCATCAACAGAATGTGATGGCTTTTTTACGAACAACATTAAAATTATGAATGAACAACAGCAACAACATAAACTCCAACAAACGCTGTTCCCAGCGAGAGAGAGAGAGAGAGTGGAGAGTAACCAAGGCAACGAGCAAACGAACTTTTGCCACCCAGTGTACCAGTGGGCGGGTGCTAGGTGAGTTGCCATTAAAAATCTGCATTTGCCAACAGAATATAATAAAAACGAAGCGAAACTCATCAAAGCTACGGCTTAAAAGTTTTATGTTCAGTCAACCATTAAAAACGTATTTTTACTATTACGAAACTGGCATATCATCTCCATAACATCGCATTCAGCAGGCACAGGGCACGGCACTGTGGGGTTGTTCTCTGGCTGTAGTGCCGCAGAGATCACACAGAGATGGCCATTGTTTACCTTGAAATAGTTGCCGCAGCAACGGCAACAGCAATAGCATCAAAAACAACTATGACTGAACGTTCACATATTTACAATATTAGCCGAAAAATATTTTAGGTTTTTTGGGGGATTGGGGAAAAAGACAGCGCTTTGTTTGTTATATCTGGGCGAGTGTGTAAAGGGTGTGTTAGAAGGCATGAGTTCTTAGAACTACTGCAAAAAAAGCTATGCCCATTAGAACAATACTAGTGCCTCCACAATTTGAACTAAAAATCGAACTGAAATTTAATAAAATAGAGAAAATTACGATTGAATTGGAGATTTTACATTTAAATATCATATTTGCTACTATCACTTGTTTCGTAGCAGCAACAAAACTTTTCGTTACAGCAACGAACGCCGACGTTTGTTGATTTCCAAAAACAAAATTCGTCCCGGCCTCCAACGTTTTTCTTTCAGTATAGATAATTTAGTTTCGTGATGACCACCAGCAGTGGACTTCGAAGTGATTATTCGCAACAGCAGCACAACTACTTAAAGCAGAACTCCAACAACGTGAATGAGAATTACTATCAAATACATCCCAAAACACACACTGGAAAAAAACATAATTTGTGTGTCTCCGATTGTTGTACCAACGAATAAATTGTTTCTGCAACGATATCAGTTTCGTTGCTGCCACGAATGAGTTTTTGAGGCAAAGTGTGCCATCCAAACTCCATTAATTTTAATAATTTTTTAAAAAATAATATGGGTTTGTATAAAAACAATGATTAAAATGGTCTATTCGTGAATACGCTTATACCACTCTCCGACAGTCCATAATACACTTGAACCAGATGATATACGTCTGAAACCATAGGTGAAATGGAGTTAAGTGGCTCTTTTAGTTTTACATTTCCACATCCTGTTGCCCTTTAAAAGGACTACATAGTTCCAAAGGATACAAATTTCCAAAAATTATTTTTAATTATACATGTTCGCACCCTATGAATTATTTTGAAAAGTTGCTATCTTTGTGAAAAACGCAAATTAATACAATCACATAATTCATAATATACTAACACTTTAATCTGAAATAATTTTGTTCGTAATTTTAATAAATATTCTATACTTATACGGGCGGAGTTCAGCGCCCGCTTCGCCAGGCAAAAAACATGTAAGTAAAGGCTAAAGTCGACTATATGATGCACTCCACTTGCTATCCTATTATAATTCAATTCTGTAAAAAAGTGAAATCGGGAAGGATTTTCGTATCCTGAAAATATATGTGCTTAACAAAAATTTTAAATCGGAAAGGACATCTGCCCGGGGGTATATTGAAACATTGAACGATGTGAACCGCATCCACTATGTATGTTTATAGATGAAATATAATATGTAAAGTTTGGCCAAAATCGGTTTAATATTTGGGAGCAACATTTGTATATATATAAAAAAATTATATCTAAATCTGAACCGATCTTACCTACGCTCACCATGGGTGTTTAGTTGAATTATAAGATGTTGTGCCAAATTTAAAGAAAATCAGGTACAATATGTGGTTTTTAAAGCGGAAAAAGTCAAATCGGGAGAGACATTTGTATGGGAGCTACAACTAAATCTGAACCGATCTAACCGATTTTCACCATAGCTGTTTCCAGTTCAATTATAGGGTACTGTGCCTAATTTGAAGCAAATCGAGTGAAATATGTGGTTTGTAGAGCGGAAAAAGTCAGCTCTGGAGTGACATTTGTA
Source organism: Polietes domitor (assembly GCA_947397865.1). Lineage (NCBI taxonomy): Eukaryota > Metazoa > Arthropoda > Insecta > Diptera > Muscidae > Polietes > Polietes domitor. Next base: position 142,305,687 of record OX377621.1, on the reverse strand, counting down.
TAAGGAGCTATATCTAAATCTGAACCGATCTGACCGATTTTCACCGTCGCTGTTTTCACTCCAATTATTAGGTACTGTGCCAAATTTGAAGGATATAGAGTGAAATATGTGGTTTCTAGAGCGGAAAAAGTCAAATCGGGAGCTACATTTGTATGGGGGCTATATCTAAGTCTGAACCGATTTGCTTCAAATTAAATAGCGTTCGTCCTTGATCCACAAAACTTACTAGTGCAAATTTTTGTTAAGAACGGACTATAATTGTAATTATAATTACAACGTAATTTGATTACAACAATAGATGAACAGACGGACAGACAGACAGACAGACGGACATTGCTAAATCGAATCAGAAAGTGATTCTAAGCCGATCTGTATAATAAACGGTCTAACTCGTTTCCTTTTGGTTGTTACAAACAAAGTCACAAAGACATAATACTCTCGTGGAGTATATAAAAAACAACAAATAGTAAAATTAAAATAAGGTTTCATATTTTTATTGTGGTCAGTATATATATACGTTCCAATTTTCAGCCTTCTAGCTCAAAAAACACTTGCCACGTCCCCACCACCCACGAAACGTAAATCCAAATTTTTCATTCTCGTTCTCGTTCCAATTTTCAGCCATCTACCTAAAGAAACGTTATTGACACGACCACTCCGCCCACAAAACGAAATTCCAAATTTCGGCATCAAATTGATCTTTCTCTTGGCTAGCTCTAAAGACACTATTGCCACGGCCCCTCCGCCCACAGAAGAAATTTTTAAATATTCTATAACCTATAGTTCCTTCCAGACCTGCATCTATCTGTACTGAAATTTTCAACAACATCGGTTCAGTCGTTTACGCGTGATTGCAAACAGACAGACTTACACTAAGGTTTTATAATATTAATAGGGATGTCCTATAGTAAAACATATATCTCTGTGTGACTCGCAGAAGTACGGAAATCAATTATAAAATCTTATGTATTCGCTGGAAATTAAAAGTCCTGTAAAAAGGACAAAATATCACCAAATGGAAAACTGAGTACACAGCTTTTCTACAAACCATTTCTTCCTTCAAGCGTATATGGTCTTGTTTAGCTGAAAAAATGTTAAATTGTACGAAGTAATTATACTTTTGACAATCAATTGACAATCAAATTGACAATTTTTTAGACTATCTGAAAAATATTACTGCTGAGTATGTTATATTTTTTCAGTTCAAAAGTTACAAAGATGTTTTCAAATACTATTTACTCGACCTTAAACTCTCGTCCTAAATATCATTGCTCAATCATTCCAATTGCAACACACTTTACACAACTACATTTATATTCAAAATCAACATGTTGTTAAAGTTAGTTGCATGTTTCATAGTATTAGTTCGGGGTATATATTGTTAGTGTTATTGTTGTTGATGTTACTGTTGCTGCTGCTATTGTTGCTGATGTTGTTGTCATTGCTGTTGTTATTTTATGGCAACAATGGTGGCTTTGGTTGTTATTGCACATTTGTTGCATAATTAATGTATAAAATATAATTATCTTGAGAGCGTTATTTGCTTCAACTGAATGCACCGAGTACTACAGTGCACACATCGGTATGTATATATGTTTATTAGAGTGTCACAACGGATAAGGATAGGATATTTTATTTATTTTTTTTATTCTAGGAGGCGACATAGAAAAAATCGTGTTTAAGGCTAACTAGGACAAATGTTTAGCTTTCATCAGTATTAAAAAAATTTATCTATTTAAAATTTAATTTTTTTATATTTTTAATTTTTCGCGGTAAATTTTTTCTTCAAATTCGGCACAGATATGATTTTTTGGTAATTAATTTTTGCCGCGTTGTTCTTTTCTGACGGTTACATTTGCAACTTATTCTGCGAGGCACTCGAACGTATATCTAAATATATTTTCTACAATGCATTTTAATGAGAGAGTGTATGTTTGTTGGAATACGCAAATAAACAAATATGTTTGAGTTTCGGTAGAGGGAGATGCATGCGTGTGTGTGTGTGAGTGCATTTGTATGCGCTTTTCTGACTTCAGTTCAAATAACATTAGTTTGCTTTCGAGGACCTTGCCCCATCCTCGAACAATACGTTGATATTGTTATTGTCATTGTTCGCTGGATCCCCTGTTGCCCCTGTTGCCAGCCAGGATTCACGTTCAAATGTACATTCCAGATATTTCATTATTTGCTTGTATTATTTTTCTTGGAGAATTCAGAGGAGTATGGGATAAAAGAGTATCGAGTGGCAGTAGAGTAGTGTGTCTGAGGGTGGCAAATATTAGTTGATCATAGTTTCCTGTATGTTTTTATAACTCAACAAAATTTCTACGTAAACAAAATGACATTTTGATGGATTAGTTTTTGTTGTCATTTGATAAATTTGAGTAAATGTTATAAAGTTTTCTGTTTTAGTTTTTATGTTCTTGGTTTGTTTGTTGGTAGGTAGGCAGGAACTGATGTTAAAAGTAATTTTAATTATCGTCTGCAACATAGACAGACAATGTTGGACCTATTATGACATTTTACTAAGGTATGCCCCTTGACAAATTTAAAAAATAATTCAGCTAACATTTGGAAGTCCCGTTAACTAAAATCACACAGTGAGGGAATTCGGAAATTTTATGTTTATAAATTTTGAATTTCTAAACGATTGGTTCGATTTGAATGGAATTTTACAAATGACAACAACATGCTAAATATCAATGAAAAGGCGACCAATCAGCCAGGGATGCAGTAAAATCGGTTCATCGATCTATTTAGCAAACGGTAGGTTGCTATGCTTCCTTTTAGGTTTTACCTACCAATGCATAAAGACATTATACCAACAAAATTGTCGAGAAAAGCGTGTAGGACTTGCCCTAAATCCAACTATAAGAAATGTGCAGTCAGGATGAAGATAATTATTCAAATCAAATCAATTTAAAGTAGCACAGTCGAAATTGCATATAAGCGATTGTCGTTAAAAGTGTTACTATGATTACGAAATTTTAGGGACTTGGTACCTTCGTCGTTGTTTGCCATGTCGTTATAACTGATTTCAGCTGCAAAAAGTTTGAAGTGTTTTATGCTATTAAGAAACATGACCTATTTTTTATTATTTTATTATTAATAAATTTATTTTTAAAATGAACAAATATTACAGAATAAAAGGAACAGGTTCACTCATTTATTTATTTCAACAAGTAAGGAAAGGCTAAAGTTGGGCGGAGCCGACTATAAGATACACTCCACTTTCTATCCTATTACAATTCAATTCGGTAAAAAAATGAAATCGGGAAGGATTTTTGTATCCTGTAAATGTATGTGTTTGACAAAAAATGATAAATAGGAAAGCACATCTGTATGGTGGTATATTGAAACATGGAACGATGTGACACACTTGTATGTTAATAGGTGAGATATAATACGTAAAATTTGGCCAAAATCGGTTAAACATATGGGAGCAACATTTGTATATATATTAATAAATGTATATCCAAATCTGAACCGATCTTACCCAATTTCACCATAGATGTTTTAGTTAGATTATTAGATATTGTGCCAATTTTAAAGAAAACCGGGTACAATATGTGGTTTCTAGAGCGGAAAAATTCAAAGTGGAACCGACATTTGTATGGGGCTATATCTAAATCTGAACCGATCTTACCCACTTTCTGCATAGGTGTTTCTAGTTGTATTATAAGATGTTGTGCCAAATTTAAAGAATATCGGGTACAATATGTGGTTTTTAGAGCGGCAAAAGTCAAATCTGGAGCGACATTTGTATGGGGGGCTATATCTAAATCTAAACTGATTTGCCTCAAATTAAATAGCGTTCGTCCTTGATCCACAAAACTTAGTTGTGCCAATTTTTGTTAAGATTGGACTATAATTGTGACCTGTAATTTGTTTACAACAATAGATGGACAGACGGACAGAATGCACAAAGACATAATACTCTCGTGGAGTGTATAAAAATTATTCCAAGTTTTTCCAAAATATGTACTTCAGGAACCCATTGTATGTCGCTTTAAAACCCCAACCCAATGTTATTCATACAATATATGTTTTAGAAAAATTTGTCCTTCCGGCTTCACCTTTCTTAGAAAAATGTGTTTAATTTGTATGCACCCCAACAAAGCAAAGCAGCTAGAATCATAAAATTCCAGAGTCATCAAATTCGGTATATCAAGAGTGACTGTGAACAACAAAAACGCAATTTTTAAGGAGAGCGAAAAAATTGATTTCCTTCTTAATTTTAATAGTAATTTTTAATCATTGTTGTACAAAGTTTTCAAAATTTCCTATTATTCGTGGTTTTTGAACTTATTGAAGGAAACGTAATATTGAAACCTTCTTCTCCACCTCCAGCATAGGGGTATACTAACTTTGTCATTCCGTTTGTAACACCTTGAAATATAAAGAGCGATTTTTTTGAGGTTAGGATTTTCATGCATTAGTATTTGACAGATCACGTGGGATTTCAGACATGGTGTCAAAGAGAAAGATGCTCAGTATGCTTTGACATTTCATCATGAATCGTCTTACAAACGAACAACGCTTGCAAATTATTGAATTTTATTATCAAAATGCGTGCTCTGTTAAGAAAGTTCATTGCGCGCTTCCATTTTATGGTCAGTTTAATCGACCCACTGAAGCGGCTATTCGGGCTATTGTGACTAAATTTCGCACCAAATTTACATTGTTGGACATTAAACCACCAACACGCTTACGTAGAGTGCGAACTGAAGAAAATATCGCAGCTGTATCGGCCAGTGTTAATGATGACCACCAATTTTCGATTCGTCGCCGTTCGCACCAATTGGGTCTCTGTTACTCAAAAACGTGGAAATGCCAAAATTGGACTAAGCGGATGGACCACCTAAGACGCAGCCGCGGTCAACATTTAAATGAAATTATCTTCAAAAAGTAAATGTCATGGACCAATCTAACGTTTCAAATAAAGAACCGATGAGATTTTGCAAATTTTATGCGTTTTTTTTAAAAAAAAAGTTATCAAGCTCTTAAAAAATCACCCTTTAGTAAAGTATATATTCTTGATCGTCATAAAATTCTAAGAAGATCTAGCCATGTCCGTCCGTCCGTCTCGCTAGCATCTAAACGAAAAAGCTAGGATGTCCAAATTTTTCATAAATGCGTCTTACAGTCGTAGATCGGTTGGGATTGTAACCCAACCCAAAGGCTGCACCTAAAATAATGAATACATTGCTCAGACTGCGTAGACATGCAAACTAAAAAGATTTGTTCCAAATTTGTAATTTTAAGGGTTTAAAATGGGAACATAGGGAATGGTACCAACCAAACAGCTACAGCTGGAGTATTGATTTCTGCTGTGTATTGACTTCATATTTGGTAATATTCATTCTTTTATAGCGTGAAATGATCCATACATTTAGGAGGTAAAATGGGGAAAAGGGATAAAAGTGGTACCAGTGAAACGATAAAAGCTAGGAACGTGAAATTCGGGGTGTGCATTCTACTAATTGAGTAGGCACGTAAAGTAAACTGAAGGGATAAAATTGGTATCGACCAAATAACAAAATTCAAAAAATACCTTTATGGGGAAACGGGGTGAAAAGTGATACAATTTTTAACAATTAAACAGCTGCAGCTAGATTAGGGAAAATCAGTGTATACTTCGCACATGCAGCTTAGATACGAAATATAATGCGGTCTTTCGATACTCTTACTTTTTAGGCCCAATAAGGGACAAATTTGGGCCCAGTAAAAGGCTGCTGATAGATCATCATAAAGTTCATCATGTACATTCCTCTAATTGTGTAGATACTTTAGGGAAAACGGGTAAAAAGTACATAATAAAGGTACCAATCAAACGGCTGCAGCCAGAGTCATGAAATTCTATTTTAAATTTATCCGACTTTCCATAAAAGATATTAAACTGATACGAAGCAAACGTCGGTAGCTAGAGTCGTGAACTTAGGTGTATATATTCCATTGTAAAAGATAATGGAATTTCGAAATTCGTACTTTGCAAATCCGAAGAATAACTTTGAAGTATATATCAAGCAATACAAAAATATTTGTAGAAATATTAATTTTATTTCAATATTATAATAGTAAAACATTAAAATTTATTTAACACATATGAGCAAAAATCGTAATTTTCCTAGTATTTTATTGCACTTATACGTTAGTTCGACAGCTTATATTCTGAGGAATACAATCCATGGTGGAGCGTATATAAAATAAATATATAAAGTTGCATTTTTTTAAAATCCTATGACGAGCGACAGCCAACACCTTCCTGAATAATGATTTTTTTGAATTCTTCAGGTGATGCATAACGGTTGAAAGCAGGGGTTTTCAAAACATGGTCACACTTGACGGTCATATCATACTTTTACAATATCTTTTTCTAATATTGTCCAAATTGTCCTCCAAGGCTGACGTCTATTTAAGATTGACTCCAAGATCCTGTGTCATTGGCGGAATTCATTGAATATTAAGGATAAGGTGACCACCCATCCCGCTTTTCGCGGGACTATCCCACTTTTTGATGACCAGTCCCGCTTAAATTTTCCATCCCGCATAATCCCGCTTCCTTACAAAAAGTTGCGCTTTATCCCGCTTTTTCGATTTACAATACTTTTGGTACAATATCGATTACAAATTTGTAACCGATTCTAAATTTTGATTCTAGTTTTGAGAGAACATTTAACATTATTAATAGTAATTTAATCAATACTTTAATAATTCAATGTTGCGTTGTTCAATTGATTCATTTAAAACATGTATTAATAACATCGTAATAACACCGTATGACAAGTTTTAAAAAAGTCGTTACACTTGAACCGGACGATATACGTATGAAACTTTAGGCCAATTGGAGTTAATTCGCGTTTTTAGTTTTTCATTTTCTCCGAAGGATACAATTTTTCATAAAAAATATTTTATGTACTTGTTCGCACCCTATGATAACGATATTAGTGTCAACTTAAGGGGTAAAATATCTTTTAAAAATACCTCAAATATTATGCTTCTATCTGTATTAGTTCAACATTAACATCTATTTCAAGTTTACCTCTTAGTTTTTCTAGTTTATGCATATCTTGCTTTTTAAGAGACCGAACTTTAAATGGTTGTTAATACTTAACTAATACAAATAGAAGCTTGAAATTTAAAGTATTTTTGCACATATTCTCTTCTATGATTTGGCATATATACCCGTTTTATAGGGTACGAATAAGTATTAAAAATAATTTTTGAAATAATTTAAAAATTTGAAGTCCTTTTAAGGGGTAACAGGATAAGTAAATGTAAAACTAAAAACGCCAATTAACTCTATTTCACCTATAATTTCAAATGAATATTATTTGGTTCAAGTGTAATATGGACTGTCGGGCAGTTTAATACATGACATAGAATGTCAAACAGTTTATGAAAAGAAACCATAATGATACTAGCTGATATAAAATTATTTATTGCGAAGTTTTAAATAATTTTAAAGAACAGTTCGTAGCAAACTTCAAAAAATGTGCTTCAATACCCTAAATATTTTTATACACTCCACGAGAGTATTATGTCTTTGTGCATTTGTTTGTAACACCCAAAAGGAAACCAGATAGATCCATTGTTAATTATACCGATCGACTTAGAATCACTTTTTGAGTCGATTTAGCAATGTCCGTCCGTCCGTCCGTCTGTTCATCTATTCTTGTAATCACGATACAGGTCGCAATTGTAGTCATAACTAAATGAAACTTTGCACAATGAAGCTGTTCGTGACAAGGACGAATGCTATTTAATTTGAAAATCGGTTCAGATTTAGATATAGCCCCCATACGAATTTCACTCCCGAATTGACTCTTTTCACTCTAGATACCACATATAACAACAGATTTTCTTCAAAATTGGCAAAACATCGTATATTTCAACTAGAAACACCTGTGGTAAAAATGGGTCAGATCGGTTTAGATTTATGTATAGCTCCCATACAAATTTCGCTCCTGATTTGACTTTTTCCGCTCTAGAAACCACATATGTTAACAGATCCTCTTCAAAAAAACGTATATTTCAACTGTGGCAAAAATGGGTCACATCGGTTCAGATTTGTGTATAGTTCCCATACAAATTTCTCTCCCAATTTTAATTTTTCCGCTCTAGAATCCATATATTTTAACAGATTTTCTTCAAAATTTGCAAAACATCTTATATTTAAACTCGGAACACCTATGGTAAAAATAAGTCAGATCGGTTCAGATTTATATATCCCAATTAAATTTCGCTCCTGATTTAACTTTTTCTGCTCTAGAAACCACATATTTTAAGAGATCTTCTTCAAATCTTGCAAAATATCTTATATTTCAACTAGAAACACCCATGGTGATAATGGGTCACATCGGTTCAGATTTGCATAGAGGTCTCATATAAATTTCGCTCCCGGATTGACTTTTCCCCCACATAAACCGCGTATTTTCAGAGAATTTCTTAAAATTGAGCATAACACGTTATACTTCAACTGGCAGAACTTATTGTGAAAGTTAGTCACTTTATTCCATGTTTGGATATAGCCCCGATACAAATATTCTTCTCGATTTGACAAATTGGACTAGGTCATATTAGCCTGTGGTTAGGAAACATACAAAATTTTTTTTACTGAATTGAATTGTATTCCGATAGAAAGTGGAGTGTATCACATAGTCGGTCCCGCCCGACTTTAGCCTTTCCTTACTTGATTATTTATATAGTTATTTTCAGTCCTTGTTAGGGAAAAACTTTATGATTCTCGACCAATCTTTACTGTTTACAATCATAACAGTCTACACAATCAAGATAGCCTAAAGTTCATGATTCCTGATATAGCCGTTTAATTGGTACCATCTGTCTCCATTGTGACCCTAAAGGTACGAATTTGGAAAAATTCTTTTCTTTTGTTATGCACGCCCACAAGATCAGGCAGTCGTATTCTAAACACAGCCATTTTAATTTATAATACAGTATAAAGCTTAGTTTTTTATATTTTCGTTTTTTTTGTTTACATTTTCACGATCCCGCTTTTTTTCTACAAAATCCCGCCCAATCCCGCTTTTTGAATTCATAAATCCCGCTTTTTGTCCAAAAAGATATTTCAGAATTTTTTAAAAATGTTGTCCGCTACAGTAAGACAATGCCTTCTCATTTTCTCCTATCAGGCAAGGACGTCTCTCAGTATCTGCTAAAAAGACCAAATTTTAAAATCATGCCAATCATGGCAAAATACATGCTACCATTTAAATATCGGCTACATTTAATTCCTACCCAAAGTCACGTTTACATGTCAAAAATACAATTTTTTGTGTCTTTTTTTTTAAATATTCTAATCAAAATATCCTTTTATTTGCCTGCTGCTAACTTTACATGTATTTATGTAGCATCACAACGATTACACACACTGGATGGAATATGTTGCCATGACGAAAGTAGATTTTTATGTTATCGCAAAGATCATAAATTTCCATAGAATTCCAAAGAGTAGGATGAAGATGATGATGTGTAACCATGACTTACAACAAAAAAATAAATGCAAAAGAAAAACAACTTCTACATTCTATATGACATGACAATATCTACATAGAAATGCATGAATACATATATCGTAGATGCATATAAAATTATGACATGTAGATGTATATGTACGTAAGTGTAGTGGCTGGGACCTGACCATAGTAGGCCATTTTGGAGTGATGCAAATTTTGATGTCAATATATAGAAGAAGTATTTGTGTGGAAGTTAGTGATGGAAGGGGTAGGAGAATCGCATAAACATTTTGTATATTTAAAGTGATTAAAATTAAATTGTAATAGATTTCGAGCATCCCTCTAGAAGTTATAAAGGTTTTATTCGATCCAAAGAATTTTGTTCCCAGTTTATTCCTACTACCCCAAACAAACCCTGTTTCCATCTCATTCAAAAATTTCTATTAAATTGCAATAAACTTATGTGCATGTCCAAATATTAACAAATACTTTCATAGATAGATGATAGCACAAAGGAGAGAGCTTCCAGTGCAGGGTATTATATGAAAATGTAAACAAGAAAACAATAGTTTTTTACAAGTTGAATCTCTCCCCCCAAAAAGTGAACAACTAAAACACATGATTATGATGAGCAAAATTAAACAAAAGGCAAGGTGTACCAGGATATAGCAGAAATAACATAAAGATGAACATGAACACGAACATGAGCGTAAACATCATGTTAACAATCTGTAAAATGCATTGATGTTCTGCTCCCTCACCGCACTTGCTCATGCGCAAGAGAAAAGCTTATTGTTAACTTTGCCCAGGATTTTCTTAAAAATATTAATTAAAACATGTCCAACACACATCACGGGAACAAAAACAAAATAAATATTGTGCAATGGGGGGGAGGTGGTACTAAAACAATAACCAGCACATCAACAGCACAAAGAATAATGCTGGACGACGGAAGTGGATGGTGTTCGAACGTTGGGTTGTCTGTGTGTTTATTAAATGGGAACCGGAAACTCACCATAAAACCTTGACATGCTCGCACTGTAAGCTCACCGTTGCAACGTATCGTTTGTGGCGATTATAATTGAGCACTTAGGGGGGAATTCAAAAGAAATTGACCCTCCGGTCTTTGGTTAATACGATTTTATTGGAAATCCATGTAAAGCAGATGACGAAGGTGATAGATATGAGTTTCAGGGGTGGGCCGGAACGAAAGGAAAAAATACTAACGTGTTTTGGTCGGCCAAATGTATACATGGTAAAAATTTTGAAATATTTATTGGGATTACATTTTCATTGAATTGACAAGTGCATTTAGTTCCCAGCAAAAAAAATAGAGGTACTTCCGTTGGAAGCACATTTGAATCGCATCTCAAAATCCAAAGGTGCATTTTCCCGCTTTTGAGGAACATCTTTTAAACAACTTCCAAAAAAGTCGATAATATCCCGTAACATTTTATGAATAGCTTTTCACAAGTGAATGGGAACGAATTTTTAGTATGGGCACACAGGGTTAAGGTGTCCGCTTTGCACCCAGAAGGTCTCAGGTTCGAATCGTGGCTCAGGAAAAAACTTTTTTACATTTTTTAATTACTTTTATAAATAAACAAAGTTTAATTTTGTATAATTTTATCAATTTAAACATTTTTTGTTAAAAAATAAAAATTTATTGCTATACTAAATTACTTAAAATATTTCATTTTTTATTAATTATTAATATTACATAATATCAGTAAAATTAAGTAGAGTTAATTTATTTAATGGTAATTAGTTTAATATTAATTTGTGTTATATCTTAATTCATACTAAATAAATATTTTGTTAGGTTTTCTATTGTCAGTTCTAACGATCAAAAAGGATTGCTTTAGCTATTCAGCACTCACAACAGAGGATAGCTTAGATAGTTTGAATGCCGTAGTAGCTACCACAAGGTCCGCTGTTTTACGCCCGGTAGCGGCGAATTTTTTATTTTTTTCTGTCCTTCTATCTGTCTGTCCGTTAGGGATCTATAAATCGACTTTCGACTAATCGACTTTTGGGAGGAAAAAGTCGAAATCGACTTTACCATTGCCAAAAGTCGAAAAGTTGACTTTTGTTTTCGACTTTGTGCATCAATGTATTTAAGTTATTGAATACCGATTTTATTTTTTTATTCTAGAAAACAAATCATTTATCCGATTTACTTCAAATTTGGCACAACAACTAGAAACATCTATGCAAAAAGTGGGTAAGATCGGTTCAGATTTATATATCCAATATAAATGTCTCTCTTTTTGGTTTTGATTTGGTCTATTCGTCTTTTGATTCATTCGCAATATCGTCTTTTTATTTATTTGCAACAGTCGAAAAGTCAATTTTTCAAAAGTCGAAAACTCGAAAAGTCGACTTTTAATATATTTGCAAAAGTCGAAAAGTCAAAAATCGATTATTCATATATTTCCAAAAGTCGAAAATTCGACTTTTTGCTCCAACTATACATCCCTACTGTCCGTCTGTCTGTGTTACAAAAAATGGCACAAGTAAGTATTGTGGATCAAGGACGAACGCTATTTAATTTGAAGCAAATCGTTCAGATTTAGATATAGCCCCATACATACGGTTTGAATTTTTCCGCTCTAGAAACCACACATTGTTCCCGATTTTCTTTATATTTGCCACAGTATCTTATAATCCAACTAGAAACACCTATAGTGAAAGCGAGTATGATCGGTTCAGATTTAGATATAGCCCCCATACAAATGTCGCTCCCGATTTGTCTTTTTCCGCTCTAGAATCCACATATTTTACCGGATTTTCTTCAAAATGTGAACAACACTTTATAATCCAACTAAAGGGTGATTTTTTAAGAGCTTGATAACTTTTTTAAAAAAAAAACGCATAAAATTTGCAAAATCTCATCGGTTCTTTATTTGAAACGTTAGATTGGTCCATGACATTTACTTTTTGAAGATAATTTCATTTAAATGTTGACCGCGGCTGCGTCTTAGGTGGTCCATTCGGAAAGTCCAATTTTGGGCAACTTTTTCGAGCATTTCGGCCGGAATAGCCCGAATTTCTTCGGAAATGTTGTCTTCCAAAGCTGGAATAGTTGCTGGCTTATTTCTGTAGACTTTAGACTTGACGTAGCCCCACAAAAAATAGTCTAAAGGCGTCAAATCGCATGATCTTGGTGGCCAACTTACCGGTCCATTTCTTGAGATGAATTGTTCTCCGAAGTTTTCCCTCAAAATGGCCATAGAATCGCGAGCTGTGTGGCATGTAGCGCCATCTTGTTGAAACCACATGTCAACCAAGTTCAGTTCTTCCATTTTTGGCAACAAAAAGTTTGTTAGCATCGAACGATAGCGATCGCCATTCACCGTAACGTTGCGTCCAACAGCATCTTTGAAAAAATACGGTCCAATGATTCCACCAGCGTACAAACCACACCAAACAGTGCATTTTTCGGGATGCATGGGCAGTTCTTGAACGGCTTCTGGTTGCTCTTCACTCCAAATTCGGCAATTTTGTTTATTTACGTAGCCATTCAACCAGAAATGAGCCTCATCGCTGAACAAAATTTGTAATAAAAAAAAATTTTGTAATTTGTAATAAAATAAAAATTTGGTAATAAAATTCAATGATTTGCAAGCGGTGCTCGTTAGTAAGTCTATTCATGATGAAATGTCAAAGCATACTGAGCATCTTTCTCTTTGACACCATGTCTGAAATCCCACGTGATCTGTCAAATACTAATGCATGAAAATCCTAACCTCAAAAAAATCACTCTTTAGAAACACCTGAGGTGAAAGCGGGTAAGATCGGTTCAGATTTAGATATATGCCACATACAAATATAAAACAACGGTTTTAAGTCGGGTTGAATCTTGGTCTGTCAGACAAACAAAAATTTGCAAGACAATTTTTAACTTATAGGAGTATTAGATTACACTGTCCAACAAATTAAGACTTTTTGATTGGAACAGAATAGCGATCCTATAATTCTGAAAGTACATGTAGAGTAAACCATTTTTATACCCTCACTCTACAGAGTAGCAGGGTATATATCATTTGGGACAGAAAAAAAGTGTAACGCATTGAAGTCCGTCCTGGCTGGTGTAAACGATAACTCTCGATAGGAGTTAAGCAATCGATTCAAACTTTGCACATGGTAATATTTTTCCCAAACTTAGTTTAAGTTCGAAGATGGGCGAAATTACCACTCCCTTTCAGGTACCTACGACACAAATGACCTTCATTTCTACGCAAAATTTAAGTCTTTCACTGAGAGGGATGGTATATATATATAAATCGGCTTAGCAGACTGACGTTTTCTTACTTATTTTAGAATAAAATTATTGTCCTGTTGGTCTGACTTTCTTTTTACAATTGGTCAAAGTTTTCAATTTTCAAAAGTCTTGTCTGAGAAAATTTTTATTGTCCGAATTATATTGTGGAATTTTATGAGGATCATTTTTGTGGAAGATCTTATCTCTATATCTCCTCTCTTTATGGGTCAATCACCCTTTTTTCGAAAAAATCAAAAGGTCCTTTCAAAACAGACATCTAACGATTCAAGTGTTCTATGAAACAATTTTACGGAAAATTTCAGTGGGGCTCACCAGAGACACTAAAGTTGTAAATAAAGCTTTTCAAGCTTAAATATCAAAGTTATATGCCAACTTATAAAACAAAATTACAAGGGTTAAAATGAGGTTTTGTATTTTCATGTACTTTTTATTTCTTGGGAAACGGGAATTAGTTTTTCAATTAAAAAATATTTTTAAAACTGACAATGCATTTATATTCAACAGATAGTATATTTCTAATGTCGTTGGAGAAATTGAGCACAATAGACACTGTACATTCGACAAATGTAATATTATTTGTTAACAAAGCATTAAATACCGTGCTTAAATTCTCAGTTCCTTTTCCTGTAGCTTCAAAAACCTATATTATTATTTTGAGGCAGCATATGATTGCTGAATAAATAGGGAATATTTGTAAAAGAATAGTTTTAGAAAGCCAAAATAGAGAAAGTTAAAATAAGTGCAATTGTAACCGCGAATTTTGGATTTTTGCAACAAATCAGCCATATGCGTTGATGATCGCGAGAAAATTAGAAATCAAAAATGTCACGCAAAAATTTCGCGCGAAAATGAAAATTTTAATTTAATTTTAATCGCAATTTTTAGGGCAGGGCGCTATGCAATGGTACCAATCAAACGCTTACAGATAGAACCATGAAATTCAATTTACACATTTTTTTGGCTGTGTAGACGCGCAAAATACAAAGCTTTCTTCAAATTTGTAATTTTGGGGGTAAAAGTGATAAAAGAAAAGTTAAAATTAGGTGTGTAAATTCCACTCTGAACGAGAAAGATAATGGATTTCGAAGTTCGTACATTTAGGATAAAAATGGAACCAACCTATCGGCTATAGCTGGGATCACGAAATTCGAAATTAGAATTCGATATAGATGCAAAATGGTCTTGAGCCAGGACAATATCCCAGATCAAATCAAATATTGATTACAGACCAAAAAATACAAACGAAAAAACTAAAACAAATGAGCGTTGGCACGGCAAAAGTATTGCTGGGTAACTATCTTATTATGAAAAATAATGAACTTGTATGACAAAAGTTCATCGAATGATGAACTGAATTTCATAGTTCATAGTTTCTAAGAAATGTTTCATAAATTCTATGACACTTTTCACTGATTTGTGCTTTATGAAACATGTTTCATACATTTTATGAAGTGTTTTTTAATGAGAATTTTCACTGAGGTTAAGACAAAATCATACATAGTATGAATATAATTCTTTCAGCAATAAATAAATATAATAATAATAAATAAATATAATAATAATTGTTCTTGTATTTTATTACATTTTTACATGGAGCCAACAGCCTTTAATTATCCGGTATATAGTGAAAAGCTTTTACATAGAATTCAGTTGCAAAGACCCTAATTTTCCAAAAATATAAATCACAAAAGGCCCAATCTTATATAATTTTATCAAAAATAGAAACTTTTATGAATTAAGTTTATTTAGTTTTCATAGAAAAAATATTAATTCCATTTTTATACCCTACACCACTTCGTGGACTAGGGTATTATTTTATTTTCAGATCTTATTAAGTGTTATCTTTCTACACTCTAATTATGAAAGAAACGGAAAATCGAGTTACGCCATTTCTATTAACAGGTAAGTTCGAAATAAATGGAGGAATTGGGTCACGTTAACAGAAGACTATAAGTGAAACCAAGTAGAGAGTGACTAAAAAAATATAGGTCAACAGCATGAATTACTACATTATTCATAGGCAGACCACTGATCAAACCACTTCCCTATAGGAAGATAAGTGAGTGGATTCCTGAATGGATACAAGTAGACACTATAGTACTTCAAGGATTAGATAGAATATGTTTGGGAATTACTATAAGATGTATCGCGGGTAAGGTGCAGAATAAGCATTTGGTCGTTTGCATATATATATATATATATATATATATATATCATCAGAATTGGGTTTGATCCTAAAAAACATTCCTAGTCGTTCTTCCGACTAAATCAGGATTTCAACCAAATTTTGCAACTTCCTCGGTAATCAATTGAAAACGTCCATATAGTTCAGTTTTAAATTTTTCTGAAATCACTTTTGTACAATTCCAAATAAGTGATTTATGAAAATTCCGAACATGTCTGTCCCCCCTTTTGCACATCACTTGTAAAGCTTTGCTTTCATCTGCTATACTTTCGATCTGAACAAGTAAACAAACCATGTTCACTGCAAACATTTTGTAAACGTATGTGCTGCGAAGAGAAGTGGCCCCAACAGTAGCAGCAGCAGTTGCTAACAGTTCTGAAAGTATTAACTCAACTTTACACAGACAAATCATAAATGAAAATTCCAAAAAATTTCCAATATGCAAACAAAAAATAGACCACCACCACCCTACACTCTAGTACATCCGCAAATGCACAGGAATGTGCAAATATTGATACAAGTGGACATACACGTACTAACATGTAGATTTGTGTGTGAAAAGGGTTACTGGGTAAGTGCAACATCACAGAAAAAAATATGGGGGAAAATAGATAGAAATGGTTCCTTTGTGGAAGTTTGGTCTTTAGAAGTCTTAGTTAGTACCCACAACTATGTGGGTACTAACTTTTAAAAATACATATTTTTCTGATTCGATAACCCGTTTAAAACTGTAGACCAAACAAACGCATACTCAAACATTACATACAAATATATGAACACATGTTTGATTAAAGTTTTTTTTTTGAAGGAGCCTAGGGATGTTGAAAGTGCAAAATCTTAAGAAACCGGGTTTATTTTTTAAACATTTCCACATTTTGCTATTTCCCTCAGTTTCCTATTTATAGGCGTCTTAGATTTTTTCAGAAATCGTGCCATCACACAGTGCTAAGACTGAGAACTTTTTATACCCTCCACCTAAGGATGGGTGTATATTAGAGCGTACCAGGTTGCAAGTAAAAAAAAAGTTCGCCGTACACCTTCGAATATGAAGTTTATTGAAAGGTAGTTTCAAAAATTTTTTTTTTGTTTTTTTTTATGCCGAACGTAGGGGTCGCGCTTTTACATTTTTCTATATAACTTCTGCATTTATAAACGGATTTTAAAGTGTGATACATCGGTGTTTTTGTCTCGACGAGGACGATTTTTTTGTCTTTGAAGTCATTGAGCTCAAGCATGATTCATGATTTTATGCGAGCTTTAATTTTCTGATATTAGAGTGGTACATTAGGGTAGTAGCAACTGAGATATGATGGGTAAGTACCAGAACGGGGTGCTTGAGCTCAATGACTTCAAAAACAAAAAAATCGGCCTCGTCGAGACAAAAACATCGATGTATCACACTTTAAAATCCGTTTATAAATGCAGAAGTTATATAGAAAAATGTAAAAGCGCGACCCCTACGTTCGGCATAAAAAAAATAATTTTTTTTTTTGAAACTACCTTTCAATAATACTTCATATTCGAAGGTGTGCGGCGAACTTTTTTTTTTGAGGTACGCCCTAGTGCATATTCACTTTGTCATTCCGTTTGTAACACCTTGTAATATTCATTGGAGACTCTATAAAGTATATGAATTATGTGGTCGTGGTAAAATTCTAAGACGATCTAGCCATGTCCGTCTGTCTGTCTGTTGGAAGCACGCTAGCAGCAGAACGAAATGAGGTAGAAGGTTAAAATTTTCCTTAAATATGTCTTATGATTGCAGTGGGCGTAATCGGGCCAGCGGGAAGATTTTTCCCTAACAAGGACTGAAAATACTCCACAATATTTAGAATATTTAAGAATTTTTTTTTAATTTCTGCTTTATAAGCACTTGAAATTTGTTGCGTACATTCCCCTTGTAGCGTAAAAGCACCAAATAGTAAATACACGTATTAGCAGGCGAAATGGGACAAAAAGGGATAAAAAATAGTACCAATGACATAATAATAACATCTAGAAACATGAAATTTTGAATGTACAATCCTCTAATTGCGTAGATACGTAAAATAGAGAATTTTTCAAAATTCGTACTTTTAAGGGATACAATTGGAAAAGAGGGATAAACATGGTACCAACCAAACCGCTTTAATTGAAGTCATGAAATTCGATGTATATAAAGGGTGGTTAAATGTGGTGGTGGGCCGATGTTGAATGTGAACCACACCTAAACGTCAATTTTTTCTGGATTTCATTTGACATTTCTCAATTTCAGACTAACTCAATTTGAACCATGGAAAGATACACAATCGGGCAACGCGTTAAAGTTATTCAGGCATGTTATGAAAATGGGCGTTCAAATCAATATGCATATCGTGCACTTCGTGATTTTTTCGGTCAATTCGGTGAGGCACATTTTCACCTCAGTGGATTCGTCAATGAGCAGAATTGCCGCATTTGGGTGAATGATAATCCAAGAGTTATTGTCGAAAAACCAATGCACCCACAAAGAGTGAGCGTTTTGTGCGGTTTATGGTCTGGCGGCATCATCGGGCTGTATTTTTTCCAAAATGAGGCCGGTCAGTTAGTTACTGTGAATGGTCTTCGCTATCGCGAGATGATAATGAACTTTTTATGGCCCGAATTGGAAGATATGGATGTGAACGATATGTGGTTTCAAGAGGATGGTGCCACTTTCCACACAGCTAACGTGCTATCTATATCGTCAATGGCCGTGTTATCTCACGTGGTGTCATTTGACACCGTTGGACTTCTTTCTTTGTGTTTATTTGAAAGAAAAGCTGTACGTCGATAAGCCAGCAACAATTCAAGAGCTAAAGGATGAGATAATTCGGCACATTAAAGGCACAGAATCCTAATTATGCGTCATCGAAAATTTGGACCATCGGATTTAGGTGTGCCGAGGTCGCGGCGGCCATTTGGCCGATATTTTGTTCCATACATAATTGAACCATACCAATATTATCATAATAAAAAGAAATGACAATAATTTCCCAAATAATTTGTGTTTTATTCAAAACCAATATCGGCCCTTAAAATTTAACCACCCTTTATTTACGTGACAGTGAAGATGCAAAGCAAAAATGATTTTTTCTTAATTAGTACTTTTATGCGGAAAATGGGGTGAATGGGGATAAAAATGTTACCAACCAAACAGCTGCAGCTATAATAACGAAATCGGTATGTACATTTATTTGACTGCGTAGACGCGAGAGAGATCCTTCTGGATCTAAATGGGAATAAATTTGGCACCAATCAAGCGGCTGTACCTAGAATCATGATATTGAGTATTTGCACTCGTCTGACAGCTTAGACGCAGAAAATAATAGGTACGAATTCGTACGTTTAGGGGTCAAAAATAACAAGTAAGAAGGCGTTAAGTTCGGCTGGGCCGAATCTTATATACCCTCCACCACGGAGTGCATTCCACAGTATTACCAGCAGATTAAAGAATGTCGACTTTACATAGAAGCACAGTACCATATTACGAAAATTGTGATATTTTTATACACATTACTATATTTGTTTACTATTTCAAACTATAATGTATACTTATGCGCACTGTTTAAAATCGACTACTATATATAAATAAAATGCTGAAATTGTGAAAGTGAACATGACTAAATATTAGGCGATTGTCAGTCGCCATTAGAAAGAAGCATTTTCAGATGCAGACAAAGTGATAAGAAAAGTATAAATTTTAAAGATGTCCTCATTCCCCGCCCAAATGTACAAATTTCGAAAAAACCCTTTTTCGAGTCTTCATAGTCAGAATGTATACACCGAATTTCATGATTTCAACTTCAGCGGTTTGGTAGGTCCCATTTTTATCCCTCTTTTTAATTATATCCCTTAAAAGTACAAATTTCGAAAAATCCCTCTATTTTACGTGTCTATGCAATTAGAGGGATGTACACACCAAATTTCATGATTCTTGCTGTTGTCGTATCATTGGTACCATATTTTATCTCTTTTTGTCCCATTTCGCCCGCAAAAACTTTTATTTTCTTTGTGGTGCTTCCAAGCTACAAGAGGAATGTCCGCAATAAATTTTGACTGTATGAAAATAAGAAATTTAATTAATAAGCCAAGCTACCAATATTTGTATACTATATATATAATGGATATAATACTTCAATTCATAAAGTCAGAGGAATGTATGCACCGAATTCCATGATTCTGTCAGCGGACATTTTGTTGGTACCATTTTTATCCCCTTTTTCCAATTTTGCCCCCTCAAGAGTACGACTATCTAAAATCTCTTTATTTTACGTATCTACACAATTAGAGGGATGTACACACTGAATTTCATCATTCTAGCTGTATTCGTTTAGTTGGTACTATTTTTATCCCCTGTAGCCATTGTATCCCTTGAAATTACGAATTTGGAAAAAACGTTTTATTTTTCGTGTCTACGCAGTCAGAGGAATGTATACTCCGAATTTCATGATTCTAGCTGCTGTCATTTGGTAGGTACTATTTTTATCCCCTTTTTCCATTTGAACCCCAAAAAGTACGAATTTTGGAAAGTTCTTTTATTTTACGTGTCTACGCAATCAGAGGAATGTCTACATCGAATTTCATTATTCTAGGAGCAGCCGTTAAGTTGGTACTATTTTTATCCCTCTATCCCCATTAAACCCCTTAAAAGTACGAATTTGTAAAAAATATTCTTATATTATGTATCTACTCTATTAGAGGAATGTATACGCCAAATTTCGTGTTTCTATCTGTTGTCGTTTGATAGGTACCACTTTTATCCCTTTTTGTCCCATTTCGCCCCCTACGAATAAAAATCACTCTATGGTGCCCTTTTATGCTATAAAGGGAATGCGCATTGCAAATATCAAGGAAATACAAGCTAATATGTTCAAAAAACATGCTGAAATACTCTAAATATTAGGGGTATTTTCAGTCCTTGTGAGGGAAAAATTTTTCCCTCTGGGCCGATTTCGTCCACTTTCAATCCCAACCGATCTACAACCATAAGACACATTTAGGAAAATTTTGAACCTCCTAGCTTATTTCGTTCGGCCGCTATCGTACTTTCAACAGACAGACAGACAGACAGACGGACATGGCTATATCGTCTTAGAATTTTACCACGACCCAGAATATATATACTTTATGGGGTCTCCGATGAATATTTCAAGGTGTTACAAACGGAATGACAAAGTGAATATACCCCCATCCTGGAGGTGGAGGGTATAAAAAGGGAATGTAACTGGTATCATGAAATTAGGTGTCTATATTCCACTCTGAAACATGTTGCATTTTCAATTTTATAACTTTTCCCATGCAAATGGTATATTTAGGTTGTTGCTGGAATGAAGAATGTGGGAATGAATGAGTATTGAAGCATCACAATTTATATAAAAGAGTGCGTTTAAGTATGCCTTATAGTTTCAAATAGTAAACAAAAACTATCACAATTTTTACGATAGATACAGATTTCATTCATTCCATGTACATTACCAAAGGCCAATAGGTTTGCTACGCTTTCTTTCTGTTGAAATCTGATTTACGATGTATTCCTCTCCCTGGCATTGGGCATACTAGATGAGACCGTTTAGATCGTACAGTCAATCATGTCACTAGTCGTTTAAAGTTATATTCATGGAAAGTTTGATGAGAACAGAACCGTTTAACCGGTTATCTACTTACTTTTCAACATCTTGCAAAATGAATTGATTTAGGTAGCTTTTTGGAGGTAGCCTTGACCACATATGCCCATGTAGTA
This sequence comes from Polietes domitor, assembly GCA_947397865.1. Classification (NCBI taxonomy): domain Eukaryota; kingdom Metazoa; phylum Arthropoda; class Insecta; order Diptera; family Muscidae; genus Polietes; species Polietes domitor. The sequence continues at coordinate 142,284,001 of OX377621.1, read as the reverse complement.
GCAGTAGTCGTGGTATCAGTTGAGTAAGCAGCCATAAGGGTTCTAGCAACAGTAGCCATATAGTGCTGTTTGTAGCTGTAGCGCTCGTTGTGATTTTTTTTTTTGCCAAATGTAAGTAACATTTTGTTGTCCACTCCCACATGTTGGACAATAGAAATGACTACAATGATCAGCATGTAGTCTGAAATATGCATTACTGCCTAATGTACATAGACACACGCAAGCACTCATCCACTCATACTCCTGTCTCAGTACAGAGAGTACAGCAAAGTATAATCGGTAAAAATGCCTTGAAGGCTTAACGAAATCTTTGCAGCAAAAAAAAAAAAGTTAGGCAACGTTATGCAATTCTCATGGAATCAAAATCATAACACAGATACCATCCATACGAAAATCAAAGCTTGACATACACGAAATCATCACAAGGTTTAATAATCTAGCAAACATTTTCGGTATGAAGAAAGGATTTTGATGAGGTAACAGGCAGACAGGAAAAAATGGACAAGCTTGCCGCACATGTATAGGTACACAGTGAAAAAATTGTTGGAATTACATCTAATAATACACTGTGCACTAGAAACATAAAAATCTGTCCGAGAACTTAAAACCTATTTTTGTGTTCATTGAGGCATACTGATTCATAAAATCAACACATAAATTTGCGCTCTCATTTTAGAAGTATAGGTTTTGATTATATGTTCAATGAAAGGTAATTATGATGTGTACAAATATTATAAACTTCAGATTAACAAAGAAACACTGGTTTAGGAAAAGTTATCTAAAAAGTTGGAAACATTTTTTTGGTTTTTCAATTTCTTATCGGTAGAAACTCAGACCTTTCGATAGATATAGACAACAGAAAACTTGAGAAATCTGCTCGTATTTGTGCAGCATTTTTTTTTAATTTAACAAATGGCTTTTACGAATTTATTATAAAGTAGCCCTACTATCGGTGAATTCATTTAAAAAACACGTTTAGTAAGGACTACTCCACTTTAATTTTAAAAAGTCATTGTTAATTGACTGAGTTTTCATTAAACCTGAATTTTTGAAAAAAATACAAGTTTTGGTCTTTGAAGTTGATTTTATGGAACAAATTGCCTAAATGTATACAAAAAACAAGTAAAAACGGTGTTAAGTTCGGGTATGCCGAACTTTATATACCCTACACCATGGATTGCATGCCACACAGGAAAACCTTATTTTTTTAAAATACCCAAACTAAACCAAAAAAAAAACAAGTAAGGAAAGGCTAAAGTCGGGCGGGGCCGACTATATGATACACTCCACTTTCCAACCGTATACAGTCCAACTCGGTAAAAAAGTGAAAACGGGAAGAATTTTTGTATGTTTCCTAATCACCTGGTTCGATTTGTCAAATCGATAAGAATATTTGTATCGGGGCTATATCCAAACATGGAATAGAGTGACTAACTTTCACAATATGTTCTTCCAGTTCAAATATAAGGTGTTATGCTCACTTTGAAGAAATTCGGTGAAAATTCGTGGTTTCTGGGGCGGAACAAGTTAAATCGGGAGCGAAATTTGTATGGGAGCTATATATAAATCTGAACCGATCTAACACATTTTTACCACAGGTGTTTCTAGTTGAAATATAAGATGTTTTGCCAATTTTGAAGAAAATCTCTTGTAATATATGCTATCTAGAGTGAAAAGATTAAAATCGGCAGTGAAATTCGTATGGGTGCTATATGTAAATCTGAACCGATCTGACCCATTTTCACTATGGGTGTTTCAAGGACAAATATAATATATTTCGCCTAATTTGAAGAGGATCTGTTAAAATATGTGGTTTCTAGAGCGAAAAAAGTAAAATCGGGAGCGAAATTTGTATGGGAGCCATATATAAATCTGAACCGATCTGCCGCATTTTAACCACAGGTGTTTCTAGATGAAATATAAGATGCTTTGCCAAATCTGAAGACAATCTGATACAATATGTGGTTTCTAGAGCGGAAAAAGTCAAATCGGGAGCAAAATTTGTATGGGAGCTATATATAAATCTGAACCGATCTGACCCATTTTTACCACAGGTGTTTCTAGTTGGAATATAAAATGTTTAGCCAATTTTGAAGAAAATCAGTTGTAATATGTGGTATCTAGAGTGAAAAGTGTCAAATCGGGAGTGAAATTTGTATGGGGGCTATATCTAAATCTGAACCGATTTTCTTCAAATTAATTAGCGTTCGTTCTTATCCCGAAAAACTTCGTTATGCAAAGTTTCATTTGGTTCTGTCTACAATTGCGACCTGTATCGTGATTACAAAAATAGATGGACGGACAGACAGACGGACGGACATTGCTAAATCGATTCAAAAAGTGATTCTATATTAAATTTAAATTTTGTATTAAAAATTTAATTACATTACTTTTATACTATACTAGCTGATCCCTCGCCCGCTTCGCCAGGCAGAACAGACGGAAATTAAAATCAGGTTTCATAGTGTTTTTCCTGTGATAGGTAATATATGTATCACTTATAATCAATAGATATGTTCCATGGAGAATATTGAAGAACAGAACTTTAGTTTACGTCGAAAAAAGGAAGAATTGTCAAAAATCAAATTAATTTTAGTTTGAGTGTGATTCTCCTCAAGGGAGGTGCCACGCCCACTTTTCCAATACCGCCCGTTTTTGGCACAACTACGTACATTGATGCTAGATGCACTTACACAAAATTTCAGCACTATAGGTGTCATGGAACTGACAATATTCAAAATTGGGTTTTAACTTCGTATGGAAGGTACCACGCCCACTTTTCCAATACCGCCCATTTTTGGCACAACTACGCATATTGATGCTAGATGCACTTACACAAAATTTCAGCACTCTAGGTGTCATGGAACTGACAATATTCAAAATTGGGGTTTCGCTTCGTATGGGAGGTACCACGCCCACTTTTTCAATACCGCCCATTTTTTGTCAAAACTGTGCACAATAATAATTAGTGAACTCTCACAAAAATTCAAGACTCTACCCGCAACAGTACTCCGAATATGCTAATTTATAAAAAACGAATAAAACCCCAATTAGTGTGGGAGGTGCCACGCCCACTGAAAATACCAAAAATTTATATAGCCTATTTACACCACCGGTTCAGCATGAACATACTGTGAAAAATTCAAGAAGATCGGTCCAGTAGTTTAGGCTGCTATAAAGAAGAAACAAACAAACATACAGATTAATTTATATATATAGATACATCAAAATAATACTTCAAGTCAATTAAAAAATAAGTAAAAGGCAGTAATATTCAAAAAAGCTTAAAAACCCAAAATTTTGGGGGGATAGTGGGTTTATTTTCAGCTACAGCCGTTTGGTTGGTTGTATTTCCATCCCATTTTAATTCCAAAAGTATATATTTTCTAAATCCATTATTCTCACGATTCTACCCATTTTTGTCGTAAAAACAGCAAAATAAAGTACGAATTTGGAAAAATCTTTTTATTTGCGTATATATATAGTCAAAGGAATGTATACAACGAATTCCATGATTCTAGCTACGGCAATTTCGTTGGCACCATTTAAGCATTTTGGAAATTTGGTGCTATAAAAATAACAAAATTTATATATTAATTTTTCTCCTACTATTCCACAAAAGTTTTGTTGGGCTTCACGCGCAGCACAACTTCCATTTACTTGCTGCAGCTTCATCAAGTTTTACTCGAATTTTAACAACCGGACATAAGTCCATCACCAGTAAATATTTGTTGTTCTACAACCGAGTGCCAATACAAGTGAGTGATTTGATGTACTTCTGTATGTGTGTTAGTACTCATGTTTATATAAACATGAGTATGTCCGAGTTGTACGAAATCCTATTCCTTCCATATCGAAGCGTATATATATAGTCTGTTGCTACAAAACCTTGAGAAACGGAAACTTTCTTCTGAAGTGTACAAATTTTGTGGCATAAGTGCCAGTTTGGCTGTAACTGAAGCAAGTAATCATTGAATGTTGTTGTCAAGAAATCTCTTCGTTTCAGTTTTGACATTCGATGTTGCTGCCTCGATGGCCGTACTTTTTGTTTGATGAATTTCATGCACTATTCTCCAAAAAGTAGCATTTTATTTCATAGGCCTGCATGCTTGTTATAAGAACACCAGAGATTAATGTGGAGGTCTGATAATTGCAACTCTATGAACAGGATTCAAGAAATATGAAAGATTTAATACCAATTGTCTTGGTATGTCTATTTTCGGGGAGTATAATATATATTGACATTATTCTTCTTTTGTCTCTGGGCCTTTCTGCGGGACTATTTGCGTAAATACGGCTGCGTTGTGGGTATCCTTGCAGCAATGACATTAATCATATGGTCAATTAGTAAAAGTCATAGTCAATAGTTCATCATTAAATCCATTCGCTATACGTGGTCAAACTGACCATTAAATCATTTCAAACAGGTAACAGCGGCGTTAAATTCGGCCGGGACGAACTTTATATACCCACCACCAAGGATTGCATTCCACAGAGGATGTCGATTTTCGTAGTGCAGTAATATTACAGGAAAATATATGTTTTTGAAACTATATATATTGAAAAAAAAAAATATAAATTAAAGTAATATTTTTATTATTTCAAAGGCAATGCTACCAATACGTTTACATTATAAATGGTGATTTTTTAGCTATTATCTTTTTGGCAACACTGGTTTAAACAGCTGACGCACGTTTCGTGTTTTGTTTCACTTCAAACATCTTCAGTTTGGTCTATAATTTAACCATGAATCGTCTTACAAACGAACAACGCTTGCAAATTATTGAATTTTATTATCAAAATGCGTGCTCTGTTAAGAAAGTTCATCGCACGCTTCCATTTTATGGTCAGTTTAATCGACCCACTGAAGCGGCTATTCGGGCTATTGTGACTAGATTTCGCACCAAATTTACATTGTTGGACATTAAACCACCAACACGCTTATGTAGAGTGCGAACTGAAGAAAATATAGCAGCTGTATCGGCCAATTATCGACTCGTCGCCGTTCGCAACAATTGGGCCTCTGTTACTCAAAAACGTGGAAATGCCAAAATTGGACTAATCGGATGGACCATTTGAGGCGCAGTCAAGGTCAACATTTGCATAAAATAATCTTCAAACTTTAAATTATATGAACCGTACTATCGATTCAAATAAAGATTTCATGCATTTTTCTGAATTGTATGTGTTTTTTTTTTTGAAAAACTTTCCTATAGCTTTTAAAAAATCACCCTTTATATATCGAAATAGTACACCGAAAGGATTATTTTCATAATATTTATGATTTTGCCTTAAGCTCAGTGAAATTTTTCATTAGAAAGTCGCCAATGAAACATTTCATAGAATTTATGAAACATATTTCATAAAGCACAAATCAATAAAAAGAGTCATAGAATTTATGAAAGATTTCTTAGAAACTATGAAATACAGTTCTTCATTCGAAGAACTTTTGTCATCAAAATGCATTATTTTTCATAATATGATTTATGAAATTTTTCATAAATTGTATGAAGAAACTTCATTAATTTTATGAAAGAGTTTCATAAATAGTAATATTTGAAGTTTCCAATATAAACAAAAAAACAAAAAAGGCCTGACTCGTTGACTAATCAATCAACACACACCACCATTGCGAGAGTCTTTGCAATGAATACGACTTTCACCTAAATCAGTGTTCATACCTATGTCAGAATTAAGAGAGTACAAATGAGAAGCTAGCAAGCATTAAACGAATAAAGTCATCACACTAAAAGTGTAGTTGTAAGTTATGAAACATTTCATAAAAACTATGAAATCCTTCATGGTCCGCCAAATAACTTTTTTTTGAAAATGCTATAAAAACTACTGAATATTTTCTCAAATTTCTTTTTTTATTTGAAAGTACGATCCTTCTGGTTAATAATGGAAAATAATTTCATTCAAATGGCTGCTGAGGGCATCCCACAAATAATAGTCCAACGGTTGAATAGTTGAAAAAAAAACACAAATATTTTATTGGTTATGACATATTTCATAATATTTAAGAATTGTCTCTTCAATACTATGAAAATTTTCTTTGATCTAATGAAACTAATTTAACAATTTTGTTTTATGAAATATGAAATGTTTATGAAAAAATTTTATGAAACATTTCATGTTATTTATGAATTTTTCATAAATATTAAAAAAATCGCTAAATTTATGAAAAACCTTTTATGAAATCGCTTCATAAATATTATGAAGGAAAATTCTTTCAGTGTACTTCAAATCAATTCAAAAAATAAATATTCTTATATTTACATTTTCAAACAAGCTTAAATACCATACATATTGGTAGATAGTGAGAGCTACAGTTGACTCTATTTCCATTATAATTTATTTCCAAAAGTACAGGTTTTTTTAAATCAATTATCTCACGTGCATAGTGCCACATAACCTACTTCATGATTCAAACAATTTTTGCCGAAAAGGTAAAAAGTACGAATTTGGAAAAATCTTTTTATTTTGCATGTCTATGCAGTCAGTTAAATGTATACACCGAATTCCATGATTCTAACTGCGACCATTTAGTTGGTACCATTTTTATCCCCTTTTTTCCATATTTTACCCCCTTAAGAGTACGACTTTCTCAAATCTATATTTCGTGTCTATGCACTTAGAGGGATGTACACACCGAATTTCATCGTTCTAGCTTTCGTTTAGTTGGTATTATTTTTATCCCTCTGTACCCATTGTATCCCTCGAAAGTGTGAATTTTGAAAAAAACTTTTATTTTTCGTGTATACGCAGTCAGAGGAATATATACTCCGAATTTCATGAATCCAGCTGCGGTCATTTGGTAGGTATTATTTTTATCCCCTTTTTCCATTTTAACCCCAAAAAGTACGAATTTCGAAAAATCCGTTTATTTTACGTGTCTACGCAATTAGAGAGATGTAAGCACCGAATTTCACCATTCTAGCTGTAGTCGTTTAGTTGGTACTATTTTTATCGCCCTTTTCCCATTTTACCCCTTAAAAGAACGAATTTGGAAATAATACTTTTATATTATGTATCTACTCAATTAGAGGGATGTACACCGCGAATTTCGTGTGTCTAGCTGTTGTCGTTTGATATGTACCATTTTTATCCCTTTTTTGCCCCATTTCACCCCCTTCGAATAAAATCGCTTTTTGATGCAAGTTTTGGTTATAGGGGGAATGCGAAAAATTATGCTTAAAAACTCTAAAATATTAGGGGTATTTTTAGTCCTTGTGAGGGAAAATTGTTTCCCTCTGGACCGATTCTATCCACTTTCGATCCCAACCGATCTACGATTATAAGACGCATTTATGGAAAATTTGGACGTCCTAGCTCCTTTCGTTTAGATGCTAGCGTGCTTTCAACAGACGGACGGACATAGCTAGATCATCTTAGAATTTTTTGAGATAAATAATATATATACTTTATAGGGTCTCAGGTCGATATTTCAAGGTGTTACAAACCGAATGACAAACTTAGTTTACCCCCATCCTGGAGGTGGTGGGTATAAAAACCACATATCCTATTTACTATGTTTTTCATACCATCTCCTTACTTTACATAAACTTTTATTCAGTTATGGACATGCAGTAAACCCATCACTAACGTCATCATGGACCCACCCTGTTTGTCAGTCCTGACCAAACATAAACGGAGAGGCAAAACGAAACGAGAACGGAACATGGCTTGATATTTGAGTTTATGAGCTGCTTGCTCTGTGTCTATCAGGCATGATGCATGCAATGCTTTTTCAATATATGAGTGATTATTGTCCACTTTTAAAACATAAAACAAAGCTACGAAAACCAAACGAAACAAAGCTCAGCAACGCACACACATGCACTGCCCACACACATGCAACACATATCACACTATTACAGAGCAAAAGGATGTTGTTTGACGAAGAGTGTTTATATCTGTGTTTATGTGTTTGCCTGTTATACAGGCTATCCTGTGTGTGGTGGGAGGTCATTTGAATTGGATGCTATTGTGTAGGTGTGTATTGGCATGTATATGTGTGCGTGTGTGTTGGCATGTATGGCGTATTTCTAGTGCAGATAACATTCAGAGGAAATATAATCAAAATAACAACAAGAGCAGCAGTAGCAGCCATAATAACCCTAAGGCCATATCCTGTTCCATTCATTTGATTTTCAAACAATATTTCTGTGTTTACATACAAACATGCAAACATCAACACACTCTCAAACACACGCACACACTCATCTCTCCATACATGGTCATGCTTATTCTTAAGCTGACCATGCTTATGAACACAATCGTCTAACGAACAATTGTTGGCTGGGCATTTGGGCCAGTTGCTGCGATTGTTTTTCTCTTTTGCCTCTCGTTGCTGCGGGGCTTAGGCTGCTTAATGCGAAATCTCATAACTACTTTTGCTGGTATTGAATGATGTTAAGCAATGCTCTGGGATAATAGATAATTAAATTTTGGCTGTGATCTTTCGTGGATATTGTGTAATTATTCATTTCTAGAGATGGGAATTTTAATATGTGTGACATAGAATATCCTGAGCGGATAAAAATAGCCAGATAAATACCGGACACCATAGTTTGAACTAAAACTATACAATCATTTAAGAATTTAGAGCAGCTCCACGTGTGCATTAGGGTTTCCATCACGGAATTTCCCGCAGGAAAATTCCCGGGAATTCGCACATTTTTCATTTCCCGTATCTTGGGAAATTCGTACGGGAATCCCGCGGGAATTCAGTAGAAAATTTTACATATTTCTTCGCATATTTTTTTCCATCATTTCCACAATAAAATTAAAAAAGTTGTATAAAAACTTAGATCACATAGCTTTTAATCAGGTATGCCAAATATTGCAGATGGATGAAAAAATATTTTTAAGCTGCGTTCTGATTTAGACTCAAAATCCACTTTATCGGATTTCTCCTGTCAAGCTCCTTATGGGCATCTACCAAAAAAGTTCTTCCAAAAAATGAAATCAGACCACACTAATAGCTTTTAACTTTATTTTTTCCTTATTTCGACAACTTTTTTATTATGAAACTTGAAGTTAACTTGTTCTCTTGTTTTGTCGCATCCGAATTTCTGATGTACCTAATTAAAAAATAAGAGATAATTCTCATATTTCATAAATCTACGAACAAAATATATCATCTGACCTTCATTCGCTAAACTTTGTATAAAAAAGTACTTCTGTTTTTGTCGCGTCCGTTTCGATGTAAAATTGTTTATAATTTTGTACTAACTTGTGCAAATCCTGACGATATATATTTAAAATGTAGTACTCTTTAATCGCTTTAGAACACTAAAGAGACTGATCGACTTATTCAGTTTCTTTCTTGTCTTTGGCGTAGTTTAAGGCGTGCGAATGTCGCGTCCGGGCGACTGGGAGATGCCCATATGAAAAATTAAATCCGGGAAAAATTGATTTGGCGTGTATCCGAACTCCAAAAATAAAGAATTTAAAGTTTTCGAAGCGACAGGACAAAGAACAAGCATTTCATTTAATGCTCTACTCCCTATTAATGTGAACGATCATTCTCCGTCGCTTCCACATTTTCCAATAAAATAAGAAATATCTTGAATTAATTTTGAAACTTGAAAATATGTTTGAATTGATCTCAAGTTGCGCTTTATTATATGAATTCTGTAACAGGTTCGTTGTGAAATATATATTTATTTTACTTTAATAAAATGTGAATGTTTCATTGGAAAAAAATAAGCTTAACTCAAGGTAAGCAGCATGTTGACGATTTCCCGTGCTGTCCCGGGAAATTGAAAAAATAATTCCTTTTTCCCGGGAAATAAAAAGTACGGGAAAATGCAAACCCTAGTGTGCATTAGATTGAATCTGAATTTTGTTTTTGATTTCCAAGAATAAATTGCCACACAGTGTATTATCAGTGGAAAAACTTCCACATTTGAGGCGCCCAATCTCTACTTTTTTGATGGAACTCTGCAAAAAGATTTGGGTAATATCATAAAAGAAATTGATATGATGCATTTAAAGTTCATAAATTTAGATGCATATCAAATTTCGTTTTTTTAATGAAAAACAGATGCATTTCAGACTTTTAATTTTTGTTTTCAGTTTTATGTTTCACATTTGCAAAATTGGACGCTATTCGCTGGAACAAATTCGGAAAATATAAAAAACGTACTTCCGAAGTAGTGAGTCTATAACGCAAACTGTAATAGGCTTTCATGAAGCTAATTTCATCTCGGTGGCTATGTCAATAAGCAAAAGTGTCGCATATGGGGCTCAGACAATCCATACATGACTATTGAGATGCCATGAATCCACAACAAGGCACTGTTTGATGTGGATTTTGGGATGTACTGAAAAATTGGATTGATCTGATCAGTACTATCTTCATCTTCAAGGTCAAAATCGCAAATCTTGTCGAACAAATCTTATCCTACAGTGTGTGTAGGTAGCGTATACGTGCTATTGATTAAGGATAATATCACTCATACGCACTGGAGTCGGATTAACAGAAACAGTCCTGCAACATATATTTTTTCTGTCTAAACTGTGTTAAGAATCACTCCTAGGAAGTTCATGTGTTCTAGAAAGTTGTTTACTGAGATCCTAGGTACATTTTTGTTGTTGAATGTTTCCTGGAAATTTGAACGGTTTGCTGCCTATGGACCTGAACAGAGGAACAATTTTTGACATGGAACATGAAGTTTTTGACGTTTTTTCGTGTTGCACTGTGCTATTAAACGACAAGGTTCAACCTTTCCAATAAAACCAAAAATTTGAAAAAATAATCAGTACTTTTTTGTAGCCGTTACTAAGTTAACATTTGAAATGACCCACCCTTTTATTAAAAACGGAAATATATAACGATTTTTTATTTAATTTTATGTGATTTGGCAATATGAGGGATGACACTATTCCTTCTAGTTTATGCCGCTGCCTATATGAAAATATTCTACTGTGCGCTGCACAAAAACAATTTGCATCCGCCAGTGAGTGAGAAAATGGTAACATACAATCAACAGAAATTCTTCCTGACTTCTCATTTGTATTTGACGCTGAAGTTCTAAAAGCTATGGAAATATGTAAAAAACGACGTACCAAAACCTTGATTTGCTGCGATAGTCGTTCAGTATTTGTAGAAATCAAACATAATATAAAGCTTATGTGGGTACCTAGTAATGTAGGTATATCTGGAAATGAGGCCGCAAATAAAGTAGCCAAAAATACTTCCCACCTTTTCCCAGCATTCACCTTTATCCACCATCTAAGAAAAATATTATTAAATTGGCAATGTTTTATGCCGATACAAAATCCGAAAATCTGTGGAGAGATTATAAACAAGTATACAGAAACATAAATCCTTACCGAAAACCCTTATAGCTGCCTCTAACTACGGCATGTCAACAGAATAAATGCTTTTCAAGATTACGCCGTAACCACTGCAAGCTCACTCACGAACATATCATGACAAAGGAACCTCCAATATGTCATTTTCGAAATAGCTCCAACAGAGCAATATATCACCTACTTGCTGATTGCTCAAGCAGTTCAAAACCTTGCAAACATCCAATGTACACCCATCTGAAGGGTATATAACCAAAATTTATCTTTATTTCCAAACTTTAAACTTACACAATAAGAAATAATTTTACTATTTTACGAGTATGTAGATTCGATATAAGCCGATAGCTTTAATTGCTAGTGTTTTTTCTAGTTTATTATAATTTTAAATTGTAATAAATAAATAAATGACCACTATATTTAACACTCTGTATCCATTGCATCCTTTGAAAGTACGAATTTGTAAACCTTTTATTTTTCGCCTCTACGCAGTCAGAGGAATGTATACTCCGAATTTCATGACTCTAGCTGTGGTCATTTGGTTGGTACTATTTTTATTCCCTTTTTCCATTTTAATCCCAAAAAGTACGAAACCCAATTATTTTACGTGTCTACGGAATCAGAGGAATGTATATACCGAATTTAATTATTCTGGATGCTGCCGTTTGCAGCCATTTTTATACCTCATTTTACCCCTTAAAAGTACGATTTTTGAAAAAATACTTTTATATTATATATCTACTCAATTGGAGTAATGTACTCACCGTGTATTTCGTGTTGTCGTTTGATATGTACCATTTGTATCCCTTTTTGCCCCCATTTCACCCCCCTAAAAATAAGAATCACTTTATGGTGCACGTTTTTGTTATAGGGGCAATGCGCATACCCAATATCAAGTAAGTACAAGCAGACATATTAAAAAATGCTTAAAAAAGCTTATTCTAAAATATATTATTAAATACTTCAATTTTTTCGTTTGTATTTTTTTTTGGTCTGAGATGAATATTTGATTCGAACTGGGATATTGTCCTGGCTCAAGACCATTTTTCATCTATATTTAATAGAATGCAAATTTATTTACAAATGTCATGGTGACATTTATTACTTGGCTGCAGACTACCACTATCATGATTTCGACCCTGTCAAAGGTTTTTTCAAGTGGCTTCGCAGCGACTTTTCAACATCAACCCCGACTTCTTTAAGGAAATGATTCTGACAAACGAATGAGAAGCACAACTCACTTGCGGAATTTGCGTTTAAAAAATCGCACCAAGTAATAAAGTACACATGCCATCTTACAAGATCTTATCATTGAGTTGTATGTGTATATGCAGATATAGTTACCCAACAATACTTCTGCCGTGCTTTAAATACTATTAAAATTATAAATTGTTATTATTTAAAATATTAGTTATTATGGGTATTTTTAGTCCTTGTGAGGGAAATATTTTCCCCTTTGGGCCGATTTCGCCCAGTTGCGATCCCAGCCGATCTACGACTATAAGACGCATTTATGGAAAATTTCTGCGTTCTAGCTCCTTTCGTTTAGATGTTAGCGTGCTTTCCACAGACGGACATGGCTAGATCGTCTTTGAATTTTATGACGATCAAGAATACATATCGAGGGCTTATATTCATAAGTGGCTATGAACAAAAACATAACTTTTCAGGAGAGCGAAAAAACTGTTTTTCTTCTTAATTTTAAAGGTAATTATGAATCATACTTCTTTAGTTTAATCTAAAGAGGATTACAAATTGCTATCACTAAAAAGTTTTCGAAATTTCCTATTATTTGCGGTTTTATGGTTCGTAGCCACTTTTGCACGTTTAAAATTGAGCACTATGAATTTTGAAATAAGCACATAGCCATTAATGCCCAAATATATAAATAAGACATATTGTAAACTCGATAACTTTGTTTATGAAATATTGGCAATGTTGTGTAGAAAATGCATGTAAAGGGTGTTTTTTATTGGGGTATAGAACTTTAAGTTGGCATCACTTTTTTAACTGGCGGCCATTTTGTCAGCTGTCAAGTGATTAATATTTAGTTTGGTTTGCCATTTCATCATGAACAGGTTGACAAAAGAACAACGCTTGCAAATCGTGCAATTTTATTTCGAAAGTAATGGTTCAGTTCGCGAAGTTCACCGCAACCTCCGTCCATTTTATGGTCGACATAATCGTCCATCAGAGCAATTAATTCGGTTAACCATGGATCGTTTTCGCACTACGTTTACTCTATGTGATAATACGCATCCGCAGAGACGTCGAACAGTGCGAACCGAAGAAACAATTGCCGCTGTAGAGCAAAGTATTGAAGAGGACGCGAATGAATCGATTCTCCACCGTGCACAGCAATTGGAGCTTTGTCCATCACCCCATATGCTCGAAAAAGTGGTTGAAAATTGGACCTGTGGAATTGGCTATATTCGAGCCAGCCGCGGCGGCCACATGCCCGAAATCATATTTAAACATTAACGGCATAAAATTATCCTTCCAATAAAGCCAAATTGATGGACATTAAAACGATTTTCTTGTGTTTTATTTCAATTCGAAGTTCTATACCTCAATAAAAAACACGTTATACATGCATGTACATAACGAATTTAAAGATTCCAGCTTCATCCCTCAGATTGGTACCATTTGTATCCCTTTTTCCAAATTTTTTACAAAAAGTTGATATTGCGGTAGAGCACGGCAAACAAAAAATACAAATTGGATATTTTTGTAAAATTTTCATTTTCGCTGCAAATATGGCTAAAATGATTTTTACAAATGACATTTTTGACCCGACTGAATTTTTGTTTCTGTATTAAGAACCAATGTCGCTTGTAACATAAATCAAGTCGCGAAAATCGCTGCAATTGTTGAAAAATCCAAAATTCGCGGTAGCTTATATAGGGTCCGCCATCTAACGTTTTTTTCAACTATTCAACCGTTGGACTATTATTTGTGGGGTGCCTTCAGCAGCCATTTGAATGAAATTATTTTCCATTATTAACCGGCAGGATTGTACTTTCAAATAAAAAAAGATTAGAGAAAATATTCAGTAATTTTCTTTTTATAGCATTTTCAAAAAAAGTTATTATTTTAACTTTCTTCATCCAGGATTCTGAAACTTTTCTGACACAAATATTCCCCATGAAGTCAGCAATCAGATGCCAAAGAAATATTTTGGTATTCTCAAAATAATAAAAAGTTACGCAGCTGTATCTAAATATCCATTTCATAATTTTTGACTTTACAGCCACCATTTATCCTATTTTAGCCTTATAACTTGGGAAGCAAAATGTTATTAACGGCGAAATTATGGAATTTGATAGTACGATATACCCTAAATCAATAAAAATTCTGAAAAATGTTTTAAACAAAATCGTTACAGCGAATTACAACCTTCGCCTATATGTTGCTTCATTTTTAAACTATTTTATTTCTGTTGGCTTTAGAAAAAAATTTTCTTTACCAAATTTATATGACAGATGACTAGGGTTTGCATTTTCGCGTACTTTTTATTTCCCGGGACACGGGAATTATTTTTTCGATTTCCCGGGATCCCGGGACATGACGAGAAATCATCAACATATTGTTTTCTATATAAAAAATAATTTTTTTTAAGAATAAAACATTCGAACTTTACTAAAGTAAATTATTATATTTCTGTATTACAAACATTTGGCGTGAAACAAACATATAATGCCCGATTCCACGAAGTTAGTATGAAATGTAGGCATATTTTTTAAATTAAGGAGGTTTTTTGAAATATAAAAAATATAAAGCAGACAACCCATTTAAAGACTCATAAGATAGTCTATTTCTAATTTTATTGGAGAAAGTGAGAGCGATAGAGAACGATATTATATACTCGTGAGTTGTATTATTAGTAAATCGTTAATTATTAGTACCTTTTCCTGTAGCTTCGAAAACCTAAATTAATATTTTGAGGCAGCCATTTTTTAGCCATAGCCATTTTTTTAATACATAGGTGTTACTTTAGATTGTATGTATATTTTTTCAATTTATAAATTTGTAAAATTGTGTATAACACCTGTACGATTTATCCACAGGTATTAGCATATCAAGACTTTTTCATTTCAAATTTCAAAAATGTTGAAATTGAATTATCTCAAAATATTAACAACGATATTGTAGCCTTCTATTGTGTTATATTCAGTTTATGTTAATTATATATAACATATTCAAGTTAGAAGATTTATATCGCCTTGCACAAACATATCTAATTAAAAATTATTTTGTACCTTTTACAATTTTATTCTGAAAAAGTGGTGAAAAATAGGTAAAACTTGCTGCTGAATTCCCGCGAGAATCCCGTACAAATTTCCCGGGATACGGGAGACTGAAAATATGCAAATTCCCGGGATTTTTCCCGCGGGATGACATCTACAGATTACATCTAAATCTGAGAATAGTTTGGCATCAAAAAACTTATTTTCGGGAAAATGGTTCATAGCCACGTATGAATATAAGCCCTCGATATACTTTATAGTCGATATTTCAAGGCGTTATAAACGGAATGACAAAGTTACTGTACCCCCATCCTGGAGGTGGAGGGTATAAAAATACATAAATACAAATGTTGGTTTTTAGAAAACCAAAATAACCAGGGAATGATATTCATAGACCATTGTTTTCTGCGGCGAAACCTTAGAATTCTTCTGCAAAAATTTTTGGCAATGTCATTCACAGAACAAAAGTCATGAGAAATTTCAACGTTACAGGATTGCCACAGTTTTCAATTGCAGAAACTATTAGTCTAACATAATATCTTTCTATACCAAATGTGTTCACCAAATTTCATCAAAATCTGAAGACCTTCGAAAATTTCTCTTTGGAATTTCTTTGCGGTGAACATTCAAAATTCGAAAATGTTACCGATTGTTAACCGACAAGATCGTGCGATTTTTTCGTGTTGAGCAGACCAAAGTAAAAACCAGCATTAATACAACTTCCAAACAAACAGTTGCCTAGTGTCAATTTGCTGAACACAATTTCGTGTTTGGTGCACTTATTGAATGCTTCAATTTACAGAAGAATAGGGCAGCTTCCATTTTGCTCTTCCCATTCGCATTCGGGCAAAAGCATCAGTTGTTGCCAAATCACCAAAGTTCCTGCAGATTAGAAATGAAGTCCCCTGTGGAAAAATGCTTTATTGAATGTGCATATCTTCCTCATACTCATGCACTTTTTGCTGAAGTTCTTCAATGACCACCTAAAAACTCTGGTTCCTTACAGAGCTCAAAGGCAGTGATAGAGAGAGAGAAAAAAAAAAACAAAATAACTTCGAAACACCAGTGTTGACAAATCCCACAAAAGTAATTTGCATGTCCGCGCCATTGTTTTATGGTTTGTTCTATTTGGTTTTTACCAAAACGACGACGAAGATGAAAAAAATGCAACATTTCGTATGGTGGGTAGTTTTCTTTTTGGTTTTGTGTGTGTGTGGGCGAAGGATTCCTTGGTCACCGCTGCCACCAGCACCACCATCGCTATTACTACATATCAACTCCATCAAGTCCGGCAGAGGCCCTCTTGGTCCGCTGGTTCAATGTGAATTTTAATTTCTGTTCATAACGAAAGCAACACGAAGACGAAATGGAGGAAAGCCAGGACCCAAGGACCATTACACAAATGTATGCTGCAGCAACATCAGTAACTTGGCCGTGACAACAACAGCGACCATTAAAGCCCACTAGGCCACTATTCGTACATTTAAAAGCAGGAAAACGGTTTAAAACACACACACACACTGTTCCCGACCAAACTCATCTCATTGGACTGTAAACTAACAAAACAATCGGCCACATTTGGTCGAGCAGTGTTGAAGTGCTAAAGAAAAATCCACTCAATGAGAATGCTTGCTGCTGAACAGCAGAAAAAGCAAGGAATGAAATATTTCCACGAAACAAAAAAAGAAACAGTGGCATAAATGAAAGAAATTAACTGACTTTTAGGCAATGGAAACGGGCAAACACGGTCATATGGGTGGAAGAATACTTGAGGATAGAAACGAGGGTAGTTTGAAGGGGCAAAGGAAATTGAATTGTGAAATCTGGGGAAATAAAAGATCCCAAGATTGTACATAGTAGAATTAGATGTTCTTCGGGATACTCGGAAAACCAATGTTGAAATCTAATTGAACACCAACGTACTTACATGGCGCACTAATACGCCACATTGTCCATGTTGAGACCATTTGTATATCCTCCACTATAGGGTGGAACAGTTTGATATATTAATCGGATACCACATAAGTAGATATATTCTGGATCGTTGTAAATTTTTAGAACGATCTAGTCAAGTCCCCTTGCTATATGGCTAATTAAATGAGATCCTTAGTACATCCTCTCCAAAATTTCAAATATTTCAATGGAATTTTTTGTTTTTAAAGGTTTAATATATTTTTTAACTCTTATTCTGACTTCTTAGCCTCATCCAGTTTTACCGCATCCCAGCGATAAATAAAGAAAATGGTCGCCATTTTCAGTACAAAAACCAACATTTTGAAATATTCAGGATTTTGGGCGTTTTGTTGGAAAATAAGCAAGAACTTCTCAGACATCTTCTTTTCTTATATTTCAACAGACTTTGTCCTTGGGCGTTTCACTATAAAGATATATTAAATAAGTTCATACATTTTAGAAGGAGGTCTTCATGCAAATAAGCAAAATTATATGTGACTGTATAGCTGGAATCCTGTTTATACATTCATCACTTATTCACATTAATCACTTATTATAAAAATGCCTTCCTAGAAACTGTGGGAAAGGGGAACAAAATTTGCGTAACAAGTAAGGAAAGGCTAAAGTCGGACGGGGCCGACTATATGATATGTGTGGGAGTTATATAGAAATCTACACCGATCTGACCGACTTTCATTATAGATGTTTCTAGTTGAAATATAAGGTTTCTAGAGCGGAAACAGCCAAATCGAGAGCAAAAATTGTATGGGAGCCATCAGGGCCGTGCGCAAGGGGGTTCAAACCCCCCAGAGAGGTTTGGAACATATACTTTTTAAAACCTTCTAGACTTTCTGAAGCTAAAAAATATAGATTTTTTAAGGTCTTTTTAAAATAACTCATTGTAATTTTGCAGTAAAATCATGAAAACACGAAAATTACATAAAAAATCGTGGACACTTTCTTGAATTTCGAACAAAGGTTATGATAAATACAAACAAACTAAACGAATTGTGCCAATTTCAAGATTGTGTAATGCTAATTTCGCTAATGGACACCAAATTGTTCGGAAAAGTTTCATTTTAATTAACCGATACCACTTCTTGTCATTCGACTAGAGCAATATCTTATGAACTTTTAATTGTATACTACAATAAAAATTTAATAACAAAATATTTTAGTAATTTTAAAGACCGCTAAGATGTAACATTAGAGATGCTACATTTTTATTGAGCTGTATCTAAATCTGAACCGATGTGTCCTATTTTCATCACATATGAAACAACAAAGGTTTCTGATACTTCTAATGCTTTGGGAGTTTGCAATCGTAATACAATTCCATTTCGACAAACAAAGAAAACTGTTTGATGTATGTAAATATATTTCTCTTTGTTCATTTGCAACAAGTGATGACATGTTTACCGGAAACAAACTATTTTTCCCACAAAAGAAACTCAAAAATAATTTCGTTTCTACGTAATGCATTTTTTCTCTGCGTGTAGGTCTCTATTTTAAAATCTACTTTAAAGTTGCGAAACAAAAAGAAATGAGTTTTAACTTACTCAAATTTTTGTTATATTTCTCACTTGTGTCAAATATTTTTCAGGGTTAGTATTTTTTTACATATGTAACAAGTATTTTTCAAAAGAGAAACAACAAATTCAGTAACTTGGATCTACGTAGGAAGACGAAACTCTAAAATACCAATTATTTGGTTTTTTGTAAATAAAATTTCTAGCTGCTGCTTCTTGCATTTCATCGAGTACAAAAAACTGTTATAAAAATGAAGAAACATTTCCAAATATTTTTTATTTAATCGGAATATGCGTATAAAGATTTTGAGTAAACATCCTGTTACTCATGTCCTATATAAATTAAAAACCCCAAAACTCATTAGACATCCTATTTAGACCCATACTTTGCCAAAAAGCATATCCAATCTTCTGCTTTTATCGTAGAAAAAATGCGGGCCTGAAGCGCCGATGAATTTGATAGTTTTTTGTGTAATATTTCTTCAAAATATATATCGAGGGCTTATATTCAAAAGTGGTTATGAACCATTTTTCTCGAAAATGAGGTTTTGATGCCAAACTAATCTCAGATTTGGATAACATCTGGCATATAAATTTGGAAAAGAAAAGCCATTTTTTAATTTTCTGATTTGGCTATTACACTGTTAAGGAGATTGCAGTCTGCTAAAATTGGCTATTGTTAATTAAAACATAGTTCATAAGCGAGTTTAGCTCGAATTTCCTTTTATATTAGTGGAACAATATGCGTATCATTTTTGCTTTATTGCTTTGTAATAACTTCTATTGAAAAAAGTGTTGTTAACATGTGTATATAAGTGGTCATACTGTTCTGTCCATATGCTTCAAGTATTTTTCTATATTGCTAAAAACAGCAAAGAGTTGTTTAGCATCTCAGCAAATACAAAAATGCTGTCTCTTGTTCAACAGCAGAAATCTGTTCTTTCAGTAGACTTTCTGCTTTCTTTTACTCACATATTCCTTTGAGTGTACTGATACTGTACTGATGGATTACTGAAATGCAATTTTGCCGACGATGTCTGTCGGACAAATGTATCAAAATATTTCTCGAAGATCCTGGCAATAAAATATGAATGGTTTCCAAACCCACACGTAATCACACACAATCAAATTAACGTCATTTATCATTGCGCCATAGACTGACTAGACGTCACGAGAAAAATTGAACATTGATTGAAAATTGGCTAAAATAATTAACAGAATTTTTTTTTTGTTAAACTACACTCAGAAAAATAGCATTCCTAAATCTGAGTAAAATTCATACTGCAATTTAGTTCAACAATTTTACTCCAGTTCAGTAAAAACTTCCTAAAAAGTTGGAAAATTAACTAAGTATGAGAAAAGTTTCATTCTTACAAAGACATAGTAAATAGTTCATTTACTAGAAATAAGATAATAGATTTACTTAAAAACATTTCTTTGGATCTAATAAAAAATTCTTACAATTGAATAAATTCATACTTATGTGGAAGAATATATCCAAGCTTTTAAGTGAGAAAAAAATCTGAAATTTTTTGTATGGAAAAAATTCCATTTAGGAAATTTTAACATAAAAATGTGTTTTTTCCTAAAATGAAGTTAAAATGTTTACTGAAATGTATGCCGAGTTCTTCATACATTTAAGTATAAATGAACTTATAAAAAACATTTGAAATTATTTAAAAAATTCTTGAATATTAATCTAAGAAGCAATTCTCGTTCGTTTGCAGAGACTTATTTCTTAAGTACTTTAAGAATTATTGTAAACAACCAGTGTGAAGGCACCTCTCTTGCCTTCACAGCAATCATGGAGTAAGAGCTCAGCTCTTTATGGCAGAGGTATCATGAATCTTTTGAGAAATATTTCATGATGTAATTTTTTGTATCACTTTTGCAAAACCATTTGTTTGATTTTTTAGTTAAATTAAACTTATTTTAAGTTCACTTTTTTCCTTGTATCAAATTTCTCAGTAAATAAAAAAATCACTTGTTTTATGGAAAAAATCAGCAAAATTGACCTAAGTTAAATATTTAAATTAAGTAAATATTTACTTGATTTTAGCAAAAAATTACTTACTTTTAGGAAAATTTCAACAAAATTTTACTAAGATTTACTAAAAATATATTTAGTTTTAGGAAAATTGGACTTAAATTATATAAAAATTTACTTGGTTTTAGGAAAAACTTACTTAGATCTAGTAAACATTTACTTGGTTTGAGGAAAAACTTAATGGAATTTTCCTCAGTTTGAGTACATATTTACTTGGTTTGAGGAAAATTGAACTAGAATCAAGTTCAAAGCATGTACTAATTTCAAGGAAAAGTTTGAACTTGATTTGAGGAAATTTTGGTTTAGCGCTATACGTTTTCCTAAATTTTAGTTTAATTTAACTCATTGTAGTGTTCACTTTTTTATGAGTGTAGATGAAAACCCCCCCAGAGGAAAATCCTGCGCACGGCCCTGGGAGCCATATCTAAATCTGAACCGATTTGACTCATTTTCACCACAGATGTTTTCAGCTCAATTGTAAGGTGCTGTGCCACATTTGGAGCAAGTCGAGTGAAATATGTGGTTTCTAGAGCGCAAAAAGTTAAATGCATAACGAAATTTGTATGTGAGCTATATCTAAATCTGAACCGGTGTTGCCCAATTTCACCACAGATGTTTCTAGTTCAAATATAAGGTATTGTGCCAAATTTGAGGCAATTCTGTTAAAATGTGTGATCTCTAGAGCGCAAAAAGTTAAATGGAGAACAACATTTGTATGGGAGCTATAACTAAATCTGAACATATCTGGCCCGATTTTACCACAGATGTTTGTAGTTGAATTATAAAGTACTGCGTTAAATTTTAAGCAAATCAAGCAGAATATGTGGTTGCTAGAGCGGAAAAAGTCAAATCGGGAGTGACAATTGTATGGGGGATATATCTAAATCTGAACCGATCTAACCTGCGTTATCCACAGGTGTTTCTAGAATAATGAAATTCGGTGTATACATTCCTCTGTTGGCGTGCACACGTAAAACAAAGGGATTTTTTAAGGGTAAAATGAAAGAGGGGATAAAAATTGTACCAACCAAATGTCGGCAGCTAGAGTCATGAAATTCGGAGTATACAGCTAGACTGATGAAAATCGGTCTGCACATCCCTCTAATTGCTTAGACATGTAAAATAAAGAGATTTTCAAAAAACGTACTTTAAGGGGGTAAAATAGGAAAAAGGGGATAAAAATGATACCAATAAAATGGTCGGAGCTAGAATCATGGAATTCGGTATGTAAAGAAAAAAACCTTCCAAATTCGTAAATATTTTCTTTTACGGCAAAATTTAAGGTTATTTTCAAAATATGTACTTGTGGAATTAAAATATATAGAATGGAAATACAACCAACTGCAGCACCCACTTTCTACAATTATTTATGGTGTTTAAGCATTTTGGAGATTGTTGTCTTATATTTACGTTTAGAATTGACTTGAATTAGTATTTCGATAATTATAAAGGGTGATTTTTAGCTATTATCTTTTTGGCAACACTGGTTTAAACATTCGTATTTTGTTTCACTGTCAAACATCTTCAGTTTGGTCTATGTCGTTTGTGAATTGTCTTACAAACGAACAACGCTTGCAAATTATTGAATTTTATTATCAAAATGCGTGCTCTGTTAAGAAAGTTCATCGCGCGCTTCCATTTTATGGTCAGTTTAATCGACCCACTGAAGCGGCTATTCGGGCTATTGTGACTAAATTTCGCTCCAAATTTACATTGTTGGACATTAAACCACCAACACGCTTACATAGAGTGCGAACTGAAGAAAATATCGCAGCTGTATCGGCCAGTGTTAATGATGACTATCAATTATCGATTCGTTGCTGTTCGCAGCAATTGGGCCTCTGTTACTCAAAAACGTGGAAATGCCAAAATTGGACTAAGCGGATGGACTATTTGAGGCGCAGTCAAGGTCAACATATGCATGAAATAATCTTCAAACATTAAATTATATGGACCGTACTATCGATTCAAATAAAGATTTCATGCATTTTTCTGAATTTTATGTGTTATTTTTTTTTAACTTTCCTATAGCTTTTAAAAAATCACCCTTTAGTATAAACGTATAGGTAGCCTTGCCTTATAAGCGTGGCTTGAAATACTAAATATTTTATAATGCCTCTGTGGAATGCAATCCATGGTGTAGGGTTTAAACGCCGTTTTTTATTTGTTTTTTAAAAAAATTTAATTTATAAATTAAATCGTATTCGCGTTTAGAAAGCCAATATACATCGCATGGCTCTTCGACAGTGTGTGCGGAGTGTACTTAGGTCCTTACTTCAGCCATCGAGGCGTTTTTCACAGTTTGGAAGATTATTTGATTCGTGGATTAAGATTAATAGTATCATTTTGGACATACCTGTTGGACATCATCTGTATCATTTATGGCGATCATTAATTCAGTGACTTACCTAAAACGAGAAAAAAAGACATACAATTAAGAGAGATGCTAATAATAGGCGTACTTTATGTGTCAATTTAGTTTAAAAGAAAATACAAAATACGAAATAGTGAGACTAAATACTGCAAAAACCGCCGTATTGTTATAGAAATGTTATTTAATATATATTTCCCTGACAGCATTCACAAGGAATACTGTTCATTTTAAAGTCGCCCAGGGTCCCTTTGATTGAAATGAGAGACACATGAATTATCTGTGCAAATCAATCAACATTGGAAGGGCTTCACATATACCATTCACATATATTTACAAATAATCCTTTATTTTGTTGCACAACAAAAAACTTTACACTAATAGAAAAACATATTTACAATTTGTCAATTGCATCGATTCACCAATGCGACGACAATATGCAGCGAGGACACAAAAACCGAGTGAAAAAAGAATATTTCAAAAAAGACTGTCATTGAATGGCAAAGAAAACTATTTGCCACTGGTGCCAGACACTAAATTAAAGATTGCATTGGAATAATAAAGAACCAAACAACAACCAACGAGCGAATGGCACAAAGAAATGAAAACGAAAATTCGGGCGCAAAAAAAAGAAAACAACATAAAATCGAACTGTGGCAGCCACGGGGAAAAGTACGTTTAGAAAAAAATGTTTTCCTGGTAAACTGGTACAGTTAGCATATGTTGTTGAACTGGAAAACGTCGAACAACAACTACAACAACAGCGATAGCGACAAACCCCAAAATCATCCATACACAGCCAGCCAACCAGCCATCCATACGTGGAGCTGTGGTGGGTGTGGGAAGGATATATGATTGCTGGCAATGGCAAAGGAATCGTGCAAAAAATGAAATATATCTATAAACAGCATATTTTTGTGAGAGTCCCCAACTAACACATACTCATACTGCGGCACATACCTCAGAGTATATCGTCATTGATGGTGTACACCATTTGGCATTAAGAGGGTTATAAAATTGTAAGTCTATATTTTAAATATTGTTTTCGCCGAGTGCTCATTGAAAGATATATATGGACTCAGGGAAGACGACAAAGCCGCTATTTGTTACTGTCGCAGAATCAGAAATTAGACTATGAAAGGAATATTGAGTCATCGCATTTGAACAAAGTGATGGGCTTTCCAAAAATTAAAGTATTAATTTATGCTATTCAATCATGATAATGCCCCGGGGTTTCAAAGAAAAGAAGATACATGTCGCTGTTGAAATAATGTTGAACTTCATCGGGTCATA
Organism: Polietes domitor; assembly: GCA_947397865.1. NCBI lineage: Eukaryota > Metazoa > Arthropoda > Insecta > Diptera > Muscidae > Polietes > Polietes domitor. The sequence continues at coordinate 142,259,242 of OX377621.1, read as the reverse complement.
ATGTCCTTGGAAGCTTAGTTGCTAAATCAAATCGCTAAATGTCTAGCCCTTATTTAATAACACTCTACTTACATTCATGCATAGCAATATACACATGTTCGATGCAATCGCACAAACAAGACGACACATAAATAATGGTTTCATGATTTATCGATAACAAGCGCAATTCACACATGTAACAAAACATGAGATGAGAGGAAAATAACAATAATAGCAACAATGACAACGCCAACAACAGCAACACCAACAGCTCTACGAAACGAACCTATAATCTACAAAACATGCATGATGCATGTGTATTTGTTTGTATTCATGTAGCTGCCTTTGTCTATCCTTGGCGAAAGGACAGCACTGTCACTAGTATGGATACACACACACACACATGCAAACTTTCACAAATACCAACGCTGTACAATAAAAATTAAACACAAAGAAATTGAAAGGCAAAAGTGTCGAAAAATGAGAAATTTCCATTTTTTATGAACTCCTTCACAGCAACGAAGTAGGACTAATCGAATTGTCTAGCCATATGAGACACAGTGTAAGGGAGTTTAAGAAATTTAATCGGAATCGAAGAAAAATTGGGAAAAATACCAGAAATAAAGGAATATATTTTACTGGTCATCAAATTGTTCAATCCGAGGTAAACAACTGGTTCAAAAATGCATCATATCATAGTTAATATAAGTCAGGCCCAGCAGTTCCTTCAAAATTGCCAAACCTAGGTGTTGAAAATTCTTCGAGACTATCATAATGATCCTGTTTAATAAGGTTTTGTACTTTTTAGCCCATTTAAAACTAATCTAATTTCACCAAAAATGGCTGTAACATGTAGTTTCAAATCTGCAAGGGTATTTGTTCGGTGTCTATAACGAAATCAAACCAATTTATTCTTATTAAAAACGAACACAATGGGTATCATCATACAATATCCGTGTAGGCGAAAGTGTTGTGACTGCAAAATACCGATCGGAATTGGAGCGAATGTTTGCTGACAGGATGAAGGATAACAGGTAGTATTAGAGCATGCAATCTGTCATTCTACGAGAATGCATATGTATCGTTTTTTAACGAAAAGTTTCACCTTTCCAATGATACAGAATTTCTTTCGAAATCGAATTAGTTATGTACAACAAAAATCGCTATACTTTTAAAAAGTGATTTTACAGAATCTTTAGAAAATCCTCGAAATAGTAAAAACCCCTCTGCAACTCAAGGCAGATCTTGAATTTGCGGACTCTAGTTTTCCAAAAAGTGGTTCACCGAAATCGATGATACACATATTTTGTCGCCCTGCATTATTCTTTAGTGCTGCTTCGCGGGGAACTGAAGTTAGACAAGAAAAAATACATTTTTCTAGGAACTAAAAGGTCTGTTTTTGTGAACACTGTAATCTTTTACTAAAATTCTAAATTTCGTCAAGGTATAGTTTGTATTTTTATACACTCCACGAGAATATTATGGCTTTGTGCATTTGTTTGTAACACCCAAAAGGAAGCGAGATAGACCCATTGTTAAGTATACCGATCGACTTAGAATCACTTTCTGAGTCGATTTAGCAATGTCCGTCTGTCTGTCCGTCTGTCCATCTATTGTTGTAATCAAATTACAGGTCGCAATTATAGTCCGATCTTAACAAAAATTGGCACAAGTAAGTTCTGTGGATCAAGGACGAATGCTGTTTAATTTGAGGCATATCAGTTCAGATTTAGATATAGCCCCCATACCAATGTCGCTCCCGATTTGACATTTTCCGCTCTAAAACCCACATATTGTACCCGATTTTCTTTAAATTTGGCACAACATCTTATAATCCAACTAGAAACACCTATGCAGAAATTGGCTAAGATCGGTTCAGATTTAGAATAGCCCCCATACAAATGTCGCTCCCGATTTGACATTTTCCACTCTAGAAACCACATATTGTACCCGATTTTCTTTAAATTTGGCACAACATCTTATAATCCAACTAGAAACACCTATGTAGAAATTGGGTAAGATCGTTTCAGATTTAGATATTGCCCCCAAACAAACGACGCCCCCGATTTGACATTTTCCGCTCTAGAAACCACATATTGTGCTCGATTTTCTTTAAATTTGGCAAACAGCTTATAATCCAAGTAAAAAACCTATGGTGAAAGTGGCTAAGATCGGTTCAGATTTATATATAGCGCAAATACAAATGTTGCTCCCAAATGTTTAACCGATTTTGGCCGAACTATACATATTATATTTCACCTTTCATACAAATGCCCTTTCCGTTTTAACATTTTTTGTCAAACACATACATTTACAGGATACAAAAATCCTTCCCGTTTTCACTTTTTCACCGAATTAAATTGTATTCGGATTGAAAGTGGAGTGTATCATAGAGTCGGCCCGCCCGACTCTAGTTTTAATTTGAATAAATTTTTTTTAGAAAAAAATTTCTTGCTCGAAAAAATCCATAAAAAATGGAAAATGTGGATAAATGTAGTTGTCGTAGTACATGTCGTCTTCATGACTAAATAGACCTTGATTTCTTCGTTAGACAATTTTTTGTTGGACCTGGTCCTACAAAAATGGCGATAACTTCTACATTTTTGCATATATTTTCTTCTTAACAAAAAAATGTTTTTTCGCCCTATTTTAACAAAAATTAAAAAATGTGATTTAAAATATATCTTTTGCGTCTACAGAGATGTTCAACTCAAAGATAAAATAATTTTTTCCGATCGTTTTTCTATTTATTTGTGGGTTTTTGTGACAATTAAAAAAACTATTTTTTTATCAAATTTTTGGAGATTGTTCCTAAACTAATACGTCTATGTCGCAGAGAAATTCGCAACATTGTCATCATAATTACCTTTAATTGAACATATAAGAGATTGCAAATGTTAAAGTTGCTTTCGTATTCATCGCATACATTTATTAATATGGTTTTCGAGATTAGAAACCTTAAATACGTCAGAAATTGATGCACCGCCTGACAGTTCAGTCGGAACCGGATGATATATGTCTGAAACTATTGGCCAAATGGAGATTTTTTGGCGTTTTCAGTTTTTCATTTCCTCATCATCATGTCAGTTCTACCGAACTAAATCATTTGTTTTAGTTATTCAGCACTCACGACAGAGGAGAGCTGAGATGGTTAGAGTGCCGTAGTAGCAACCAGAAAGTCTGCTGTTCTATCCCCGGAAGCGCCGGATTTTTTAAAACCAAAAATGGAAACTAGTGAATAGGTGGTTCCTTTGCACCACTTTAAAATAACTTTTAAGTCTTTCAAAATAAAGGACTTCCCTCCTATGACAACTCAATGTTAAATTCATTGGTGAAGATCCCAATTTTCACTACTTCCGAATGACAATATGAACATCTTGTTCACTTCTTTGGGTGCTCTCTTTTTGCTGGGATATTAATGTGAAAAAATCTCACCGAATTTCATCATTCTAGCTCTAGCCGTTAGTTGGTACCATTGTTTTCCATCCCTTATATCCCTTGCCAGTGGAACGTATACTCCGAATTTCATTATTTTCCAGCTGCGGCCATTTGGTTGGTACCAATGTTATCTCCTTTTACCCATTTTTTTATCCCTCTATTCCCACTTTAACCCTTAAAAGTACGAATTTGAAGAAAATACTTTTATATTATGTATCTAGTCAATTAGAGGAATGTACACACCGAATATCATGTTTCTAGCTGTTATCGTTTAATATGTACCATTTTTATCCCTTTTTGCCCCATTTCTCCCCCTACAAATAAGAATCACTTTATGGTGCACGTTTTTGTTATAAGGGAATGCGCATACCCAATACCAAGTAAGTACAAGCAGACATAGTGAAAAAACATGGTTAAATACTTTAAAATATTAGGGGTTAGTTCCCTTTGGATCGATTTCGCCCAGTTGTAATCCCAACCGATCTACGACTATAAGACGCATTTATGGAAAATTTGGACATGTTTCACTGTGCTCCGTCCCAAAACCTGCAGCAAACAGTACATTTATGTGAATGCATTGTCGTATATTGGACGCATAAAACCCAAAAGAATGTCAAAAAGTCCAAATTTTGCGCCAGAAAACCCAAATAAATTATTTCGGCTTTCTGACATTTTTATTTCCCAAATTTGGGCGATATGCCGATTATTGGGCTTTATGACATTTATCGATTTGGACGTTATGACCTTGGGCGTTATGACCGTGCGCCCACAAGACATATTGGAGGACTGAATACTACTTTCACCAGACGTAGTCATTGGACTGTTTATAGAAACCCACAAAGGTCAACACCCATATCGTCCAAAATTTTCAGAATATTATGATTTTTTTCTTTTATTGCAATGGTGTATGAGAACCAGAAAACGAACACTTTTTTCATATAGTAATGCGACACGTCGTAACTGAAACTTGACGGTGATTTTTTGTAGAGTCGTATAGACCAACATATTTGGCCACACTGTGCAGTGTTACTGTTTTGTTTGATATCGAACTTCGAATTCGAAATCAATTGAAAATAACGCACGTTTATTTTAGGGCATTTCATATTCAGTGCTGCCAAATATTTATCAGAAATTCCTATCGCAAATGTCAACGCCATCATCAACGGCAACACAGTTTGGTGGAGAAATCTACAAATTATTCCCAATTTGATGACAATAAAATATCAAACATTTACCATGTGTCAAAAAACCTCTTCCATTTTTCCAGACCGAACCCTGTTGACACTGCCTCCACACACACACTTGCACAGCCATAGCAGTACAGCAGCATTCGACATGAATATAATGATAAGTTCCTATCGTCGTCTCCTTGTTTTTTAGTCCTGTGGTCTTATTATCAATTGCTAAAAAAAATGGCAACAGCTGAGGTCGTTGTCATCGTTAAACAACGCATACACATGCATGCACATGACAATGTAGGTACTTGTGGGGTATTTCTTCTCATGGCACATCCTTCTCGGGATGTATGGAAGATGCAGCTACACACATGATTGTACACATACAAAGACTCAGTGGATCGTCAATGCAATTTAGATTTAACGAAGATGAAATAAATGATGTTGGAAGAAAACGACGAAATGGAAGAAGCTGACGACGCCGACGATGATGGGGTAAAAAACTGAAATGAAATTCTGATGTTTTACAAGACATAAATGTACACTATCAGCAAATGTCAGACTTAAACTCAACAAATGCCTTAACACGGATTAATGTGTGACAGTTTCTAAACTCAAAACCATTTTAGTTTTTTCGTTCGTTCGTTCGTTCGTTCTTGCTTCTCCTTTCATTGTCATTCGGTTGCTGCCAGCACAGTCAGACATTTAATGATCCGTATATATGTGCATGTATATGTTTGGCAGGAGGATAATGTTGGGGCGCATAGCGAAGACAAAGGATTTTTGTTGAATATATTTAAAAACAGAGAAGGGAAGAAGAGTTATCCTAAGGTTTAGTTCTTGCATAGGTATAGATTTTAAATTAAAACCTTTGTAGAGGTCATAGAGAACTAAAAAATTCTGTGGAATCCAAAGGAAATAAAGGTTCTTCGAACAAAAGTATCTTCGTGTTAATGTTAATTTTTATACCCTCCACCTCCACGATGGGGGTATACTAACTTTGTCATTCCGTTTGTAGCAAATTGAAATATCGACCTGAGAGCCTATAAAGTATGTATATTCTTGATTGTCATAAACTTCTAAGACGATCTAGTCATGTCCGTCCGTACGTCTGTCGAAAGCACGCTAGCATCTAAACGAAAAAAGCTAGGATGTCCAAAATTTCTACAAATGCGTTTATAGTCGGTTGGGATTGAAACTGTGCAAAATCGGCCCAAAGGTAAACAAATTTTCCCTTACAAGGACTACAAATACACATAATAACTCCTTTTATTTTAGAGTATATTTATATACTCCACGAGAGTATTATGTCTTTGTGCATTTGCTTGTAACACCCAAAAGGAAACGAGTTAGACCCATTGTTAATTATAAAGATCGTCTTAGAATTACTTTCTGAGTCGATTTAGCAATGTCCGTCTGTCTGTCTGTTCGTCTGTCCATCTATTGTTGTAATCAAATTAAAGGTTGCAATTACAGTCCGATCTTAACAAAAATTGGCACACCTAAGTTTTGTGGATCAAGGACGAACGCTATTTAATTTGAGGCAAATCGGTTCAGATTTAGATATAGCCCCCATACAAATGTCGCTCCCGATTTGACATTTTCCGCTCTAGAAACCACATATTGTACTCGATTTTCTTTAAATTTGGCACAACATCTTATAATACAATTAGAAACAACTGTGCAGGAATTGTTTAAGATCGGTTCAGAGTTAGATATAGCCCCCATACAAATGTCGCTCCCGATTTGACATTTTCCGCTCTAGAAACCACATATAGTACTCGATTTTCTTTAAATTTGGCACAACATCTTGTAATCTAACTAGAAACACCTATGCAGAAATTGTGTAAGATCGGTTCAGAGTTAGATATAGCCCCCATACAAATGTCTCTCCCGATTTGACATTTTCCGCTCTTGAAACCACACATTGTACTCGATTTTCTTTAAATTTGGCACAACATCTTGTAATCTAACTAGAAACACCTATGCAGAAATTGTGTAAGATCGGTTCAGAGTTAGATATAGCCCCCATACAAATGTCGCTCCCGATTTGACATTTTCCGCTCTAGAAACCACATATTGTACTCGATTTTCTTTAAATTTGGCACAACATCTTGTAATCTAACTAGAAACACCTATGCAGAAATTGTGTAAGATCGGTTCAGAGTTAGATATAGCCCCCATACAAATGTCGCTCCCGATTTGACATTTTCCGCTCTTGAAACCACACATTGTACTCGATTTTCTTTAAATTTGGCACAACATCTTGTAATCTAACTAGAAACACCTATGCAGAAATTGTGTAAGATCGGTTCAGAGTTAGATATAGCCCCCATACAAATGTCGCTCCCGATTTGACATTTTCCGCTCTAGAAACCACATATTGTACTCGATTTTCTTTAAATTTGGCACAACATCTTGTAATCTAACTAGAAACACCTATGCAGAAATTGTGTAAGATCGGTTCAGAGTTAGATATAGCCACCATACAAATGTCTCTCCCGATTTGACATTTTCCGCTCTTGAAACCACACATTGTACTCGATTTTCTTTAAATTTGGCACAACATCTTATAATCTAACTAGAAATAGCTGTGCAAAAATTGGGTAAGATCGGTTCAGATTTAGATATAGCCCCCATACAAATGTCGCTCCCGATTTGACATTTTCCGCTCTAGAAACCACATATTGTACTCGATTTTCTTTAAATTTGGCACAACATCTTATAATCGAACTAGAAACACGTATGCAAAAATTGGGTAAGATCGATTCAGATTTAGATATAGCCTAATACAAATGTCGCTCCCGATTTCACTTTTTCCGCTTTAGAAACCACATATTGTACCCGATTTTCTTTAAATTTGGCACAACATCCTATAATCTAACTAGAAACACCTATGCAGAAATTGTGTAAGATCGGTTCAGAGTTAGATATAGCCCCCATATAAATGCCTCTCCCGATTTGACATTTTCCGCTCTAGAAACGACATATTGTACTCGATTTTCTTTAAATTCGGCACAACATCTTATAATCCAATTAGAAACAACTGTGCAGAAATTGGGTAAGATCGGTTCAGATTTAGATATAGCCCCCATACAAATGTCTCTCCCGATTTGACATTTTCCGCTCTAGAAACCATATATTGTACTCGATTTTCTTTAAAATTGGCACAATATCTTATAGTCTAACTAAACAAAACTATGGTGGAAGTGGGTAAGATCGGTTCAGATTTAAATATAGCCCAAATACAAATGTTGCTCCCAATACTTTTACCGATTTTGGCCAAACTATACATTTTATATTTCAGTCGGCTCCGCCCGACTTTAGCCTTTCCTTACTTGTTATTTAAAAAATTATTTTTTTAACATTTGTATATGTTAAAAAATATTACTGCACTTCTACGAAAATCGACAGCCTCTGTGAAATGCATTCAGCGCCATTTTTACTTTTTCATACTGTAGACTTCATTAATAGTCAAGATCAGAAAATCCAAGAATGATTTTTGAGCAGCAAATATCATACCATTCTTCGGCAAAGAAGCGACTCTAGTCATCTAATAAAAAACTAGCTTAACCTTGATATATGTATGTGTGAAATAGTGTACAAATAGATTAATATTTCCACGGACTGTATTTAAACTTGTTTGAGTTTTATGAGCCATAATTGGTCACTCGATTATCTCCATTTGCGTATATCTTATTTAGTCCTGTGGGAAATTTCAACCCATCTTTCTTTTTTTGCGTAGCTCCAATAATAAATTACTTTAATTTTTTATTAATACCACTCTTCAATGGCAAAACTTCTTCACACACGATGGCGACATTTGTTGGTCTTTTTGCGTGTGTGTTACTGCCAAAGCAATTTAATGACACAATTCAATTTGATAAATTGTAATTTGTAATACACGAACCACACTTTAACCGCAATTCCTATTATTTTTAATAAAGATACAACTTTGCACTTTGGAAAGAGTTGCCAGCACGCATGAGGATGAAGACCCGCCCACCCACAGCTAAAGAGAAATGAACACGCAACTAAAGGAAATGTTTAAACACAGACATACATATGTATGTACACCGAGATATATTGACAGTATTTCTCAATTTGCAATCATTTTAACGTCTCTTTGAACCAACAGCACGAACCACTGACACCCACAAGTACAAGTACGTATATTAGGCTGCATCGATAATCGAAAATGAATAACATCTTTAAACTTCATATATTTGTCAATTAAATTGTAGTGTTTGAAATTGAATAATTAATAGAGAAGACATAGAGAATTTAACGTTCTTTGTTCTCCTCAGACCTTGAAGTAGATCAATAACGATTTATATTCCTACTACGAATAGAATCGTTACAGTCTAATGTAAGTATCCAATGAAAACGTCTTTACCACTACTGCGAACACTACCACTACTACTTTTGCTATTGGAACCAAAAGCTGTACAAAGCAAAAGGAGAAAAACTGCAAGAAAATTCCGAAGAAAACTGTGAAAGTGAAGTACTCCAGTGGAAATTCTGTTGGACAGTGGAGAATAGTGTAAACCCTATATCAGGATAAAAATGTGGAATAATTGAATAGTACAATAATAGAAAAAAAGAATGATAGATTAATAGAATATTAGAATAAATGAATAATATAATAATAATTATACAAATAAGTAAAAACGGCGTTAAGTTCCGCCGGGCCGAACTTCATATACCCTCCACCGTGGATTTCATTTCACAAAGGCTGTCGATTTGCGTAGAAGTGCATTAATAATACATTTAATTTTTTTAATATAGGGTGATTCCACGTAAAGTGACTCTCTATATCTCCTATATTTAAAGCAAAAATCTCAGTCAATGAATATGGGAGATATTTAAACATATTTAAGGAAGAGTGTCACACCCGTTCCAATGGAATCACCCTATAGCTAAACCAAAACAAATACAAATATTGAAAAATAATTTTATATATAATAAAGAGTGATTTTTTTGAGGTTAGGATTTTCATGCATTAGTATTTGACAGATCACGTGGGATTTCAGACATGGTGTCAAAGAGAAAGATGCTCAGTATGCTTTGACATTTCATCATGAATAGACTTACTAACGAGCAACGCTTGCAAATCATTGAATTTTATTACCAAAATCAGTGTTCGGTTCGAAATGTGTTTCGCGCTTTTTTATCGACAAATTTTGTTCAGCGATGAGGCTCATTTCTGGTTGTAGCCAGTAAATAAACAAAATTGCCGCATTTGGAGTGAAGAGCACTGTTTGGTGTGGTTTGTACGCTGGTGGAATCATTGGACCGTATTTTTTCAAAGATGCTGTTGGACGCAACGTTACGGTGAATGGCGATCGCTATCGTTCGATGCTAACAAACTTTTTGTTGCCAAAAATGGAAGAACTGAACTTGGTTGACATGTGGTTTCAACAAGATGGCGCTACATGCCACACAGCTCGCGATTCTATGGCCATTTTGAGGGAAAACTTCGGAGAACAATTCATCTCAAGAAATGGACCGGTAAGTTGGCCACCAAGATCATGCGATTTGACGCCTTTAGACTATTTTTTGTGGGGCTACGTCAAGTCTAAAGTCTACAGAAATAAGCCAGCAACTATTCCAGCTTTGGAAGACAACATTTCCGAAGAAATTCGGGCTATTCCGGCCGAAATGCTCGAAAAAGTTGCCCAAAATTGGACTTTCCGAATGGACCACCTAAGACGCAGCCGCGGTCAACATTTAAATGAAATTATCTTCAAAAAGTAAATGTCATGGACCAATCTAACGTTTCAAATAAAGAACCGATGAGATTTTGCAAATTTTATGCGTTTTTTTTTAAAAAAAAGTTATCAAGCTCTTAAAAAATCACCCTGTATTATATAACATTTTTATTATTTCAAACCACGCTTATAAGGCAAGGCTAACAATACGTTTACATATGGGCAATTCCAACAGAAAACGACCCAAAACCATAGGTTTGGATTTTCATCCTCTTCGATTTTGATAAAATTTGGAACATATATTCTACTAGTGGATGCGGGTGAAATAGCGTTTACCGTAGCTCAAAGTAGTGCGTGGTTTAAGTTCTACAGTGGTCCACAGTCGGTTATCTCGTTGTTTTTTTTTGAAGAGATGGCTTCCTTATCGATATCATAACGTTGGATCGTGTCATCAGATTTTAACGATATCGATACCATCTGAAAGATTTACACCTCCTCTTTCCGAATTTGTATGAAAATATGAATGTCCTTGCGGTTCAAGGATTCCAAAATTAAAAACAATTTTAATCCTTGAATATCCTGAAAAATATATCTTTAATTTTCTTTATTTTGTTTTGTATTTTAGTTTATGTTATTCTGTACAAAATATCAAACAATCAGAGTGGGGTGGCCATAGGTTAAGAAATTACGGCTGTTTTTTAAGTATTTCGTTATTTCAGCAAGCCCATAATTTTTCATTAGAGTCGCTTCAAAATAAGAAGTGTCGATGTTCACGACTAAAATGATTCGCTTTTCTTGAAAAAAATTCACTATGACAATGATATTGAGAAAAAAAACATTAGAAAATAAAATCTTGCCCGAGCCTTATCAAACCATATCAAAAATTTATCCATTGTACAGGTATAAAGAACAAATCTTTACGATTTTATTGTATTTGTTATCCATTTTTTTAAATTCGCTAAACTTCCACATTTTTAGTTATATTTGGGAGGAAAACTGCACATACGCTGTTATAATAACTCCGTGCGACACGATTTCCGTCCTAAGAACGAGACTATAGGTCACTATTAGTAAAATTGCACGCTCAGTTTTTTATTTCGTGGTCGTTTGTCCTTTTTTGAGGACTTTTACTTTCCAAAGGATATAGATGTTTTAATAATTTAGTTTCGTACTTGTACGTGTCACAGAATGGACATCAAATGAAAGTGAAGAATATCTGTAAAAAACACTTCAAATTTCATGTTTCTATCTGTATTAGTTTAGGATTAACAACCATTTCAAATTTAGCCCAAAAAAAGTTTATTTAGATTATTCGTGTTTATATTTTACGGAGAGAAATTTGAAATAGTTGTTAATGCCAAGCTTTTATAGATAGAAGCACGAAATTTGAAGCATTTTTAACAGATATTCTTCCATTGAAAGACCAAAATTTCAGTTTTTTTTTAAATTAGCTTTGTATAAGAGTAGAATGTGTTTACGATGGAAATGACTCCATATGTCAGTTGTTATTTCACATTTACCCCACTGAAAAAAATGGGCGAACTTCAATGGTTAAGAAGTTCTTAAAATTGCAATTGACGATCAATACCTCTCCAACGAGCCGCTGAAAACACAATCGAACTAAAAACGTGGAAATTTAGCGGATTTTATAAAAATGCTTTAAAAATTGCAATAAGGTCGTAAAAATCACCCCTTTATACTGGGTCACATTGCAAGTTTTTGAAATGGTTTGATAAGGCTCGGGCCAGATTTAAATTTCTATTGGTTTTTTTCCCAATACCATTCTCATCGTGCATTCTTTTCAAGATAAAACAGTTTTATAAAGTTTTTTTATCGAATGCGTCCTGCTCACGAAAGGACAGTTATAAAAGCGAAATATTTTGGGAGAACCCGTGAAACAAGCGAATCTTTTAGTCTGGAACATCGACATCAACATTTTAGACGGGAACATTCACAAATTTTATTTTGAAGCTACTCTTATGTATATAGATATGAAAGAAATATTTTGGCCTTGCTGAAATAACGGAATACTTAAGGAAAACAGCCGTAATTTCTTAACTTATGGACACCCCACTCTAAATTTTTGATATTTTGTAGAGAATAAACTGAGCTAAAATACAAAACAAAATAAAGAAAATTAAAAATATGTTTTTCAGGATATTCAAGGATTAAAATTATTTTTAATTTTTGGAGTCTTTGAACCACAAGGACATTCTTCACACATATTTCATACATATTCGGAAAGAGGTGGTGTAAACCTTTCAGATGATATCAATATCGTTAAAATCTGATGACGCGAGTTATGATGATGAGTTATGATATCGATAAGAAAGCCATCTCTTCAAAAAAACCCGAGATAACAAACTTTGGACCACTGTAGAACTTAAACCACGCACTACTTTGAGCTACGGTAAACTATATATTACCCGCAACCACTAGTAGACTATATGTGCTAAATTTCACCAAAATCGGTGAGGGTCGAAATCCATGTTGGGTCGTTTTCTGTTGGTATTGCCCATATCGAAATAATACTTCCAGTCAATTTAAGAAATAAATATTCTTATATTTATATTTTCAAAAAAGCTTATATACCATAAATATTGGTAGATAGTGGGTGCTGTAGTTAATTGTATTTCCATTCTATTTTAATTCCAAAATTAAAAATTTTTAAAATCCATTATCTCATGTTATGTACATTAGAGCGTACCAGGTTACAAGTAAAAAAAAAAAGTTCGCCGTACACCTTCGAATATGAAGTATTATTGAAAGGTAGTTTCAAAAAAATTTTTTTTATTTTTTTATGCCGAACGTAGGGGTCGCGCTTTTACATTTTTCTATATAACTTCTGCATTTATAAACGGATTTTAAAGTGTGATACATCGATGTTTTTGTCTCGACGAGGCCGATTTTTTTGTCTTTGAAGTCATTGAGCTCAAGCATGATTCATGATTTTATGCGAGCTTTAATTTTCTGATATTAGAGTGGTACATTAGGGTAGTAGCAACAGAGATATGATGGGTAAGTACCAGAAGATGGTGCTTGAGCTCAATGACTTCAAAGACAAAAAAATCGGCTTCATATTCGAAGGTGTACGGCGAACTTTTTTTTGAGGTACGCCCTAATGTACATGTCTATGAAGTCACATGAGTCACATTCCATGATGCTAGCTGCGGACATTTGCTTGGTGCCATTTTTATTCCCTTTTCCTATTTTACCACCTTAAGAGTACGACTTTCAAAAATCACACACCGAATTTCATCATTCTAGCTGTAGCCGCTTAGTTGGTACTATTTTTATCCCTCTGTAGCCATTGTGTCTCTTGCAAGTACGAATTTGTGAAAAACCTTCTATTTTTCGTGTCTACGCAGCCAGTGAAATGTATACACCGAATTTCAAGACAGTCCTTTGGTTAGTACTATTTTTATACCCTTTTTCCATTTAAACCCAAAAAGTACGGTTTTCGAAAAATTCGCTTTTTTATGTGTCTGTACAATCAGAATTATGTATTTACCGTATTTCATTATTCTAGATGCAGCCTTTTGTTTGGTACCATGTTTATCCCTCTATTTCCACTTTACCCCTTAATAGTACGAATTTCGTAGACACACTTTTATATTATGTATCTACTCAATTTGAGGAATGTATACACCGAATTTCGTGTTGTCGTTTGATAGGTACCCTATTCATTTCACCCCCTACGAATAAATATCACATTACGGTGAACGTATTAGCTATAAGGGGAATGCGCATACCCAATATCAAGTAAATATAATTAGACATGTTGAAAAAACATGCTAAAATACTCTAAAATATTAGGGGTTATTATGGGTATTTTCAGTCCTTGTGAGGTAAAAAATTTTTCCTTGCTGATCGATTTCGCCCAGTTGCTATCCCAACGTAAATTTTGGAAGTCCTAGCTCCTTTTGTTTAGATGCTAGTGTGCTTTCAACAGACAGACGGACGGACGGACATACAGACAGACGGACGAACGGACATGGCCAGACGGTCTTACTTTATAGATCTCAGGTCGATATTTCAAAGTGTTACAAACGGAATGATAAACTTAGTACACCCCCATCCTGGAGGTAGATGGTATAAAAATAGAATAAATACAATTTATATATAAGGGATGCGTTATCGTTGTCTAGCGTCCAGACCAAACGACTGAACCCAGGGTCATGAAATTCTCAGGGTTGTTCCCAAATATGACGCAGACGCCGACTAATAAAAGGGTTTTACGAAATTCGTACTTTTAGGGGGTAAAAAGGGATAAACATCGAATCTTCGTCATGACTAAACGACAGTAGCTAGAAACATGAAATTCGGTATGCGCCTTTCAAAGAGGGATTTTTCGAAATTTGTACTTTTAAGGGTGGAGAGAGACAAAAAGGGATAAAAATGGTACCAATTTAAGTATTGCAGTTATATTCGTGAAAATTGGTATCTATATTTCTCTGACAACGTAGACTTGCAAACACAAATAATTTTTTTAAATTTGTACTTTTAAGGGACGAGTGGAATAAAAAGCGATAAAAATGATACCAACTAAAGTATTACAGCTACGGCACAAAAATAAAAATGGTACCAACTAGCTAAAATCGTGAAATTTGATATGTAAATTCCTGTGATCATGTAGAAGCGCAATCTAATTGGATTTTTTTGAAATGTGTACTTATAAGGGTGAACGAGACAAAAAGTGAGGAAAATGGTACCAAGTAAAATTATTGTTGCTAGAATTATGAAATTTGGCGTGTATATTCCTACGACCTCCAACGTAGATGGGCAGCATAAATTGATTTTTTGGAATTTATACTTTTAAAGAGTGAGCGGGACAAAAAGGGATATAAATGGTACCAAATAAAGTACTGCAGCTAGAATCGTGAAATTTGGTATTTAAATTCCTGTGACCACATAGAAGTAAAATAAAAATGTAAAGTAAAATTGAATTTACGAAATCTGTACTTTTAAGGGAGGAAAGAGACAAAATGCACTTTTAAGGAGAGTGCGGGACGAAAAGGGATAAAAGTACTACCAAATAAAGTAAATTCTTTTAGGGGAGAAGCGAGAACAAAATGTGTTCTTTTTGGAAAAGAGGCGAAGAAAGTTATAAAATGGTCAGTTGCATCCAGAAACCTGAAATTGAGGATACAAAAGGCTCTAATTCTTTTTTTTTCAAAACTGGGTAGAAAATGATAAAAATGATACATACGAAGCGAGTTCAGCTTAAAATAATGTAATTCAGCAAGGTCATTCCTTTGGTTGTGTATAAGTGATATCTAACAGGAGGTTTCGAAATTACTATTTAACATTTATCTGTATCCAAAAGAAAATTCAATAATTACTATCCAAAAACAGAACTGATAACAAATAACTGGCTTTTCCGTGTGAGTACTACAATATAAAGAGTGATTTTTTTGAGGTTAGGATTTTCATGCATTAGTATTTGACAGATCACGTGGGATTTCAGACATGGTGTCAAAGAGAAAGATGCTCAGTATGCTTTGACATTTCATCATGAATCGTCTTACAAACGAACAACGCTTGCAAATTATTGAATTTTATTATCAAAATGCGTGCTCTGTTAAGAAAGTTCATTGCGCGCTTCCATTTTATGGTCAGTTTAATCGACCCACTGAAGCGGCTATTCGGGCTATTGTGACTAAATTTCGCACCAAATTTACATTGTTGGACATTAAACCACCAACACGCTTACGTAGAGTGCGAACTGAAGAAATTATCGCAGCTGTATCGGCCAGTGTTAATGATGACCACCAATTTTCGATTCGTCGCCGTTCGCACCAATTGGGTCTCTGTTACTCAAAAACGTGGAAATGCCAAAATTGGACTAAGCGGATGGACCACCTAAGACGCAGCCGCGGTCAACATTTAAATGAAATTATCTTCAAAAAGTAAATGTCATGGACCAATCTAACGTTTCAAATAAAGAACCGATGAGATTTTGCAAATTTTATGCGTTTTTTTAAAAAAAAAAGTTATCAAGCTCTTAAAAAATCACCCTTTATAATAAATAAAATAGAATATAGAATAACTCAATATTTTTGGGATGTGTGCAAAATTTACAGATTCTTGTTCTACTCGACAATGCCTACCAGAAAAATAATATCACTTACCAGAGTTGGCTACTGCATTCTTTTTTGTAGCCCTGGGTAATTGAAACACATTTCTCTGTAACCAACATATGGCAAAATCTGCAATTACAATTTGTATTGCTGTAGAGTACGCAGATGAACAACGAAAGCGAAATAAATTGCAATGGCTACGAAGGATCCAAAGATAATGAAAAGTCAGCGGTAGGAAAGAAAATTGAAATTGCAGTAAAGTGACATTAAAAATTAATTAAATTTGATTGCAACACCACCACTACAGTGTCATTTAATGAATGTATTTGCCCTTAACTAACTAGCAACAACAACAACAGCTGGAGCAAAAACACCACCTATCGGTTTGAGTGCAACACCACAGGGCCAGCAGCAGTATTTTATTGATTTATTACCAGCGTCACAAGAAGGGGTAAAGATCCCGACGAATGATAAGCTACAAATTGTGACTTCAGCTTTAATGATATTCCATTACGATGGAAGTTCGAGTTGTCAATGCTGTCCTGTCCGCCTTTTGTACGAGGGACCACTATTGCGCTGAATTTATTCTTTCTTTGGGTTCTCCTTAATTGACAAATTCAGTTTTACAAATTTATCGCTACCTTTTGGGTTGCTTTTGTTTCCGAGCATATTTTCCATTGTTTGCTTTCCAGGTGACATTTGTCAAATTGTTGACAGTTTTGTCAGGTATTTTGGTGCATTTGCAGGAATTTTTTGTTGTTCACCTTTTTGTAATTCTTTTTTTTTTTGTTTGGCTTGTTTTGAGGGAGAACTTTTCAAACTCTTTCAAAGGATACACTGAAGGCACGAGGTATATGGTGGGAATTTTGAGATGGGAACTTATTGCACTGAAAAGGTGGTGTATTGCTTTAAAGAAAAATATATATTTTCAAATAATACTTATTTAAGTTCGAGGTCAGATTAAAACTGCAAATTATAAAGGTCGAATAAATATAAATATTTAAAAGAGAACAATTATATATTTTTTAATAATTTTATAAATATAATATTTACCATAAATCCAGTATTTAGTAAGTTGTAAGTAAAGGGTGATTTTTAAGCTATTATCTTTTTGGCAACACTGGTTTAAACAGCTGACGCGCGTTTCGTGTTTTGTTTCACTGTCAAACATCTTTAGTTTGGTCTATAATTTAACCATGAATCGTCTTACAAACGAACAACGCTTGCAAATTATTGAATTTTATTATCAAAATGCGTGCTCTGTTAAGAAAGTTCATCGCTCAACGTTCTCATTCAGCGACGAAGCTCATTTTTGGCTCAATGGGTATGTAAATAGGCAGAATTGTCGATTTTGGAGTGAATATCAGCCAGAAGCATTGCTCGCTTCAATTGACGCATTGGAAGACAACATTGAAGCAATTATTCGTGAGATACCGGCCGAAATGTTGGAAAGAGTATGCCAAAATTGGACTAAGCGGATGGACCATTTGAGGCGCAATCAAGGTCAATATTTGCATGAAATAATCTTCAAACGTTAAATTATATGGACCGTACTTTCGATTCAAATAAAGATTTCATGCATTTTTCTGAATTTTATGTGTTTTTTTTTTGAAAATCTTTCCTATAGCTTTTTAGAAATCATCCTTTATAAAGTAAATCGTAATACCTGTTTTAAATTGTGCAACTTATTCTTCGGCCCTCATATTATCTAATGTCTTTGATGTGTAGTGGTTGAACTCTAACACAACCTTACTTCATTACCTATCTTGTTTGTTTGCCATTTTATGACCAAAAAGTTTTTTGAAGCTTTTCCAAGAAATGCTAATAATGTCAAACGTTACATTTCATGCTTACCTGTTGCAAACACATGCCTAAAAATAGTATGTTATCACCTTCACCCGGCTTTGCCTTTTCTTCTATGTGTGTGATGACATTATGTTTGCAATCATATCTCAAATTGTTACACTTTCCAATCAACCTACTTGAAATGGGGTTCCAATTAAAAATCACCACCAGCCATAATTTGCACTTTTGCTGTTTTGATAAAAAAATGGATTTGTTGCACAAGGAGGGTCATTCAAAATTTCAAATTTGAACTACGGATTATTTACATTAATTTTTATTATACCGCCCACCTCCAGGATGAGGGTATACTAACTTTGTCATTCCGTTTGTAACACCCTGAAATATCGACCTGAGACCCTATAATTAATATATACTCCGTTAATATATACCGTCTGTCCGCCCGACTGTTGAAAGTACGATAGCAGCTAAACGAAAGGAGCCAGGACGTCCAAATTTTCCCAGAATACATCTAATAGTTTTAGATCGGTTGGGATTGTAAGTGGGCAAAATCCGTCCAGAGGGAAAAATTTGTTCCCTCGCATGGACTGAAAATACGCATAATAACCCCTAATATTTATTATACACTCCACGAGAGTATTATGTCTTTGTGCATTTGTTTGTAACACCCAAAAGGAAGCGAGATAGACTCATTGTTAATTATACTTTTTGAATCGATTTAGCGATGTCCGTCTGTCTGTCCGTCCGTCCATATATTCTTGTAATCACGATACAAGTCGCAATTGTACACAGAACCAAATGAAACTTTGCACAACGAAGTTTTTTCGGGATAAGAACGAACCCTATTTAATTTGAAGAAAATCGGTTCAGATTTAGATATAGCCCCCATACGAATTTCACTCTGACTCTTTTCACTCTAGATACCACATATTTTAACAGATTTTCTTCAAAATTGGCAAAACATCTTATAGTTCAACTAGAAACATCTGTGGTAAAAATGGGTCAGATCGGTTCAGATTTATATATATCTCCCATACAAATTTCGCTCCCGATTTGATTTTTTCCGCTCTAGAAACCACAAATTGTATCATATTGTCTTCAGATTTGGCAAAACATCTTATTTTTCAACTAGCAACACCTGTGGTAAAAATGGGTCGAGATCGGTTCAGATTTATATATAGCTCCCATACAAATTTCGCTCCCGATTTGATTTTTTCCGCTCTAGAAACCACAAATTGTATCATATTGTCTTCAGATTTGGCAAAACATCTTATTTTTCAACTAGCAACACCTGTGGTAAAAATGTGTCAGATCGGTTCAGATTTATATATAGCTCCCATACAAATTTCGCTCCCGATTTTATTTTTTCCGCTCTAGAAACCACATATTGTATCAGATTGTCTTCAAATTTGGCAAGCTATCTTATATTTCAACTAGAAACGCCTGTGGTAAAAATGGGCCAGATCGGTTCAGATTTATATATAGCTGCCACACAAATTTCTCTCCCGATTTCACTTTTTCCACTCTATAAACCACATATTTTAACAGATCTCTTTCAAATCTTTCAAAATATCTTATATTTCAACTAGAAACAGCCATGGTGAAAATGGTTCAGATCGGTTCAGATTTACATATAGATCCAATACAAATTTCGCTCCCGGATAGACTTTTTCCGCCCCAGAAACCACAAATTTTCTCCGAATTTCTTTGAAGTGACTACAAACCGTTATATTTGAACTGGAAGAACTTATTTTGAAAGTTAGTCACTTTATTCCATGTTTGGATATAGCCCCGATACAAATATTCTTTTCGATTTGACAAATTGGACCAGGTCATATTAGCCTATGATAAGGAAACATACAAAAATTCTTCCCGTTTTCACTTTTTACCGAGTTGAATTGTATTCGGATAGAAAGTGGAGTGTATCGTATAGTCGGCCCCGACCGACTTTAGCCTTTCCTTACTGGTTTAGAGTGGTTCAGCATGTTTTTTCAATATGTCTGCTTGTACTTACTTGATATTGGGTATGCGCATTCCCCTATAACAAAACATGCACCATAAAGTGATTTTTATTCGTAGAGGGTGATATTGGGCAAAAGGGGATAAAAATGGTAGCTATCAAACGACAACAGTCAGAAACACGAAATTCGGAATGTACATTCCTTTAATCGAGTAGATATATAATATACAAGTTTTATCCAATTTTGTACTTTTTAGGGGTAAAATGGGAATAGAGGGATAAAAATGGTACCAACCAAACGATTTTTCAAAATTCGTACTTTAGGTGTTAAAATGGAAAAAGGGGATACAAATTGTACCAACCAAATGACAACAGCTAAAGTCATGAATTTCGGAGTATACATACCTCTGACTCTGTAGACACGAAAAATAAATTGTTTTTCCAAATTTTACTTTCAAGGGATACAATGGGACAGAGGGATAAAAATGGTACCAACTAGAATGATGAAATTCGGTGTGTACATTCCTCTAATTTCGTAGACAAGTAAAATAAAGAGATTGTAGATTTAAAATGGAGAAAAATTAAATGAAAATGGTACCAACCAAATGTCAACAGCTCAAATCATAGAATTCGGTGTATACATTCATTTGGCTACATAGACACGCAAAATAAAAAGATTTGTTCAAATTTGTACCTTTTTACTTTCACGGCAAAACTTTGTATGTAAGTTTTTTTTGAAGATTTCTGTCTTATATTTACTTTTGGAATTGATTTCAATCATTGGTTTGGCTATTGCCATTTTCCTGTAATGTTACTGCACTTCTACGAAAATCGACAGCCTCTGTGGGATGAATTCCATTATGGAGGGTATATAAAGTTCGGACTGGCCGAACTTAACACCGTTTTTAGTTGTTTTTTTAATAAAATACCTTTAAAATGTTTACTCTCATTTCGTTAATATATGTTGGATTATACCTGTTTATATGATCAATTATAAAGGGTACAAATTGAATTTTCCCATGTAAGCAGTGCATTAGTAACAGTCGCCGAACATTGAGAAATTTTAAAAAATACATACTGTGATGCACAAAAACTAAAAACAGCTTGATAAGTACATAATTGGAGAATTTTCTGAAAACTCTATCCAAAAAAGTCCATTAGCGCTCCGAGTCTGTTAAAATCCTTTAACAAATTTGAAACAAGTAGGGAAAGGCTAAAGTCGGGCGGAGCCGACTATATGATACACTCCACTTTCTATCCAATTACAATTCAATTCGCTAAAAAAGTGAAATCGGGAAGGATTTTTGTATCCTGTAAATGTATGTGTTTGACAAAAAATGTTAAATCGGAAAGAACATCTGTATGGGGGTATATTGAAACATGGAACGCTGTGACCCACTTGTATGTTTATAGGTGAAATATAAGTTTGGCCAAAATCGGTTAAACATTTGGGAGCAATATTTGTATATATATACATAAATGTATATCTAAATCTGAACCGATCTTACCCACTTTCACCATAGATGTTTTAGTTAGATTACTAGATATTGTGCCAATTTTAAAGAAAACCGGGTACATTATATGGTATTTAGAGCGGAAAATGTCAAATCGGGAGCGACATTTGTATGGGGGCTATATATAAATCTGAACCGATCTTACCCACTTTCTGCATAAGTGTTTCTAGTAGTATTATAAGATGTTGTGCCAAATTTAGGGTTTGGGGAATTCGGGAATTCCCGGGAAAAAATTTCAAATTTCCCGGGAATACGGGAAATATTACAAAATATTTTATTGATTATTCTTAGCACTAATTTAGTTATAATATATAAAAGGAAAATTTCGAAAACCAGATAGGGGAATAAACACTTTTTGTGAAGATATTTGCAAGAGTTTTATCGTGAAACAAATACATCATACTGACAATAGCTGACATTAAATTTCTTGTTTGAAAATCTTCTCAAAGGAGAATTAACATAACATGTGAAATCGGTAGGAAATGGTCTAAAAATAGGGATAACATTTAAAACTGTTCACGTAGAAACTTTCAATAGAAATCTAATATGATTAGAAATATTTAAATGGCCATTAGTGAGAACTAAGGACTGTACTATTTCATTGTTTTTATTTTTTATGATTTATTTAATTAATAAGGCTGTTTTTCTTTAAGACTGGATAACTAAGCTGCGATAACAAAAATCTAAATAAAATGTAAAATTTTCACTGAAAATAATTTTTTTTTTTAAATTGTCGCCAAAAGCAATATCAATGTGTGTGTGAAAACAAATTTTGAAAAAATAATTTTGTGTTAAAAATTTTGGACTTAGCCTGTAAGTTAAAATGATGGTTATCGAGGCTAAGTCCAATAAAGTCAACAAAAATATTTTTTGGAATTTTTATTGCTTTTGGCTACAATTTTAAAAAAGAATTTTTTATTTTTAACAAAAAATTAAATTTTTATTAACGTTTTTGTTATCGCAGCTTGTTATCCCGGCTTAAAGAAAAACAGTCCTAATATTAACATTTTTTAAAGTTTCTATTGCTTCAACAGTTTAGAATATTTTTCCTCTTTTTCTGTAACATATGTTCCTCTCTAGACGAATGAATTAAACAAGTCATAACATTCTCAGTCATACAAGTTCTTTGTTTTGTTAATCAATTTTTTAATTTTGAATCTAGTGTAGGTGTCAGTCCGTTGTGCTTGTGATTTAAATGTCTATATTAATCCAATCATTTCTGATTTGTGTAGATTAAAATGTTATTAAAATGGAAAATAATTTCTTAAATATTTTAACAAAAACGTTCGTTTTTAATTTGTAATATGTCAGTATTTTAATCATAAACCCTAATGATAATTTCATTCATTAATTTTTTTTTCTTTTCAATTATTTTCGATCCTTTGTGCCATATCGTTTTATTAGGAGTTACGTTCATATTGAAAATTATCAAAAATGTACGAAAACCTTTAAATAGTGTACACGGACGTGTACGGTCTACTTTAATGGGTTAAAAAAGCACACCAATGTTAATATTTTGAACCATATTGGATGTACCTAAAATAAATTATGTTTTCCCGGTATTACCGGGAATGAATCCCGTTTTCCCGGGAAATGAAAAAAGTCCGGGAAACCCCAAACCCTAGTTAAATTTGAAGAATATCGGGTACAATATGTGGTTTCTAGAGCGGAAAAAGTCAAATCGGGAGCGACATTTGTATGGGGGCTATATCTAAATCTGAACCGATTTGCCTCAAATTAAATAGCTTTCGTCCTTGATCCACAAAACTTACTTGTGCCAATTTTTGTTAAGATCTGACTATAATTGCGACCTGTAATTTGAATTTGGACAGACAGACAGACGGACATTGCTAAATCGACTCAGAAAGTGATTCTAAGCCGATCTGTATAATAAACGATGGGTCTAACTCGTTTCCTTTTGGGTGTTACAAACAACTGCACAAAGACATAATACTCTCGTGGAGTGTATAAAAATTATTGTAGACACGACCCTACTTTAAACCAACAATAAAATGAAATTTTATCATTTTCCTTCTAATTTGTGAGAAATATCAAAATTCGAATTTTCCATCGTGCGAGAACTGCCTCTCCGCTTTGCATTCCTAAGGTTGTGAGTTTAAAACACAGGAAATTCTAGAAGAGAAAACATAAAGTATGTTTGTTTCAAGGAGAAGTGAAATTATAGCTCAAGACTCATCATTTCCCAAACTATAAAAAAATATTTATTATCACTTCCCGAAGCTCCCGTGTTTCGAACTCAGAACCTTAGGAATTCAAAGCGGAGGTTTTAACTACTACACCACAGAGGCAGTTAAGGAACAGCGGCAAATGTAGTATGTAATTTTTTTTTCAATTTTAAATTTTATTGGCTTTGACTAAACATAATAGTGATGTACCTAAAATGTAAGCATATTCGTGATTCGAATACTCTTCGTTTTGTCTATGCCAAAATCACGTGGATTGAAAAAATATTATTCAATTTGGTTTAGTTACTTATTTCCAGACCTCACGTAATATAATTTTTAGTTGATTGAATTATTATTTTTGGAGAAAATATAGATTAACATTAATTTATATTCGATTACTTTGTAGTCGGAAACCGATTCATTGTAACACTAACAATAATATGTCAATTGAAAATAAAAGAATTGCCTTTTACAAATAGAATAGAATACTGAATATCGTGCAATAGCTAATAGACTTTTAATGTACGTTTTTGCATATGAAGTTTTAAGAATGGATTATAATACAAAATCTGTCTAATAACTAATTTCAACATAAAAGCAAAAATAACATTTTTTTGCATACAACAGATAATCTTTAGCCTGAAATACCCCTAATAAAATATAAAAAAAATAAAAAACAACAACATATTTAAATTTAAATTATGATGAGGATATAAATATCTATCTTGTTTTCTCACTTCAAATCCATGTGTTGTAGGGCAATAGCATCCCAGCAGCGCTCCAACGTCTTCTTTGTGCCAACAAAGCACACACAAACATACACATACACATGCATGCGTGCATTTGGCGGGGTACAAACACTTCCGCCGGATATTCAACATAATATTAGCTTTAAGCGGAAGTGCTGCATATACTTATTGAGTCTACAACACTGGTCTAGCGTTTCTCTTTCTTCGTACTGCCAACATTTCACAAATCATGTTTAAAACCTTTCAAAACGAAGTGCAAAAAGCAAAAAAAAAAAAATCACCAACAACGCGGCAACTTTGCTAAGAGAAAGATAAACAACATCAATGTGGAGTAATATTTTATGTTCATAGATTTTTTGTAATAATATAAAATTAATATCCGGTATATTTTAACAGGGCAGACAAAAAAAAGAAAAACGAAAATTGTAAATGTTACAATACTACTCTACGGCACCTTTTTCCCCTTGGAGAGCCCTAACTAGAGTTTTGCTCTAAGAGTAACGTTCAAAAGTTTAACAATAACTTCCGCTGTGTTTGCACAGAACAGTGGAGGATATATCCGAAAAAAAAACGATTTTCGCAATACGTTTTTTTTTCGTTGAGGGCTGCCATCGGGGGGTGCGAGTCCTTTCTTTATGTGAAAAAGTCAAAAACAGAAGTTTTGGTGTTGAAACTCACTTGGCAGCAGGGAGGAAATTAATACAAACAAACAATGTAATGGTTGGTTGCAGAGAGGAGGGCAGAGGAAACACAAGTAAGGCCAAAGTATGAAATTAACGCGAACATTTTTAACATTTAATTTTTTTGTAATTAATTTCATTATATGGCGAATGCGTTTTTTCTGCTGGCCTTTAACAGCAATTGCGCGTGTTCGTGTGTGTGTGTGTTGGCGGTGGCAGTCACAGTCGCCGTTTTTAATCATATATAAACCACAAAGCTTATTTATGTATTTAACTGCAAGGCAGGGCGTGGTAGCGTATGCTTAATTTTAATTATGCAGTCATTTCATGCAACGGAACAGAACAGACAAACAGGCAGTCAACCAGTCAGCCAGAATGCAGAGACAGCAGGGCCAGCCGTTAAAAAAAAAAAAATAAAAATAAACACGGCAGTAACTTAAGCATCATAAATTTGGTATACAGGTGTGGATGAAAAGATAGCAAATAGTTTTGTTGTGGGATTAGTCCTGTAACTTTTTAACGTAAAATACATTTAGAATATAGAGCAGAGGCTTTTCCAGATGATTTACGAAAGTGAGTAGATGGTGTGGGGCTACTGGGTGACCCTCTGAAATTGGTGAACTCGGCCATGTGAAATTAAAAAAAAAACAAGTAAAAACGGCCAGCCGTTTAAAAAAAAAAAATAAACACGGCAGTAACTTAAGCATCATAAATTTGGTATACAGGTGTGGACGAAAAGATAGCAAATAGTTTTGTCCTGTAACTTTTTTAACGTAAAATACATTTGGAATATAGAGCAGAGTCCTTTCCAGATGATTTACAAAAGTGAGTAGATAGTGTGGGGCTACTGGGTGACCCTCTGAAATTGGTGAACTCGGCCATGTCAAATTTTGAAAAAAAAAACAAGTAAAAACGACCGAGCTTTAATTACCCTCCACCATGGAATGCATTCCATAGAGGCTGTCGCTTTTCGTATAGGTGCAGTAATATCACAGGAAACTATATTTTTTTTAATATACCCAAACCAAATACAAATATTCAAACAATATTTTTTTATAAATAAACCACGCTTATAAGGCTAAAAAAACTTTAATACCATAAATATTGGTAGGTAGTAAGTGCTACAGTTGGTTTTATTTCCATTCTATTTTAATTCCAAAAGTAAAAATTTTGAAAATTCATTATATCACGTACATAGTGCAAAATAACCTATCTTTATGATTCAACCAATTTTTGCCGTAAAAGTAACAAGTAAGGAAAGGCTAAAGTCGAGCGGGGCCGACTATATAATACCCTACACCACTCCCTGCGTATGTACCTCGCTTTGATTACTAAACCCAGGAGCAATTTTATGTAGTTCATATAAATTATACTATAAATTAATCTTTAGTCATATTTAACGAATATGGTTAATAATATGGTAATTGATCCAATTATCCGACAGACAAATACAAATTATACAGTAGTAATAGGATGAATCGGACCGACATTTCAAAAGGGGGCCTATAACTACATTTTGGGCCTGGTCCAAAACATGGGCCTATATATTTCTCATTCACGGTAGGTATTCCTATTTGAAAAATATAATGATCTACAAAATTTGATGAAGATCCGATGTAAGAAGTAGTTTCTAGAGCTGTAATAGATCAGAATGGGACCCCATTTGGGTTATACCAAAGTATGGACATATGGGCATCTCCCAAACAAGTAAGGAAATGCTAAAGACGGACGGACTTTCTATCTCATTACAATTCAATTCGGTAAAAAAGTGAAATCGGGGAGGATATTTGCATCCTGTAAATGAATGTGTTTGACAAAAAATGTTAAATCGGAAAAGACATTTGTATGGCATTTGTATGGCTTTCACCATGTATGTTTATTGGTGAAATATAATATGTAAAGTTTGGCCCAAATCGGATAAACATTTGTGAGCAACATTTGTATGAGAGCTATATCTAAATCTGAACCATAGGTTTTTTTAGTTGGATTATAAGATGTTGTGCCAATTTAAAAGGAAAACGTGTAAAATATGTGGATTTTAGAGTGGAAAAAGTCAAATCGCTAGCGAAATTTGTATGGGGGCTATATCTAAATCTGAACCGATCTTACCCACTTTCACCATAGGTGTTTTAAGTTCGATTATAAAATGTTGTACCAATTTTAAAGAAAATCGGGTACAATATGTGGTTTCTAAAGCGGAAAAAGTGAAATCGGGAGCGACATTTGTATGGGGGCTATATCTAAATCCGAACCGATCTAACCCGCTTTCGTCACATGTATTTCTAGTGTGATTATAAGGTGTTAAGCCAAATTTGAAGAAAATCGGGTATTATATGTGCTTTATATGGCGGAAGAAGTGAAATCGGGAGCGACATTTGTATGGGGTCTATATATAAATCTGAACCGATTTCCTCCAAATTCAATACCGATGGTCATTGGCCAGAAAAAATAACTTCTGCCAAGTTTCATGACAATCGGACAACAATTGCGACCTGTAGAGTGCGAACAAGCTTAGATGGACAGTAGACGGACGGACGGACAGACGGACAGACAGACATTGTTAAATCGACTAAGTTGGTGATTCTAAGCCGATCGGTATACTTAAAGGTGGGTCTAGCTCGATTATTTCTTGGTGTTACAAACATTTGGCGCGAAACTAACTTATAATACCCTAGTCCACGAAGTGGTGTAGGGAATAAAAAGTACAAATTTGGAAAAATTGTTTTTATTTTGCGTGTCTACGCAATCAGAGGAATGTATACACCGAGTTTCATTATTCTAGATGAAGACGTTTGGTTGGTACCATTTTTATCCCTCTATTCCCATTTTACCCCTTAAGAGTACGAATTTGGAAAAAGTACTTTTATACTACAAAATATTATATACAAAAATGCATTTATATTGCGCTCCTATGTGGTGAGAGAAATTTACCAAATTTTACTATTATTGCTCGTCCAATTCTAACTGTAATACTTCAGTTAGTATCCCTTTTGTATCCTTTTTTCCCTCCGAAACTTACAACCATAATAATTTCTTACAAAAATGCATTTATATTGCGCTCCTATGTGGTGAGAGAAATTTACCAAATTTTACGATTCTAGCTGTAATAATTTAGATGGTATAATTTTTATCCCCCTCACTCCTCAGAAGTACAAATTCAAAAGAAAAAAAACATTTATGTTGCACGTCTATGTGGCCGCAGGTATATACACTCCGAATTTCACGATCCTAGCTTCAATACTTTAGTTGGTACGATTTGTATCCCATTTTTGTCGCGTTCACCTCTTATAATAACAAATTTCGAAAAATCCATTTAGATTACGCCTCTACGTTGTCAGAGGAATGTACACAACAAATTTCAAGCTGCAATATTTAAATTGGTACTATTTTTATCCCTTTTTGTCCCTCGCACCGCTTAAAGTACAAATTTCGAAAAATCCATTTTTACTTCTCTTCTTCATGATCAGAGAAATTTACATACATATCAAATTTCAAGACACTAGCTGCAATCATTTAGTTGGTACAAATGTTATCCCTTTTTGTCCCTCGCACCCCTTAAAGTATAAATTTCGAAAAATCCATTTTTACTTCTCTTCCACATGGTCAGAGAAATTTACATACATATCAAATTTCACGACACTAGCTGCAATCATTTAGTTGGTACAAATGTTATCCCTTTTGTGCCGCTCTCCCCTTAAAAGTACAAAAATGCATTTATATTGCTCCTCCATGTGTACCATTTTTATCCTTTTTTCCCTTTCCTCCCTTAAAAGTACTAATTTCGAAAAATCCCTGTTTGTAGCTCATATTCATAACACCGAATTTCATGTTTCTAGCAACTGCCGTTTAGTCAAGACGAAGGTTCGAAGTTTTTCCCTTTTGTCCCATTTTAACCCCTAAAAGTACGAATTTCGTAAAACACTTTCTTAATCGGCGTCTGCGTCATATTTGGGAACTACCCTGAAAATTTC
Organism: Polietes domitor; assembly: GCA_947397865.1. Lineage (NCBI taxonomy): Eukaryota > Metazoa > Arthropoda > Insecta > Diptera > Muscidae > Polietes > Polietes domitor. The sequence continues at coordinate 142,229,996 of OX377621.1, read as the reverse complement.
ATGACACTGGCTTCAGTCTTTGGCGCTGGTCAATGATAAATCAGTCATTCAGTAAAGCAACTTTTGTATATACAGTGAAAAATCTCACGGGCGCACACTCTCTCAAGCGGACACCTCTCTTAAATGGGCACTTTTTAAAAAAATAATCAAAATTTTAAAATTTTCATTATAATGAACCTCAATTAAGCAGTAACCTTCTTATGTGGACATGGACATAAAAGTTACTTTTTATAATAAGTGGACAAATTTTGGGTGATCTTGACTGTCCGCTGTTGTGAGGTTTCACTGTATATAGATATATTCCTAGTGAAATAAATAAATTTTAATTTTATTATCCACAACTTACAACCATAATAATTTCTCACATCTCCAACACTGCTTTTTCATTGGTCACAGCTGTAGGCCGCCACTGTTTATAAACTTCAACACAAGCTTAATGTCATCACATTTAATACAGAGACAGATAAACAAACGGAGTTCACAGAAAAACAAACACAAACGGTCACAAACAAGCTGATATGGAATCCAAGTCGAGCTCCACAGCTCGACCTCACCTTCACTACAATGCAATGCATGCAAAGAAACATACAGATGCAGAGCATTCTCTTATGTAAGTAAGAACGCTACAACAATAAAAACAATAATGACAATAACAAAAACAAGAACAACAGCAGCGAACAAAATGCCTGATAAAGCAGCTTTTAATGTATGCTTTAATGTCACAAGCATAAAAAACATGAATACATTTCATATTGGATACACATAAATACATGTAACACAAAAAACGCACGGGAGTTAGGGTGTCCTGTCAGACAAAAGTAAAAAAAAAAAACAAAATCATCCGATTTATTAGTGATGTGATAATTTTGTATCTCTCAGCTACTACAGCTTTTGACAAAACTTAGTCAGGGAACGAACTCATTTGGAAAATTGGTAAACGTAATCTAAAAGATTGATGAAAATGGTTGTTCAGCAAGAAGTGCTCACTGCATTATTTTTACAGAACATATCCGGCAATCTTCTGCAGCCGTTTGGTGCAATAATTCGAGAAAAGTGGGTCGTTGTGAGACGTAGTTTCAGACGTAATTTTACAAAATGGAAAAGCATGATTTTGTTGTACAAAAAATCCTTGTCAATTAGATGCCATTAGTGTAGATGAATCCAAAATGTTACAGGACACCCTAATCTACATACATATCTCTGCGATCATCCGCTGCACACACGTGTGTGGACACAGGCTCGCTTGCTCGCTCAACCTTTGCACTCTTTTGCTCGCTCTCACTCACACTCTTGCATTACTATTCAAATTACAAAAGAATATTTAATTACGAAAAATGTTGCATAATTACAGGCGGTTGCAGGAATCGCCGGAAAAAAGCAACACAAACTCAACGAGATATAAAATCACATGTCCGTACATGTGTGTGTATGTGCGTGTACGTGTGTGTGTGTGCGGCATTGTGGTATGGTATATTAAAATTATACAAAATAACAGCGAAAATAAATAAAAAATTTTTGTTGTTGTTTTTTTGTCGATATGCACTTCAGTGTGCAATGTGACCGGGGCAAGTAAACCAGGCATAAGATGCCAAATGACCAGGCGGCTGACCTAGGCTGCCACCAGTGAAGGCAGCAGACTGCCTGACTGGTTGGTGGCTCGGGTTCTGCCTCTTTATTATGGATGAATATAAAACGTTTCGTGGCCACAGGTTTATAAATCAACCATGAACTAAAGACGCACAATTTCATTAATGTCACTCCGTTTCGTTTTACTCTGGAAGAATATCTGTTTGTATGTATACAATATAAACAGTTGTGATACGAGGAAACGTTGATATTAAAGAAAATATTATGCTGTTGAAATCTGGGAAAATATACATATTTATTAGGCTGGAGAAAAAAGCAAATTCTAACAAACCAGCGGCAAGTACGGCCGATTTAAGATCATCAAATATGGAAAGTTCTTCATTTTGGTTAAAACGATCATTGGCGTAGGAGGGATATTCCTCTGGGGGTGGCTATACCCCCCAATATCTTTGTTGTTAAACAGTCAAACAAAATATAGCCACACGGATTATAGGGCTGTTTTTGTTAAAATTTCACTCAAAAAATATTTTTTTACAATCTCCGCTAACACCAATATTAACGTGTGTATGAAAACAAATTTTAAAAATAATTTTTTGTTAAAAATTATCCAGTGCAAGTCAAATATATGGTAAGCCGCGGATAAGCCCAAAAAAGCCAACGCAAAATATTTTTTTTGGAAATTTGTTTTGATAGTTGGCAACAGTTGATAGTGTGAAAAAATAATGTTTTTGTTATCGAAGCTTGTTATCCCGACTTAAGGAAAAACAGCCCTAATGCAGCACTTTACCCCTGTTCTGTTCAATACGCTGAAAACGGTTTGAAGTTGTTTGTGTAAATACTACAGTTAATGAAATCGCTACCATTAACGAATGTTCCTACAACGAATGGACACATTAGGGGTATTTACACATGAATATCCCCGCAAACAAATTGGAAGTACTTCCGCAGGAAGCACATTTTAATCGCATCACAAAATCCAAATGCGCATTTTTCCAGCTTTTGAGTAAGTTCAATGTTAATATCCCGTAAAAATACAAATTTATTGCTTTATTAATGTACGACAAATATTTCTTTTTATATCCTACACCACTTCGTGGTGTATTCTTTTCGCGCCAAATATTTGTAACACCAAGAAATAATCGAGCTAGACCCAAATTTATGTATACCGATCGGCTTAGAATCACCAGCTGATTCGATTTAACGATATCTGTCTGTCCGTCCGTCTGCTGTCCATCTAAGTTTGTTGGCACTCTACAGGTCGCAATTGTTGTACGATTATCGTGAAAATTGGCAGAAGTTATTTTTTGGCCCAAGGACCATCGGTATTGAATTTGGAGGAAATCGGTTCAGATTTAGATATAGCCCCTATGCAAATGTCGCTCCCGATTTTACTTTTTCCGCTTTAGAAACCACATATTGTACCCGATTTTCTTTAAAATTGGCACAACATTTTATAATCGAACTAGAAACACCTATGCTGAAAGTGGGTATGATCGATTCAGATTTAGATATAGCCCTCATACAAATGTCGCTCCCGATTTGTCTTTTTCCGCTCTAAATCCACATATTGTACCCGTTTTTCTTTAAAATTGGCACAACATTTTATAATCGAACTAAAAACCCTATGGTGAAAGTGGGTAAGATCGGTTCAGATTTAGATATAGCCCTCATACAAATGTTGCTCCCGAATGTTTAACCGATTGTGGCAAACTTTACATATTATATTTCACCAATAAACATACATGGTCAAAGCGGGTCATATCGTACCAGGTTTCAATATACACCCATACTAATGTCCTTTCCGATTTAACATTTTTTATCAAACACATACATTTACAGGATGCAAAAATCCTTCCCGATTTCACTTTTTTACCGAATTGAATTGTAATGAGATAGAAAGTCCCTCTTTAGCTTTTCCTTACTTGTTTCGGTGATGCCAATATGACCATACTTTGGTATAACCCAAATGGGCCCCATTCTGATCTATTACAGCTCTAGAAACTACATCTTACATCGGACCTTCATCAAATTTTGCAGATCATGATATTTTTCAACTAGGAATACCTACCGTGAATGAGAAATATATAGGCCCATGTTTTGGACCAGGACCAAAATGTTGTTATAGGCCCCTTTTGATTTGTCGGTCCGATTCATCCAATTACTACTGTATAATTTGTATTTGTCTGTCGGATATTTGAATCAATTATCATATTATTAACCATATACGTTAAATATGACTAAAGATGAATTTATAGTAACTGTACAATTTATATGAACTACATAAAATTGCTCCCATGAAATACCTGGGTTTAGTAATCAAAGCGAGGTACATACGCAGGGAGTGGTGTAGGGTATTATATAGTCGGCCCCGCCCGACTTTAGCCTTTCCTTACTTGATTATTAATACTAATACTACATAATATTAATAAAATTAAGAAGTGTTAATTTATTTATTGCTAGTTTGATTTAATATTAAATTGTGTTATAAATTAAATAACAGTACCCGCTTCCTCACACGCGAAAACGCCAGGTATTTGTTATTCGTTTTATCCGTCTCTCTTTTAGGATAATATTTATTTGATTTTCTTTTCTAAAATATTAAATTGGAAACATAGCACTCATATACAGTGAAAGGAATGTGCTTGTTCGAAAAAAATCCATTTCGATGGCGCTTCTACATGGTCAAAGGAATTTACATACTAAATTTCATGATTCTAGCTGTAATCCTAAAGTTGGTACCATTTTTATCCCTTTTTTGTCCCGATCTCCTATTAAAAGTACAAATTTCAAAAAATCAATTTGTGTTGCAAGTCTACGTTGTCAGAGGAATTTACGCACCAAATTTCACGACTATAGCAGCAATATTTTAGTTGGTACTATTTTTATCCCTTTTTGTCCCGCTCACAGCTTATAGGTATAAATTTCGAAAAGAATTTATTTGGATTTGCGCTTCTACGTTGTCAAAGGAATGGACACACCAAATTTCAAGACTATAGCCGCAATGCTTAAATTAGTACCACTATTTGTGGTACTAATTTGTGTTTGTCCCTCGTAACCCTTAAAAGTACTAATTTTGAAAAATCCAATCTTAATGCGCTTATACATGGTCAGAGGAATTTACATGCCGAATTTCACGATTCTTGCTATAATAATTTAGTTGGTACTATTTTTTCCCCTTTTTGTCCTGCTCACCTCTTATACGTACAAATTTCGAAAGATCCAATTTTACTGCGCTTCTACATGGGCAGAAGAACTTACATATCAAATTTCAAGATTCTAGCTGCAATACTTTAGTTGGTACCATTTTTATCCCTTTTGTACCGCTAACCTCTTATAAGTACAAATTTCGAAAGATCCAATTTTTCGGCGCTTCTACATGGGCAGAATAACTTAAATACCAAATTTCACGATTATAGCTGCAATACTTTAGTTGGTACCATTTTTATTCCTTTTTGTCCTGCTCACATCTTATAAGTACAAATTTCGAAAAATCCAATTTTACTGCGCTTCTACATGGGCGGAAGAACTTACATATCAAATTTCAAGATTCTAGCTGCAATACTTTAGTTGGTACCATTTTTATTCCTTTTTGCCCCGCGCAAAACTTAAAAGTACAAAATGCATTTATATTCCGCTTATATGTGGTGAGAGGAGTTTGCATACCAAATTTCGCGATTATAGCTACAATACTTTAGTTGGTACCATTTTTATCCCTTTTTGTCCTGCTCACATCTTATATGTACAAATTTCGAAAAATCAAATTTTACTGCGCTTCTACATGGTCAAAAGAACTTACACATCAAATTTGAAGATTCTAGCTTCAATACTTTAGTTTGTACCATTTTCATCCCTTTTTGTCCCGCTCACCCCTTATAAGTACAAATTTCAAAAAATCAATTTATATTGCTAGTCTACGTTGTCAGAGAAATGTAAATACCGATTTTCACGATTCTAGCTGCAATTCATAAATTGGTATCATTTTTATCCCTTTTTCTCTCTGTCCTCCCTTAAAAGTACAAATTTCGAAAAATCCCTGTCTGTAGCTCGTCTGCATGGTCATTGCAAGGAACACACCGAATTTCATGTTTCTAGCAACTGCCGTTTAGTCAGGACGAAGGTTCGATTTTTATCCCTGACGAGTATTTTCACGAAAAATCCATTCAATATCGAATGAGTTTACATAGTATAGTGTGTTCACACATGTATTTGCATGTTTAAATTGCAACATAGTTCTATGGTAATAGCAAAATAAGTGTTTTTACATGTGAGTGCTTCAGAGGAAGTTCGTATGAGTATGCGAAAGTGTGAAGGAATATCAAGCAAGATTTACACATTAGAGTGGACCGATTTGGCATTACTATGGAATTCAATTTCGGTTTTGAGGGCAAAGGTACTGCGCCAAAGAAAATCCTTTAAAATATGTGGTTTCTAGAGGGGACAAAGTCAATTAAGGAGCGAAATTTGTATGGGAGCTATATCTAAATCTGAACCGATCTGCCTCACTTTTACCACAGATGTTTGTAGATAAAATATATGGTTTTGTACTAAATTTGAAGAAAATGGGTTAAAATATGTGATCTCTAGAGCAAAAGGTAAATGAAGAACGGAATTTGTATGTGAGCTATATCAAAATCTGAACCGATTTGCTTCAAATGTAATTGGATTCGTCCTTGGGCCGCAAAACTCACTTTTGCTAATTTTTGTTAGAATCGGATAATAATTACGACCTATACTTTGATTACAGGAATACATGGACGGACGGACAGAGAGACGGACATTGCTAAATCGATTCTAAAAGTGATTCTCAGTCGATCGGTATACTTGACAATGGGTCTACATCGCTTCCTTTTAGATGTTACAAACAAATGCACAAAGACATAATACCCTAGTGGAGGGTATACAAATTAAATTTGGGAATTATTTTTTAAAAGTAACACGGTTGCAAACTTATTTTGTTTTCAAAAACGGTTTTTGTGATATATCTCGTATAAAAATTCCAAATTCCCAAAACGGGGAAAATAAATCCCCAAAAATTAAATTTTATAGAAAAATAATCGTCATTTGCTAATTTCGTTAGAGGATCAGAAGCAAAAAAAAATATATTTCTTTGTAGCTGCGGCAGTTAACATTTTGTTATTACTTTTGAAATCGACAATTAATTGTCAAAATAATTTTTGATGAGAATTGGTCATATTTTAGTGATCCTAACTGATGAACTATTTCCTGGTTCTTTTATGTTTATCTACATGAAGTTCTCTTTTCAAAATGTATAAACTTATGTCTTAATGTCTGTTGAAATACAAGGAGATATATGCTAATCTTAACTTTAAAATTAAATTATTTCCCTATACGCCACATTTGTCATCAATCTTAATGAAACTTTGCATATATCAATATTGTGTACTCTAAATATATAAGGCAGACGTTGGACAGAACGGTTTAGACTTTGATATAGCCTTCATACATAAGTGTTTTTTAAGGATTGTGGTATTTTCACTAGGGGAGGCTAATCTTATTATAATTATAAAGCAGAAAAATGCACTTACAATATCTAATGGACAATAAATAATGTACTTTATTACACATAAAACTAATAACTTAATAAAAATTCACATTTTTTAGAAAAACAACTTCATTGCGTAAAATCTATAAAAATTGAGATATCTTTTGAAAATTTTGAAATTATGTAGAAAAATTCGTCCAGAAATAATATATCATTAATTTTTACATTTTAAAATGGTCACTATTTATACACTCCACGAGAGTATTATGTCTTTGTGAATTTGTTTGTAACACCCAAAAGGAAGGGAGATAGACACATTGTTAATTATACCAATCGGCTTAGAATCACTTTCTGAGTCGATTTAGCAATGTCCGTCTGTCTGTCCATCTATTGTTGTAATCACGATACAGGTCGCAATTGTAGCCAGAATTAAACGAAACTTTGCACAATGAAGTTTATAGGGACAGAGACGAACGCTGCCTAATTTGAAGAAAATCGGTTCAGATTTATATATAGCCCCCATACGAATTTCACTCACGATTTGACTCTTTCACTCTAGAATCCACATATTTTAAGAGATTTTCTTTAAAATTGGCAAAACATCTTATATTTAAACTAGGAACACCAATGGTGAAAATAAGTCAGATCGGTTCAGCTTTATCTATAATCCCATTCAAATTTCGCTCCCGATTTGACTTTTTCCGCTCTAGAAACCACATGTTTTAACAGATCTTCATTAACTCTTGCAAAATATCCACATTTCAACTAGAAACACCTGTGGTAAAAATGGGTCACATCGGTTCAGATTTACATATAGCTCTTATACAAATTTCGTTCCCCCAGAAACCGCGTATTTTCAGAGAATTTCTTAAAATTGAGCATAACACATTATACTTTAACTGGAAGAACTTATTGTGAAAGTTAGTCACTTCATTTCATGTTTGGATATAGCCCGATACAAATATTATTCTCGATTTGACAAATTCCATCAGGTCATATTAGCCTGTGATTAGGAAACATATAAAAATCCTTCCCGTTTTCACTTTTTTTACTGAATTGAATTGTATTCCGATATATAGTCGGCCCCGCCCGACTTTAACCTTTCCTTACTTGTATTGTACATGCCGAGCTCAATCGATTTAACGATGTCAGTCTGTCCGTCTGTCCGTCCGTCTACTGTCCAAATAAGCTTGTTCGCATTCTACAATAGTTGTCCGATTGATTGGGCCATCGCTATTGAACTTGGAGGAAACCGGTTCAGAGTTAGATATAGCCTCCATACAAATATCCCTATAATTTACATTATTAATGCTCCAGAATACACATTTTACATGGGATCATGCCAAAATATTCAGGATTTTCAGGATTATATTTCAACTAGAAACAGTTAAATGGAAAGTGGACCACATGGGTCCATGCTTTGATATAGCCCACAAATGTACCTTCGATTTACAATATTACGGCCCTAAAATTCACATTTTACATTGGATCGTGATCAAATTTCCCACACAATGTTAAATTTAGATTAGAAACACCAATTTTGAAAGCCAGCTACATAGGTCAATGTTTTGGTATAGCCCCCATACAAATGGCCCCCAGTTTACACTATTTTCGCGATAGAACCCACATCTTCCATTGGATCTTGATACAATTTTGCAGATTATGCTACATTTCAAAAAATAATACCTACTTTGAAAGTGATCTATAAGGGCCCACTTTTTAATGTAGCGCCCTTAGCGGCCCCCATTTTTGTTACTACCCCTCTAGGACCCAAATTTTACATCGGAAGTTTTTCAACTTTTGCAGCTTATATTATATTTCAACTAAGAATACATACTATGAAAGTCAAACATATGGGTCCATATTTTGGTATAACCCCCATACAAATTGGACCACATTCTACTCTATTACAGCTATAGAGCCCACATCGTACATTGGATCTCGATATAATGTCATATTTAAACATACTTTGTAAGTGAACTATATGGAACCACTTTTTAATGTAGCGCCCTTACAAATGACCCCAGGACGCAAATTTTAAATATTATATTTCAACTAAGAATACTACTATGATACTATGAAAGTCAAATATATGTGTCCATACTTTGGAACAACCCAAATATTACAGCTCTAGAAACTACGTCGTACATCGGATCATGATATATTTCAACTAGGAATACCTACCGTGAATGATAAATATATAGGCCCATATTTTGGACCAGACCACAAGTGTTGTTATAGGCCCCCTTTCAAGTGTCGGTCCGATTCATCCTATTTCTACTGTAAAATTTGTATTTGTCAGCCGGAAAATTGGATCATTTATTTACCATATTCGTATATTTATATAATAATTTATATGAACTGCAGTCCCGTGCGCAGGATTTTCCACTGGGGGGGTTTCATCTACACTCATAAACAAATTTAACCATATAATAAGATAAAATTAACTAAAATTTAGGAATCCACGTACATTTTTACTAAGTATAAGTATAATTTTGCTGAAATTGTCCTAAATCTAAGTAAATTTTTCCTAAAACCTAGTAATTTTTTCCTAAAACTAAGTAAATTTTTACTAAATCTTAGTAAAATATTGCTGAAAATGTCCTAAAACTAAGTAAATGTTTACTCAAATCAAGTAAATATTTACTCAAACTAAGGACAGTTTTGCTGATTTTTTCCCTCAAAACGAGGAAAATTTTATTTTATACAAGGAAAAAAGGTGAAATTAAAATAAATTCAATTTAACTAAAAAAATCAAACAAATCAATTTGCTTCAGAGTATGCAAAACTGATACAAAAAATGACAAAATGAAATATTTCTCAAAAGTTTCATGATACCTCTGCCCTAAGGAGTTGAGCTATTACTCCATGATTGTTGCGAAGGCAAGATAGGCGCCTTCGAAGTGGTTGTTTAGAATAATTCATAAAGTATTTAAGAAATAAGTCTTTATAAATAAGCTTTTTATAAGTTCATTAATACTTAAATGTATGAAGAACTTTGCATAAATTTCAGCAAACATTTTAACTTCATTTTAGGAAAAAAACACATTTTTAAGTTAAAATTTCCTAAATGGAATTTTTTCCATACAAAAAATTTCAGATTTTTTTCTCACTTAAACCTTAAAACATAAGTTTGAATTTACTCAATTGTAAGAATTTTTTATCAGATCCAATGAACTATTTACTATGGCTTTGGAAGAAGGAAACTTTACACATACTTAGTTAATTGTCCAACTTTTTAGGAAATTTTTACTGGAGCGTTTGGAAACCACTCATATTTTATTGCCAGGATCTTCGAGAAATATTTTGATACATTCGTCCGACATTGTCGGCAAAATTGCATTTCAGTAATCCATCTATCAGTACACTCAAAGAAATATGACAGTAAAATAAAGTAGAAAGTCTACTGAAAGAGCAGATTTTCTGCTGTTAAGAAAGAGACAGCAGATTTGTATCTGCGGAGATGGTAAACAACTGTTTGCTGTTTTTAGCAATATATGTAATACGCATATTGTCCCAAGCTAATATAAAAGAAAATTCGAGCTAAACTCGCTTATGGACGCTTATGGACGCTTATATAGTTCATAAGCGCAAGACTGCAAACTCTTTAGCAGTGTGAATGGTGATGTAAGATTGCAGAAAACTGCTGTTATGTAAAAAAAACAGCTGTAATAGCAGAAAAGTGTCTGCTGATAGGCAGCAGACAATCGCTTTTATTAACAGACTTGTTCTCTAAGTGTATATATAAATAGTTACTTCAAATTGCATTCATACATATCGAGAGCTTATATTTATAAGTGGCTATGAACAAAAACATAACTTTTCAGGAAAGCGAAAAACTGATTTTCTCCTTATTTTGAAGAGAAATTATTAATCATTCTTCTACAGATCACATGCCAAAGAAATGTTTCGGTATTCTCAATGTAAACAAAATCGTTGTAGCGATTTATAACCTTCGGTGTTATGCTTCTCCATTGCTGAACTATTTTATTTCTATTATTTTTATGTTCATAGCCACTTATGCAGTCACAAACTTACGTGCGAGGGGATAGTCAAATCAGAAAATTAAAAAAATGACTTTAGAAAAAAATCTTTTCCAAATTTGTATGACAGATGACATCCAAATCTGAGAATAGTTTGTCATCAGAAACTCATTTTTGAGAAAATGGTTCATAGCCACTTTTGAATATAAGCCCCATATTTTGAAGAAATATTACACAAAAAACGATCAAATTCCTCGGCGCTTAACCCTTCAGTCCCGCATTTTTTCTATGATTGGATATGTTTTTTGACAAAGTATGGGTCTAAATAGAATGTCTAAAGAGTTTGGGGTTTTTAATTTATATAGGACAGGATGTTTACTCAAAATCTTTATAATAATATTTGGAAATGTTTCTTCATTTTTATAATATTAAATATGTATTCGAATAACAAATATAGTTTTTTGTATTTGATGAAATGCAAGAAGAAACAACTAGAAATTTTAATTCCAAAAAACCAAATAATTGGTATTTGAGAATTTCGTTTTCCTACGTAGATCCAAGGCGTATTTATACAGGTGATAGCACTAGAACAACAACAAAATACAAGTAATTTTTTGAAAGGTGAGCCATACTGTCAAAGCAAAATATATGGGATTTGACAGTTTCGGTTACTTTTGAATGAAAAAAATTTCAGTCAGCTGGGCTCCTGCTATCACCTTTATAAATACGCCTTGGATCTACGTAGGAAAACGTAGCGTAGATCCAAGTTACTGAATTTGTTGTTTCTCTTTTGAATAATACTTGTTACATATGTACAAAAAATACTTACTTTGAAAAATACTTGACATAAGTGATAAATATAACAAACATTTTAGTAAGTTAAAACTCATTTCTTATTGTTTCGCAACTTTAAAGTAGATTTTAAAATAGAGACCTACACGCAGAGAAAAAATGCATTTCGTAGAAACGAAATTTTAGACACGTGAACATCGTTTTTTTGGGAAAAATTAGTTTGTTTGCAGTAAACATGTCATCAGTTGTTGTAAATGAACAAAGAGAAATAAGATTATGTATGTCAAACAGTTTTCTTCGTTTGTCAAAATAGATTTGTATTATAATGCAAACTCCCAAAACATTGGAAGTAACAGAAACCGTTGTTGTTGTATCTGTGGTGAAAATAGGACACATCGGTTCAGATTTAGATACAGCTCCATAAAAATGTCCAATCGCAAATTTTACATCTTAGCGCTCTACAAGCAACAAACAAATTATTTGCTTTTATTAAGAATATTTTAGATTTCATTATGATATCATAGTGATTCTTATCTACACTTTTTTAAAATTACTAAACGATTTTGTTATTAAATTTCCAAACTATTATTGCAGTACACAATTAAAAGTTCATAAGATATAGCTCTAGTCGAATGTCAAGAAGTGGTATCGATTAATAAAATGAAAATTTTCCGAACAATTTGGTGTCCATTAGGGAAATTGGCACAATTCGTTTAGTTTGTTTGTATTTTTCATAATCTTTGTCCGAAATTCGAGACAGTGTCCAAGATTTTTTATGTAATTTTCATGTTTTCATGGTTTTACTGCAAAATTACCATTTCAGACGAGTTATTTTAAAAAGACCTTAAACATTCTATATTTTATTGCTTCAGAAAGTCTAGAAGGTATTAAAAAGTATATGTTCGAAACCTCTCTGGGGGGGTTTGAACCCCCCAAAACCCCCCCCCCCTGCGCACGGCCCTGATGAACTGTATAATTTATATGAACTACATAAAATTTCTCCCGTAATAAAAGCGAGGTATATACGCAGGGAGTGGTGTGGTGTACTATATAGTCGGCCACGACCGACTTTAGCCTTTCCTTACTTGTTTTGTATTGAAAAAGTCATCCTTACTATAAATAGAAAAAATACAAGGAATTAATGTTGTCGCATTTTTGGAAAAAAAATGGATCCTTTTAGTTTTTCTTCTGATTGAAGTAGCATATTTGCACCAATTTAAATTTTTGGGTTTTAATTATTTTAAATTTGAGCAAATAATGAAATCACAACATTAAAACAAGTAAGGAAAGGCAAAAGTCGACTATATGATTTACTTTTTTTTCTACCCCATTATAATTGAATTCGGCGAAAAAAGTGAACCGATATGACTTACTGTCACAATGTACGTGTTCAGCTGAAATTTAAAGTGTTCTGCCAAATTAGATCAAAATCTGTATCATTCATATCTGTAGAACATTCATATTAGGGTTATATTAAAACCTGAAACGATATGGCAGACTTTCACCAAAAGTGTTTCTAATTGAAATGTAATATGGTTTCTACCGCTGAACAAGTCAAATCGATAGCGAAATTTGTATAGGAACTATATCTAAATCTGTACCGATCTGACACCCTTTCATAGACGTCTCCAGTTGAAATATGAGGTGTTTTGAAGAAATTGCTAAATCGACTCTAAGCCGATCTGGGTGTTACAAACAAATCCACAAAGACATAACGCCCTAGTGGAGAGTATAAAAATAGGAAACCAACCTCATCTACGGATAAATGTGGAAGAGCAAGGAAATTTCAAGAAATTTGTATGTAATTTTTTTCCAATAAGGGCAATTTTTCCTCATATATTCTTCAAATAGATCTGGGTTTTTTCGTTTCTGTCCTTCCATCTAACCATACCGCTTTCAGGCTGTCTGTATATGCATCTTTTAGCCAATGGTTTTTTGGATACTCCACATGTCGTGAATAATCATTAAACTTTCAGAATTTCACCTTAAAGTGATATCATTTTAGGACCCACTCTAAGGTGTGTCCTACTCGTACATTTTAAACTGCAATCAAATAAACATATGTGACAACATGTAGTAGTTAATTTTTGTTGTTGCTTGTTACCAATACGTGCTACTTTTAGAGTAATTGCTGGCGCTGCCACTGCATCACATCGCAGCTCCAGATGCAGTTGCAGCCGCCTGAAGAGATGTTGGCGAGTTGTGCCACTAAAATTCCGGTTGCCACCACCACTGTTGTTTGCCTTCAAGTTGTGGCTGCATTTATTAAATGTTACAATTTCTGCAGCAATTGCTGCTGACAATGTGCTGTTGTCGCCGTTGTTTTACCAATACAGTTGCTGCTGCTGCTGCCGTTGTTGCTGATGGCAGTCAGATTCGCCCGTTGCTGCTGTTGTTGTTGTTATTATTTTGCAAATAACAACTGTTTGCTGATTGCTGTTGCATGTTCACCATGTTTTGTTGCTTGTTTGCCATGTTTGTATGGATATTTTCATCATGAAATTTACACTCAATTAACGTTGATTCGTAGCAATTTCATTTCAGAGTTAACAACAAACATTTTCATGTTGTTGCTGCCGAGGTTGTTTCTTTGGTTGTGTGCCTGTGTGTGTGCGGCATGTTAAATACAATGATTTTCTCTGTGTGTCCTGGCCTGTTGTCGCATAAACTATGTATAAATGTAAATATATTTGCCACATGCACACACTCACACGATCCGGAGTTCATGTTCAAACATACATATGTATGTATGTGCATACTTGGGCGTCTGTATGTGTTCGTATGTTACACTGGCAACACTTAACAAAACATAACTTATTTAAAGTTTTTAATGTCAGTTATAATCAAAAATGTATATGGTCACATTTTGTTCATTTTATTTTATTTTTTCCTGTAGTTTGCGATTGGTGTTACATGCACACAAAGTCTGACGACAGCAAAAACCATATGAAAAATTATATTAAAAAACTGTAATATAATAAAGAAAATTTCATAAAAAAACGTAGCGTTATATTTTTCCAGCAATTGTATATGGGACTTGAGCATGACATTGAACAGAAACGGTGGCATTTTTAAGTTCTGAGAAGGGTTTAATCTTTGATCGCCGGAGTTCATAATAACTTCATGAGTGCAATAGGATGGCAATTCAAATAAGCATGACCTAAATATGTTTTAATGAATCTATGTAGTATGTCTTAAAGTACATATGGACATATCTACTGAATGAATGGCAATTTCAAATTTTGAAACTATTTAATATCTTTTGAAGAGATGGCTACAAGGATATCTGAATTTGCTAAATACAATCTTAGGGACGGCATTAAAATTGCTGAAAAAGATGAACTACAAAATTAAAAAAGCATGGTTTTTGCAAATTCATAACTATCACTTTTCTTCTTTAGGATGCAAGTTATTAAAAAATCGAAATCAAAAACCATGTTTATATACCATGTCGTATATATTAAGGCGGGTTGATTTTTTCGCACCAACCGTCAGGCAAAAACGTAATCCATGAAAAATTCTAAGAACATTTCTCCAAGAAACCATGGTTCTAATATGAATTTCTAGCCCGCTGAAATCGACTTCAAATTTGACATACATACTGAAAGGAAAGGGTCATAGAACTGTAAGTCGGCTAGGGCTAGGAGGGGGCTAGGAATTCATCTAAGCGCCATAGCTTCTTCGAGAAATGTTCGTAGAATTTTACGTTGATTTCGATTTTACATGACGCTTTCCAACCATACAAATTGACTGGCCCTAATATATATGAGTCATTCCATGTCAAGCGGTACGGTTTTTGACTCCGATAGATGCGATTGTTTTGAAAGTTTGTGCTACATGCATGATGACTTCTATTTTTTTACGATTTTTATACACTACACGGGAGTATTATGCCTTTGTGCATTGTGCAAAAGGAAGGGAGATAGACCCATTGTTAAGTATACCGATCGACTTAGAATCACTTCTTGAATCGATTTAGCAATGTCTGTCCGTTCGTCTTTCTGACTTTCTATCTGTCTGTCCGTCATCTATTCTTGTAATCACGATACAGGTCGCAATTGTAGATAGAACCAAATGAAACTTTACACAACGAAGTTTTTTCGGGATAAGGACGAACGCTATTTAATTTGAAGAAAATCGGTTCAGATTTAGATGTAGCCCCCATACGGCTTTTACTCCGGATTTGTCTCTTTTCACTCTAGATACAAAATATTACAACAGATTTTCTTCAAAGTTGCAAAACATCTTATATTTTAATTAGGAACACCTATGGTGAAAATAGGTCAGATCGGTTCAAATTTTTATATAGCTCCCAGACAAATTTCGTTCCCGATTTGACTTTTTCCGCTCTAGAAAGCACATATTGTACTCGATTTTCTTTAAATTTGGCACAACATCATATAATCCAACTAGAAACACCGATGCATAAAATAGGTAAAATCGGTTCAGATTTAGATACAGCCCTCATACAAATGTCACTCCCGATTTGACTTTTGCCGCTTTAGAAACCACGATTTTCTTTCCAAGTAAAAAACCTATTGTGAAAGTGGGTAAGATCGGTTCAGATTTAGATATAGCCCAAATGAAAATGTTTCTCCCAAATGTTTAACCGATTTTGGCCAAACTATACATATTATATTTCACCTATTTCATTCCAGGTTTCAATATACCCACATACAAATGTCCTTTCCGATTTAACATTTTTGTCAAACACATACATTTACAGGATAAAAAATCCTTCCCGTTTTCACTATTTTACCAAATTGAATTTTATTCGGATAGAAAATGGGTTTTAGGGTTTAAAATTTTTAGAAGAAATGCCAAATTTAAATTATTATTTTTAATTTATAAATTTTATTTACTAAATATTATTATTAATTTGAATTTTAATTAATATAAATATAGGTATATATTTATATACAATTAATGATTTAAAAATAATTTTCCATGTTTTTTGACCTTACAAGTTTTTTTGCCGTTATATTTATTTTGTCATAAGAGAATTGCTATTTACTAATAAAGAAGATTCAGCCTAGTCATTTTAGTTAAATGGACAAACTTTATCGACCGCTTCAATTCGATCTGGTAACAACTTTCCACACACTCACTGATCCGACAAAACTTAAAAACAGCTTGATATTAAAATTTCGTTAAATTGTTCAACACTCTTTAGACAGGGAGGAAATCATGAAACCATGCCATTTGTAAATAAATTTGCATTCTATTAAATATAGCTGCAAAATGGTTTTGAGCCAGGACAATATCCCAGTTCAAATCAAATATTGATTACAGACCAAAAAAATACAAACGAAAAAACTAAAACAAATGAGCATTGGTACGGCAGAAGTATTGCTGGGTAACTATACCTGCATATACACATACTTACATATACAACTCAATGAGATGCTTCAAAGATGGCATGTGTAGTTTATTACTTGGTGCGATTTTTTTAAACGCAAATTCGGCAAGTGAGTTGTGCTTCTCGTTCGTTTGTGAGAATCATTTCATTAAAGAGGCCGGGTTTGATGTTGAAAAGTCGCTGCGAAACCTTTAGATAGGGCGGAAGAACCACTATCATGTTCTCTGAAAATTTTATGCTGGAGATTCAATGGTTTATTTTAAAAATTGGCTGCTTTTTGCATTATTTTGAATTTATTTTTTATGGTTTGGCTGCATATCCTTATATAGAAAATATATAGTAGACATTATTAAAACAATATACTTCCACTGCTTAGGATGCAAAAAGAATATGAATCTTTGGTCATAAAAAGAATATATATAATATATCTTCTAGAAATACATTTCTTTTCACTTTTCTAACGTCTTCCTCTAAGAATAATTCCTATGACTTGGAAGTCTAATTTAGTAGCTTATTTAATTTAGACATGCAAATATAGAAAATAAAATATTAAACATAAAAAATATTTTTACTAAAGCTGGAGATAGTCTTTGATCTCATATAGATTGGACAATATAAATATTTACCTTTAGATTTTGAAATTTCTTCATGCATCTGCAACATTAGATGGAAGCGGCAATAATAACACCTTTGAAATCTCCAGAGGTGCTAAATTATCCAGAAGAATTCCAACCATATCGTGTTGATAAATTTCTATGCGAGATAAGTCGCGTTATCTGGAGGATACTAAGCTAAATCTAAAACATTAGAAACCGAAATTGTCAAATCCCATATATTTTGCTTTGCAATATGGCTCACCATTCAAAAAATTACTTGTATTTTGTTGTTGCCGAATTTGTTGTTGTTATAGTGCTATCACCTGTATAAATAAGCGTTGATGTGTTGCAAGTGTATATCCTTACCCTAATATAAAAAGACCTAACTCATATTTTTTTGCAAATCAAGATTTTTTTGGTTTTTTTAACAGAACACGACAAATTCGGTTATAATTAATAAAACACAAATACTCAGTTGGAAGTAACTTTGAGACATATTAAACGACTGTTCAAGACCAAAGTAAGTCGTCATGAAATATCGGTGACATTCCATACAAATCGTCGACGAGTTTTCATAAAAATGCCATAAAAATCAAAAAAGACGGGTTCAGCGACACGTCCTCTATCAAATACACGATTCCGTGAGCGATTAATAAGGAATTGGTTATCATATTATCGTGTTTCCGGTTAACTCGAGCACTTCTTGTGGCTCCTACACTCAAAACCAAATATATTTAAATACTGCACTAAAACCGATATGGGTGATATTATAAAATTATTTTCCCTTTCAAATTTGTGACTACTGTCCAATCAAAATATGCTTCTTCTCAATCTTTCACACTAAAAATAGTGTTTAAGTTTGCATCGAAGTCGGATGCTCGAATACATTTTATTATTTTATATTTTTCTACATTTGCCCCTTCCCACAGCGACGTTCTGCCGAACGATTTGGGTAAATTGACCATTACTCTGTTAATTGTTCATAACAGATGAATATGGTACTCGTGCACATATTTCTCTTTTTGCTCTCATTCGCAACGCTCAAAACGAAGTTAATGTCATTTAGTTTAACTGAATGGGAAAAGGGTTTAATTAAATCTACGCAAGCATCATGCGACAGTGGAAGAAATTAAATCCCGGATCCCTGAAGTAACATATACACTCGGATGTCCTCGTATGTGCGTACGTCAGTTGAATGTCGAATTAAATTTTATTGTACTTCGGTACGAAACATTAATTTTTTATAGTTTTAAAATTTAAATTGTTGCCTAATGACAACTCCTTTTTGGAAACGGAAACATGACGTAATATCTAGATGAATGACAGTGGGCGGGGGTGGGAATGAATCAAAAATCAGCAATTAGAAGAGTTGATTTTGGGCAAATGTCTAGTTGTAGCCATGTTGTTGCTCAAGCGACTAAGATTTTTGCATCGTTTACCGATGATCGGATTTTTATTTTATTTTTATTTTTTAAACACATTTTTCCAAACTTTTTTTATTTTCTCTACATAATTTCCTTTTACCTCAGCGCTTCTCCAATTATATTTTTCCATCCGTATGGTATAACTTCTAAGGTCCTTGAAAATGCAAATTTTATTTTTTTAAATGCAATTTTTATAGTCACAAACTGGAGAATATGGGAGATGCGGAAGCGATTGATAACGTAATTCAGACAAGGTAAGATTAGGATGTGGTGGCAGTCAGAAAATAAACATCCGGATCATTTAAACCAGGTCATCAGGACCAACCTGTGAAATATACTGACGTAGTCGCACAGGCCTTCAAATGAATCAGAACCCAGAGTCACTAAACGACTTATGACCATAGCTGGACTGATAAGGTGTTAGACAGTATCATTATCTTGCTTTCACAGCCCAAAGTCTTTGGTTTTTCTTGAATTCAGGATGTTCGTGGATGTACTTAAAGATGTCAAAAACCAACCATTTCCGGAATTCGGTTTTTAATTTTTTACAAAACCGATGATACTGTTTTTTATGTAGACAAAAATGTATTCTTATTTTTAAACTTTTCTGAGCTTATTAAATAAAAGGAAATATTAAAACCTTCTCATGCTTTCATTTTTTAATTAATATTAATGGTCAGTTATATTCAAAATGAAATGCGAAGAGAGAAATAATATTTTCAACTGGAACTGAATTCAACTTAAATTGTTAAGCCATTAGTGCAATATATCTGGAAGTGTTCTAGAAACTGAAATTAAATATGGGGATTACAGGAAGGATTATTGTCAAGAATGAAATTTTATTCGATCTATAATCTCAAGGGTAATATGACCCGTCCATAGTATTTCCAGCGGAATAGCTGTCAAAAAGATATATGATTTAAAAATATATATCTCTAGATTATCTAAGTTTAAGGTGTTTATGAGAGTACATTGATTCCGCTTTTTGTATAATTATACCAAATCGCAGATATAATATCAGGGGTTTCAGATATAATTCCGGTTTTTTATAAACATATATACTTTTTGCACAAATAATAGCTTTTAATTTTGATCTCAATTGGTTAAGATCCCGATTTCGTTAAAAACTGGATTCTAACACATGATTCCCATAGGTATAAACTCATAAAAACTAAACCATTGGCATTTCACTTCAAGCGCCGAACGAAGCTATTGCCGTCCTACTTTTTAATGTAATGTTGTAGTTTCGATTGTTTTTCTGCTGATTTATAATAAGTTCCACTTTTGCAATCAGTTCTCTAATTGCATATCGCAAATCAATGTATTGGCTCAATCTAACCACTCCTCCTCAGTTGTTGATATCAATCTGGTCCCTCTAGCTAGTAAACTAATATTCAATTCGTAATCGTTTACTATGTATCGAAAAAATTAAAATGTTTTTGTATTTAAAATAACCAACTAACCGACATGAAAACATTGGATTCCCCGGTTTGTCGAAATTAGATTTTTTTCAAAAACCAGAGACAGTGCTTAACACCGGTTAATCGGTTTTCGGTTGCTGTTTTGACATCTCTAGATGTAATGAAATTTGTCTGATGTTAGGATTTGTCCCCAACACTAGGGGTTTTTCGATAGGAAGGATGGGGGGATTTCTTAAAATATTTCGGGGATTTAACGACCGTTTTCAGATCCGTTAGAGCTGACCAAGATTTATTGATGTCAATGTTCACACAAACCGACATCTATAACTTTCGGTTATACCTAACTTTATATTAACTGAGCTGCAGGAAAACGGCTGTGAATGTGTTTAATATATATTGAATTTAAACCTAACAAATATATGAATTCACCTTAAAATCTTCAAATTACGAAGCTAAATTAAAATTTCAACAAAATAAGCAATTTCAGGACGTCGTCGGTAATTATTTAGAAAAAATAAAAAAATTAAAATTTTTGCAGCAGCTTTCATTTTAAATTTTCATGTTGTTACCTCAGTGTAGTGAAAAATTGTCAATTTGTGTTGTCACAGGGGACAGCTTAATATACAGACATGTACTTCAACGTGAACAATATTTGATGCTAATTTCTAAAATCTTCTGCTGATATTTTGAAATGTTTTAATTCTCAAAATATTTATAATAACATAGAAATATTAAACGATGGATAAAAATGTCACTTTAAATTAGAAACAGTTGTATAGTGGCTTACAAAAAACATAAAAATTGACAAAACTTAAAAAAGTATTTTGTTTTATTTGTTAATAGCAACATAAAAATTGACAAAACTTAAAAAAGTATTTTGTTTTATTTGTTAATAGCATTCTGAGGAAAAGAAGAATGTCTTTGGATAAATGTCAAGACTTTTCTCGAAAAAGTAAGATATTAAATTTTTTTTTTTACATTTTGTTTAAATGATGTTTACTTTCGTAAAAGTTTTTTTTAAAATATTTTACTTTTCCCAAATATTTTGTTAACTGTTCAAGTACATTTGTTGGAATTTCATCATTACAATAATCAGTAATGATGAATAAACTACTACACATCTAATGATACATAAACTATTTTAAGACTTCTCGAACAACCGTAAATTTTGTTT
Organism: Polietes domitor; assembly: GCA_947397865.1. Classification (NCBI taxonomy): domain Eukaryota; kingdom Metazoa; phylum Arthropoda; class Insecta; order Diptera; family Muscidae; genus Polietes; species Polietes domitor. Next base: position 142,208,157 of record OX377621.1, on the reverse strand, counting down.
GGGATAAAAAAATGTTTGGGATAATTAAAATGGAAAATAGTGTCTAGAGACATAAAAGAACTTTATGTATATATGATAGAGCTTAGTTCAATTAAACAATAATCAATAATTTGAGTTTTCTTTAAAACTGAGAGCTTAACAATTTTAGATGCAAATAGAGGAAGCTTCCAGCATCCATGCGGTTGGATTGTAATTCCAAGTTTAAATGATTCATTTCCTTTACAATGGAGTATACAAAAATTAAAAAAATCCTGTTTTTTTAATCGCGAAAGTCATTATAAATATTTTGGGCCGTTTGGTCCTTTTCGACGGTAGATATTTGTGAGAAATGATACTTTAGCCCAACCCACTGCTCTAAAACTTGTTATGTTCTCTTAAAATACCATGTGAATTTTGAATCACATATAAAACGACAAAATACAAAAAATAGCTGAATTAATAAAAACATAGGAATAAACTAAAATTTCTCAAAAAAATAGTCAACAAAATCGTGATCTATTTTATAAATCGCCATGTGGCGAGAAATCGCCATATCTGACAACCCTGCGCACAATCCTTAGACAAAATTTTGTAATTTGTCCGAAATGATGTTTAGACTTCAAGAAAGGTGCTTATTTCTGCAGTTATCCATTTCTTTTCTTCCAACAGGCCTTACTTTCGTCTTTAGGATGCTTGTCATAAATTTATGGAAAAACTTGATTTTTATACACTCCACGAGAGTATTATGTCTTTGTGCATTTGTTTGTAACACCCAAAAGGAAACGAGATTTGTTAATTATACCGATCCACTCAGAATTACTTTTTGAGTCGATTTAGCAATGTCCGTCCGTCTGACCATCTATTCTTGTAATCGCAATTGTAGACATAATTAAATGAAACTTTGCACAATGAAGTTTTTCGGGAAAACGACGCACGCTATTTAATTTGAAGAAAATCGGTTCAGATATAGCCCCCATACGAATTTCACTCCCGATTTGACTCTTTTCACTCTAGATATCACATATTACAACAGATTTTCTTTAAAATTGGCAAAACATATTTCAACTAGAAACACCTGTAGTAAAAATCTGTTAGATCGGTTCAGATTTATATATAGCTCCCATACAAATTTCGCTCCCGATTTGACATTTTCCGCTCTAGAGACCACATATTGTATCAGATTGTCTTCAGAATTGGTAAAACATCTTATAAAGAGTGATTTTTTTGAGGTTAGGATTTTCATGCATTAGTATTTGACAGATCACGTGGGATTTCAGACATGGTGTCAAAGAGAAAGATGATCAGTATGCTTTGACATTTCATCATGAATCGTCTTACAAACGAACAACGCTTGCAAATTATTGAATTTTATTATCAAAATGCGTGCTCTGTTAAGAAAGTTCATTGCGCGCTTCCATTTTATGGTCAGTTTAATCGACCCACTGAAGCGGCTATTCGGGCTATTGTGACTAAATTTCGCACCAAATTTACATTGTTGGACATTAAACCACCAACACGCTTACGTAGAGTGCGAACTGAAGAAAATATCGCAGCTGTATCGGCCAGTGTTAATGATGACCACCAATTTTCGATTCGTCGCCGTTCGCACCAATTGGGTCTCTGTTACTCAAAAACGTGGAAATGCCAAAATTGGACTAAGCGGATGGACCACCTAAGACGCAGCCGCGGTCAACATTTAAATGAAATTATCTTCAAAAAGTAAATGTCATGGACCAATCTAACGTTTCAAATAAAGAACCGATGAGATTTTGCAAATTTTATGCGTTTTTTTTTAAAAAAAGTTATCAAGCTCTTAAAAAATCACCCTTTATTTCCACTAGAAACACCCATGGTGAATATAGGTCAGATCGGTTCAGATTTATAAATAGCTCCCATACAAATTTCGCTCCCGATTTGACTTTTTCCGCTCTAGAAATCACATATTGTATCAGATTGTCTTCAGATTTAGCAAAACATCTTATATTTAAACTAGGAACATCTATGGTGAAAATATGTCAAATCGGTTCAGATTTAGATAAAGCTCCCAAACAAATGTCGCTCCCGATTTGACATTTTCCGCTCTAGAAACCACATATTGTACTTGATTTTCTTTAAATTTGGCACAACATCTTATCATCCAAATAGAAACACCTATACAGAAATTCGATAACATCGGTTCAGATTTAGATATAGCCCCCACACAAATGACGCTCCCGATTTGACATTTTCCGCTCTAGAAACCACATATTGTACTCGATTTTCTTTAAATTTGGCACAACATCTCATTATCCAACTAGAAACACATACGCTGGAATTGGGTAAGATCGGTTCAGATTTAGATATAGCCCCCATATAAATGTCGCTCCCGATTTGACTTTTTCCGCTTTAAATGCCACATATTGTACTCGATTTTCTTTAAATTAGGCACATCATCTTATAATGTAACTAGAAACACATATGGAGAAATTGGGTAAGATCGGTTCAGATTTAGATATAGCCCCAATATAAATATCGCTCCGGATTTGACTTTAGCCGCTTTAAAAGCCCCATATTGTGCTCGATTTTCTTTAAATTTGGCACAACATCTTATAATCTTACTAGAAACACCTATGCTGAAATTTGGTAAGATCAGTTCAGATTTAGATATAGCACCCATACAAATGTCGCTCCCGATTTGACTTTTGCCGCTTTAAAAGCCACATATTGTGCTCGATTTTCTTTAAATTTGGCACAACATCTTATAATCCAACTAAAAACGCCTATGCAGAAATTGGGTAAGATCGCTTCAGATTTAGATATAGCCTCCATACAAATGACGCTCCCGATTTGACATTTTCCGCTTTAAAAGCCACATATTGTGCTCGATTTTCTTTAAATTTGGCACAACATCTTATAATCCAACTAGAAACACCTATGCTGAAATTGGGTAAGATCAGTTCAGATTTAGATATAGCCCCCATACAAATGTCGCTCCCGATTTGACTTTTGCCGCTTTAAAAGCCACATATTGTGCTCGATTTTCTTTAAATTTGGCACAACATCTTATACACCTGCGGCTATAGCGGGCTAGATCGGTTCAGATTTAGATATAGCGTCCATACAAATTTCGCTCCCGCTTTGACTTTTGCGCTATAGAAACCACATATTGTACCCGTTTTTCTTTAAAATTGGCACAACATCTTATATTCCAACTAAACAAAACTATGGTGAAAGTGGGTAAGATTGGTTCAGATTTAAATATAGTCCAAATACAAATGTTGCTCCCAAAAGTTTAACCGATTTTGGCCAAACTGTACACTTTATATTTCACCTATTTCGTTCCAGGTTTCAATATATCCTCATGCAAATGTCCTTTCCGATTTAACATTTTTTGTCAAACACATACATTTACAGGATACAAAAGATCTTCCCGATTTCACTTTTTCGCCGAATTGAATTGTATTTGGATAGAAAGTGGAGTGTATCATAGAGTCGGCCCCGCCCGACTTTAGCCTTTCCTTACTTGTTTTAAATTATCTTACCTTTTAAAAAAGTTTAAGAACTTCTATATTTATCTATTGTATTTGCTTCGTTAGAATACAAAATTTGTTTCTATTTCGTTGGTTTACACATTTCCACTATTTTTTCCAAAGTCCACCATTAGAATAATGGAATTTGGACCACAAAAGTGTACTCGGTTCACTGTGCATTTTTTACGTGAGCGGATGTTATGGACACCAAGTCTATTTCTTCTCTAGTATTTTCCATAAATTTTCAATCAACTTTTTATCAAGCTTCTTTTTACTTTACTTTTCCTAAGACATTCGTTACTTTGTCACATTATTTTTTATATTTTTTCATTTTACGGTGTTTTTTTTGTCCTTTTTCTTATCCATTCGAGTCGCCCACTCTACACCAACCCACAACCCTACGCCATGTCATTCCATTCCATTCTCTTCGATTCGTTCGGTGTCATTTATGATGGCTTTTTAAAACGAAAGTTAATGTTCTGTTCGGAATCAAAAGTGATTTTGCATGACGTTTTTATTTTGTTGTCAATGTGGTTGTTGTCATTGTTGTTGTTACTTTTTTCTCTTTTCTTTTCACTATTTATTTAAATTCCATGACTAAACAGAATTGACAATTGCAATATCACTAAAAGCATTATTTCTATCCATAAAGGGATGTGCACAAAAAGTGAAGTGTCATAAAATTTTAATACTATTAACAAAAAGAGACAGCGAAGAAGGTGGATTGCATTTAAGAAATTGAAGAGTTTCTTGTGGAGATTTAACGATGGCTAACTGATAGCAAAAAAAGTTTAAATGAAGTTGGGTCCCTTTTTGTAAAATAAGGGATAATATGAAATATTTAAAAAATACAACAAGTAAGGAAAGGCTAAAGTCGGGCGGGGCCGACTATACAATACCCTACACCACTCCCTGCGTATGTACCTCGCATTGATTACTAAACCCAGGTATTTCATGGGAGCAATTTTATGTAGTTCATACAAATTATATAAATTATATTCATATAATTTATATGCTATAAATTCATCTTTAGTCAAATTTAACGAATATAGTAAATAATATGGTAATTGATCCAATTGTCCGACAGACAAATACAAATTATACAGTAGTATACCAAAGTCATACCAAAGTATGGACATATGGGCATCACCCAAACAATTCTCATTGCAATTCAATTCGGCAAAAAATTGAAATCGGGAAGGATTTTTGCATCCTGTAAATGTATATGTTTGACAAAAAATTTTAAATCGGAAAGGACATTTGTATGGGGGGGGGGCATATTGAAACCAGGAACGATGTGACGCGCTTTCACCATGTCTGTTTATTGGTGAAATATAATATGTAAAATTTGGCCAAAATCGGTTAAACATTCGGGAGCAACATTTGTATGAGGGCTATATCTAAATCTGAACCGATCTTACCCACTTTCACCATAGGTTTTTTAGTTGGATTATAAGATGTTGTGCCAATTTTAAAGAAAAACGGGTACAATATGTGGATTTTAGAGCGGAAAAAGTCAAATCGGGAGCGACATTTGTATGTGGTCTATATCTAAATCTGAACCGATCATACCCACTTTCAGCATAGGTGTTTCTAGTTCGATTATAAAATGTTGTGCCAATTTTAAAAAAATCGGGTACAAAATGTGGTTTCTAAAGCGGAAAAAGTGAAATCGGGAGCGACATTTGTATGGGGGCTATATCTAAATCTGAACCGATCTTACCCAATTTTTGCATACGTGTTTCCAGTTGAATTATAAGATGTTCTGCCAAATTTAAAGAAAATCGGGTACAATATGTCGTTTCTAGAGCGGAAAATGTGAAATCGGGAGCGACATTTGTATGGCGGCTATATCTAAATCTGAACCGATCATACCCACTTTCAGCATACGTGTTTCTAGTTCGATTATAAGATGTTCTGCAAAATTTAAAGAAAATCGGGTACAATGTGTCGTTTCTAGAGCGGAAAATGTCAAATCGGGAGCGACATTTGTATGGGGGCTATATCTAAATCTGAACTGATCTTACCCAATTTTTGCATACGTGTTTCTACTTCGATTATAAGATGTTCTGCAAAATTTAAAGAAAATCGGGTACAATATGTCGTTTCTAGAGCAGAAAATGTCAAATCGGGAGCGACATTTGTATGGGGGCTATATCTAAATCTGAACCGATCTTACCCAATTTTTGCATACGTGTTTCTAGTTGAATTATAAGATGTTCTGCCAAATTTATAGAAAATCGGGTACAATATGTCGTTTCTAGAGCGGAAAATGTGAAATCGGGAGCGACATTTGTATGGCGGCTATATCTAAATCTGAACCGATCTTACCCAATTTTTGCATACGTGTTTCTAGTTCGATTATAAGATGTTCTGCAAAATTTAAAGAAAAGCGGGTACAATATGTCGTTTCTAGAGCAGAAAATGTGAAATCGGGAGCGACATTTGTATGGCGGCTATATCTAAATCTGAACCGATCTTACCCAATTTTTGCATACGTGTTTCTAGTTAGATTCTAAGATGTTGTACCAAATGTAAAGAAAAGCGGGTACAATATGTCGTTTCTAGAGCGGAAAATGTCAAATCGGGAGCGACATTTGTATGGGGGCTATATCTAAATCTGAACCGATCTTACCCAATTTTTGCATACGTGTTTCTAGTTGGATTATAAGATGTTCTGCCAAATTTAAAGAAAATCGGGTACAATATGTCGTTTCTAGAGCGGAAAATGTCAAATCGGGAGCGACATTTGTATGGGGGCTATATCTAAATCTGAACCGATCTTTCCCAATTTTTGCATACGTGTTTCTAGTTGGATTATAAGATGTTCTGCAAAATTTAAAGAAATCGGGTACAATATGTCGTTTCTAGAGCGGAAAATATCAAATCGGGAGCGACATTTGTATGGGGGCTATATCTAAATCTGAACTGATCTTACCCAATTTTTGCATACGTGTTTCTAGTTGGATTATAAGATGTTCTGCCACATTTAAAGAAAATCGGGTACAATATGTCGTTTCTAGAGCGGAAAATGTCAAATCGGGAGCGACATTTGTATGGGGGCTATATCTAAATCTGAACCGATCTTTCCCAAATTTTGCATACGTGTTTCTAGGTGGATTATAAGATGTTCTGCAAAATTTAAAGAAAATCGGGTACAATATGTCGTTTCTAGAGCGGAAAATGTCAAATCGGGAGCGACATTTGTATGGGGGCTATATCTAAATCTGCACCGATCTTTCCCAATTTTTGCATACGTGTTTCTAGTTGGATTATAAGATGTTCTGCAAAATTTAAAGAAAATCGGGTACAATATGTCGTTTCTAGAGCGGAAAATGTCAAATCGGGAGCGACATTTGTATGGGGGCTATATCTAAATCTGAACCGATCTTTCCCAATTTTTGCGTACGTGTTTCTAGTTGGATTATAAGATGTTCTGCCAAATTTAAAGAAAATCGGGTACAATATGTCGTTTCTAGAGCGGAAATGTCAAATCGGGAGCGACATTTGTATGGGGGCTATATCTAAATCTGAACCGATCTTTCCCAATTTTTGCATACGTGTTTCTAGTTGGATTATAATATGTTCTGCCAAATTTAAAGAAAATCGGGTACAATATGTCGTTTCTAGAGCGGAAAATGTCAAATCGGGAGCGACATTTGTATGGGGGCTATATCTAAATCTGAACCGATCTCTCCCAATTTTTGCATACGTGTTTCTAGTTGGATTATAAGATGTTCTGCAAAATTTAAAGAAAATCGGGTACAATATGTCGTTTCTAGAGCGGAAAATGTCAAATCGGAAGCGACATTTGTATGGGGGCTATATCTAAATCTGAACCGATTTCCTCCAAATTCAATACCGATGGTCATTGGCAGGAAAAAATAACTTCTGCCAAGTTTCATGACAATCGGACAACAATTGCGACCTGTAGAGTGCGAACAAGCTTAGATGGGCAGCTGACGGACAGACGGACAGACAGACAGACATCGTTAAATCGACTCAGCTGGTGATTCTAAGCCGATCGGTATACTTAAAGGTGGGTCTAGCTCGATTATTTGTTGGTGTTACAAACATTTGGGACGAAAATAACTTATAATACCCTAGCCCACGAAGTGGTGTAGGGTATAAAAAGGATACAATTTTTCAAAAATAATTTTATATACTTGTTTGCGGCCGATGATAACGGCATTAGTGTCAAATTAAAGGAAAAAATACCTTTTAAAAATACTTTAAATATCATGTTTCTGTCCATATTAGCTCACAATTGACATCTATTTCAACTTTACCCCTTAGTTCATATATTGCTTTTTAAGAGACAAATTTTTAAACTGTCGTTAATACTAAACTAATACAGATAGAAATTTAAGGTATTTTTGGCACATATTCTCTTCTTTGATTTGACATTTACATCGGTGTCATAGGGCGCGAATAAGTATTAAAAATATTTTTTTTTTAAATTGTATCCTTTGGAAATTTTTTAATGTATTTTGTCTGTCTAGCTCGAAAACGGTATTAATTTTTCATGGATATATATTTTTTTAATATTTACTAAAATTAAATTTTTCATCGAAGTTACCTTAAATACTTGAACTCTCATTTTGGAAATATATTAAATAAAAATTTAATAAAACGTTATAAATCTATTTTTAAATCTGATAATGTAATTACTTCTTAAACAAATCCCCATATGCTTTAATTTCAAACGTTTACATTGTTTTTATTTTTGCAGCAGCTAAGTGCCTTTTGTATTATTCAGACACTTGGCCTTTCACAAAATCCCCAAAATTCCTCCATTACCAAACATAAGGATTTGTTTGGCGCCAAGCCACACTTTTTGCACTGCAAGTGCCTAATAAAATATCCAACAATCCAATCAATGATGTGTTCTTTTATGTGTGTACGTTGCAAAACCTTAATCATTGAAACGTGTTTGCACCAAACACGAAATCGAATACGTATAATACAATTTACAAAAAAAAAAGAATAAGTCGGCAATAAAAAACCAGCGAAAGGTTG
>OX377621.1:142171208-142199450 GCA_947397865.1 Polietes domitor | reverse complement strand
GTCTGTCTGTCTGTCTGTCTGTCTGTCTGTTGAAAGCACGATAGCGGCGGAACGAAATGAGCTAGGAGGTTCAAATTTTTCCTAAATGTGTCTTATGGTTGTAGATCGGTTGGGATTGAAAGTGGGCAAAATCGGCCCAGAGGGAAAAATTTATCCCTCACAAGGACTGAAAATACCCCTAATATTTAGAGTATTTCAGCATGTTTTTTGAACATATTAGCTTGTGTTTACTTGATATTTGCAATGCGCATTCCCTTTATAGCATAAAAGGGCACCATAGAGTGTTTTTTATTTGTAGGGACGAAATGGGACAAAAAGGGATAAAAATGGTACCTATCAAACGACAACACATAGAAACACGAAATTTGGCGTGTACATTCCTCTAATAGAGTACATACATAATATAAGAGTATTTTTTAAAAATCGTACTTTTAAGGGGTTAAATGGGGATAGAGGGATAAAAATAGTACCAACTTAACGGCTGCACCTAGAATAATGAAATTCGATGTAGACATTCCTCTGATTGCGTAGACACGTAAAATAAAAGAACTTTCCAAAATTCGTACTTTTTGGGGTTCAAATGGAAAAAGGGGATAAAAATAGTACCTACCAAATGACCGCAGCTAGAATCAAGAAATTCGGAGCATACATTCCTCTGACTGTGTAGACACGAAAAATAAAACGTTTTTTTCCAAATTCGTACTATCAAGGGATACAATGGCTACAGGGGATAAAAATAGTACCTACTAAACGAATACAGCTAGAATGATGAAATTCGATGTGTACATCCCTCTAATTGTGTAGATACGTAAAATACGAGATTTTAGATAGTCGTACTCTTGAGGGGGCAAAATTGGAAAAAGGGGATTAAAATATACTAATATATACTTTTGAAATTAAAATTGGATGGAAATACAACAAACCAAACGACTGTAGCTGAAAATACACTCTCTATCCACCAATATTTATGATATTTATGATTGCTCCCTTATATTTACTTTATGAATTGAAGTATTAATCCATTATATATAGTATACAAATATTGGTAGCCTTGGCTTATTAATTAAATTTCTGATTTTCATACAGTTAAAATGTGTTGCGGCCATTCCTCTTGTAGCTTGGAAGCAACATAAAGAAAATAAAAGTTTTAGCTGGTGAAATGGGACAAAAACGGATAAAATATGGTACCAATGATACGACAACATCTAGAATCATGAAATTCGGTGTGTACATCCCTCTAATTGCATAGACATGTCAAATAGAGGGATATAATTAAAAAAGAGGGATAAAACTGGTACCTACCAAACCGCTGAAGTTGAAATCATGAAATTCGGTGTATACATTCTGACTATGAAGACTCGAAAAATGTTTTTTTCGCAATTTGTATATTTGGGCGGAGAATGGGGCGAATGCGGATATCTTTAAAATTTATACTTTTCTTATAACTTTGTCTGTATCTGAAAATGCTTCTTTCTAATGGCGACTGACAATCGCCTAATATTTAGGCGTGTTCACTTTCACAATTTCAGAATTTGACTTATATATAGTAGTCGATCTTAAACAGTGCGCATAAGTATACATTATAGTTTGAAATAGTAAACAAATATAGTAATGTGCATAAAAATATCAAAATTTTCGTAATATGGTACTGTACTTCTATGTAAAGTCGACATCCTTTAATCTGCTGGTAATACTGTGGAATGCACTCCGTGGTGGAGGGTATATAAGATTCGGCCCGGCCGAACTTAACGCCTTCTTACTTGTTGTCTTTGAAGTCATTGAGCTCAAACATGATTCATGATTTTATGCGAGCTTTAATTTTCGATTATTAGAGTGGTACATTAGGGTAGTAGCAAATGAGAAATGATGGGTAAGTACCAGAAGGGGGTGCTTGAGCTCAATGACTTCAAAGACAAAAAAATTGGCCTCGTCGAGACAAAAACATCGATGTATCACACTTTAAAATCCGTTTATAAATACAAGTTATATAGAAAAATGTAAAAGCGCGACCCCTACGTTCGGCATAAAAAAATAAAAATTTTTTTTTTGAAACTACCTTTCAATAATACTTCATATTCGAAGGTGTACGGCGAACTTTTTTTTTGAGGTACGCCCTAATGTGCATACTTGGGCGTCTGTATGTGCTCGTATGTTACACTGGCAACACTTAACAAAACATAACTTATTTAAAGCTTTTTAATGTCAGTTATAATCAAAAATGTATATGGTCACATTTTGTTCATTTTATTTTATTTTTTTCCTGTAGTTTTGCGATTGGTGTTACATGCACACAAAGTCGTGACGACAGCAAAAACCATATGAAAAATTATATTAAAAAACTGTAATGTAATAAAGAAAATTTCATAAAAAAAACGTAGCGTTATATTTTTCCAGCAATTGTATATGGGACTTGAGCATGACATTGGACAGAAACGGTGGTATTTTTAAGTTCTGAGAAGGGTTTAATCTTTGATGGCTGGAGGGCATAATAACTTCATAAGTGCAATAGGATGGCAATTCAAATAAGCATGACCTAAATATGTTTTAATGAATCTAAGTAGTATTTCTTAGAGTACATATGGACATATCTACTGAATGGATGGCAATTTCAAATTTTGAAACTATCTAATATCTTTTGAAGAGATGGCTACAAGGATATCTGAATTTTCTAAATACAATCTTAGAGACGGCATTAAAATTGCTGAAAAAGATGAACTACAAAATTAAAAAAGCATGTTTTTTGCAAATTCATAACTATCACTTTTGTTCTTTAGGATGCAAGTTATTTAAAAATCGAAATCAAAAGCCATGTTCTAATCAGTCGTATATATTAAGGCGGGTCGATTTTTTCGCACCAACCGTCAGGCAAAAACGTAATTCATGAAAAATTCTAAGAACATTTCTCCAAGAGACCATGGTTCTAGTATGAATTCCTAGCCCCCAGAAATCGACTTAATTTGTATGGTTGGAAAACACTTAACAAAGCGCCAGGTAAAATCGAAATCAACGTAAAATTCTACGAACATTTCTCGAAGAAACTATGGTTCTAATATGAATTTCTAGCCCGCTGAAATCTACTTCAAATTTGAGACATACTGAAAGGAAAGGCTAATTCTATGACCCTTTCCTTTCGCTTTGTTAAGTGTTTTCAAACCATACAAATTGACTCGCCCTAAAATATATGAGTCATTCCATTTCAAGCGGCACGGTTTCTGAACTCGATAGATCCGATTGTTTTGAAAGTTTGTGCTACATGCATTTTTTTTGCATTAATCCATTTTTTGAAACATTAAAGTAGTGTTCTTATGTCTATTTTAGTGACTGTATGAGTTTGGAAGTGGTGAAATGACCACCAATGCAAAATCGACCAGAATAATTAAAAAAAAATATAATTGAAAATATTAACAGGAGGTTTAAAAACAATGAAAAATATATAAAATATAAAAAAAATAATAATATATAAGAAAAAGTATGTAAAGGAAAAATATATATTTTTTATTTTTTCTGATGGTGCAATCGCACGCTCTAAAAATAAAAAAATCCATCATCTATATATATATATATATATATATATATATATATATATATATATAGGGTGTTTTTTATTGGGGTATTGAACTTTAAGTTGGCATCACTTTTTTAACTGGCGGCCATTTTGTCAGCTGTCAAGTGATTAATATTTAGTTTGGTTTGCCATTTCATCATGAACAGGTTGACAAAAGAACAACGCTTGCAAATTGTGGAAATTTATTTCGAAAGTAATGGTTCAGTTCGCGAAGTTCACCGCTCCGTCCATTTTATGGTCGACATAATCGTCCATCAGAGCAATTAATTCGGTTAACCATGGATCGTTTTCGCACTACGTTTACTCTATGTGATAATACGCATCCGCAGAGACGTCGAACAGTGCGCACCGAAGAAACAATTGCCGCTGTAGAGCAAAGTGTTGAATAGGACCCGAATGAATCGATTCGCCACATTAATGGCATAAAATTATCCTTCCAATAAAGCCAAATTTATGGACATTAAAACGATTTTCTTGTGTTTTATTTCAATTCGAAGTTCTATACCTCAATAAAAAACACCCTATATATATATATATATATATATATAATTTATATATATTTATATATATATAATTTATTTCCGCACTTTTACGAGCCAAATATAGGTGTCAAATGAAAAAGAAGTTAAAAAACATTAAATTACATGCTCATAGCTGTATAAGTTTAGCATTAACAAGTATTTTAAGTTTTCCCCTTAGTTTGATTTAGTTTATTCATGCTTTACTTTTTAAAGGGGAAAATTTTAAATGATTGTTAATGCTAAACAAATACAGATAGAAACATACATGTATTCTTCTCTTTCCTTGGTCACATCAACTTTGTGTGTCTCGCAAAAATATGAAAATAAATTATTAAAAATTTAGAATTATATTTAGGTCATAAAGTTTAATTATTTATTACCATACCGCAATAAAAATCTCGAACTCGTCTATAAGTTTCGAGAATCGATGACTGATTTTTCAAAGTAAATTAGGATAATTTAATAGTGCTGTTCACGCGTGAATCTATTCATGATGATTAGGCAGCGGAATATATGCAATTGCATATTTTGATTGGATGTTTTCATCGAAATGGTAATGCTACACAAATGTTTCTCATCAAAAATTTATTTGAAATATAGAAACATATTTCTGAATACTTTACATACTTTATGCAAAGTGCATATTTCATAAATCGAGCATATGTTAAATAAATGCAAAAATTTTAAACTTATAAATCATAATATAGGTTATATAATAAAACGTACTGATGTATTATAGCTAATTATTAGATTAGATATGACGGTTTATGATCTATAAATCGCGCTCCTAAATATATACCAAATAGAAGATGTGATGTTCTTGCACGAAATGATATATTACTGACACATACCTCCATTTTTGCAATTTAAAGACAAATAACAAATCAATATACTCTATTATATAACCAAGTCAAAATTATAATACAGAATTGTATTGTATTGTAATGTAGGCTTGCGGATCCTCATACCAATTAACCCTTAAGTGTGTATATTTACCAGGTAAACAAATACAAGACTGGCCAAGCAGAAGTGGGAATTAAATTAGGAGTGGCATTACCAGATTTTTAATCGAATTTCGAGGAACAAAATAATATTTGGGTATATTTATATCAGATACGATTGGCAGTTTTTTTCCATTTATTTAAGCAATATTTTACGATTTGTTTGTACTAAAAACAATTATTTTTTTGCAATAGGTAGACTAAATCTTGGGTCTATATACTTTTCAAAGAGGTCTGAGAAATTCGTAGAGTATGTATTGCTAGATTTTGTTACAAAAAAACATAATTTTAATACTCTGTAATTAGATGCAAAGTTAAACAAGTAAGGAAAGGCTAAAGTCGGGCGGGCCGACAATATAATACCCCACACCAATCCCTGCGTATATACCTTGCTTTGATTACTAAACCCAGTATTTCATGAGAGCAGTTTAATGTAGTTCATATAAATTATACAGTACACTTTAAATTCATCTTTAGTCAAATTTATTGAGTATGGCAAATAATAAAGTAATTGATCCAATTTGCCAGCTGATATTCCGAGTAAAGTAAATATAACATGGGACTATATCTAAATCTGAACCTATCTTTCCCACTTTCAGCATAGGTGTTTCTAGTTATATTATAAAATGTTGTGCCAATTTTAAAGAAAATCGGGTATAATATGTGGCTTTTAGAGCGGAAGAAGTCAAATCGGGAGCGACATTGTATGGGGGCTATATATAAATCTGAACCTATCTTACCCACTTTCAGCATAGGTGATTCTAGTTCGATTATAAAATGTTGTGCCAATTTTAAAGAAAATCGGGTACAATATGTGGCATTTAGAGCGGAAAAAGTCAAATCGGGAGCGATATTTGTATGGGGGATATATGTTAATCTGAACCGATTTCCTCCGCATTCAATACCGATCGTCCTTGAATCAAAAAAGTAACTTCTGCCAAATTTCACTACAAGCGGGCGACAATTGCGACCTGTAGAGTGCGTACAAACTTAGATGGACAGCAGACGAACGGACGGACAGACAGACATCGTTAAATCGATTTAGCTGGTGATTCTAAGCCGATCCGTATACTTAAAGGTGTCTAGCTCGATTATTTCTTGGTGTTACAAACATTTGGCGAAAAACTAACTTATAATACCCTAGTCCAGGGAGTGGTGTAGTGTACAAAAATCTTGTTGTCTATCCAAAAATTTTGTTAAATAAATAAAATTGTGCGATTTTAAACTCAAATTATAAATAAATATTTTGTGAATATGCAACATTTTTTGTACTACATACGCCATTGCATATATTTGGCATAAAAAATTCATGTTTTAGATATGCATTCGGAATTCGATTTCTGGCATTAAAATTCGCCTAAATGCCAAATTTGAGCTCAATCGGACTAATGATGATATACAAGAGTATACTGATCATAAATGTCAAAACATGAGCCTGTATTAAGTTCGTTTGACAGCTAGCCCTTTATATTTAATTTAAAAAACACCATTTACTATCAAATCATTTATTCGATAGAATTTCTTAATTACAAGAATTTCTTCTTAATAAAAACCATCTTCTGCATAATATTGCAAATACATGCAAATACGTATTTTTGGCAAATATGTAGGCCTCGACATTAGAAATAGCAATGAGAATTGAGAAATCCTTGGACTTGTGTTTAATAGTGGAAAAGTTAATTATTATTGGGGTTATTTTATTGACATATACCTCGGAAGCCATGCATCCTTCTAAATGTTCTAAATGTGGTTTACCTGCAGGTTGTCTTTACTCAGTGTGTTCAATTTTCTACAGTCTCTAAAGCATACCCTTAGGGGCTATAATTTTTCTGGCATTGACATGTGTGTATTAATTTGTAACTTTAACGCCCGTTTTCATGTAGATCCGTTATAGTTAACCAGGAGTAATAGATCAATGTTTTCACAAACTTACATATATAACTCTCAGTTGCCCTAACTATGTTAACGGAGCTACATGAAAATTGGGGTAATAATATATTATATCAATTAAAGTATCCAGTGCCAAATAAAGGATAGAGATTAAGATTTGATATTGATTTTCCTACCAGAAAAAATATACGAATTTGAAATTACCTTATTACAAAATTTGTGATTTTCGATTCACCCTAGTGTCAACAATTTAATATTTTTTTGAAAATCGGGAAATGCGGTTCTATTTTCCTTATCCAGAAGTTCTAATTTGCAACTTGGATGTGGGTGTTAGTGATGTTACGCATTTGGACATTTCAAGGGACGACTAATACTCGTATGTACAAAAAAACAACAGCTACCAAAAAGTTACATTGGGCTTATGTCCACTTATGTATAAGTGGCATTGGCGAAATGGGATAAATATTAAA
This sequence comes from Polietes domitor, assembly GCA_947397865.1. Classification (NCBI taxonomy): domain Eukaryota; kingdom Metazoa; phylum Arthropoda; class Insecta; order Diptera; family Muscidae; genus Polietes; species Polietes domitor. The sequence goes on along the minus strand of OX377621.1, from coordinate 142,192,003 downwards.
TTGCATTTCTTCTCCAATGCAACAAACATTGACTTTGAACTTATATAGGAATATACATACATACATATACAAATTTACCTCGAGATTTTGAAATTTCTGCACGCTTTATCTGCAACAGTAGATCGGAGTCGGCAAAATACAATTTTTGAAAAATCTGGAGGCGCTATTTGTTTACATCGTGTTGCTAAATTCCAATGTGCACTTATTCGCATTATCTAGAGGATGCTAAGCTAAATCTAAAACATTAGATTTTTAGATCTCAGCTGCAGAGTCTGTTATGGATCACAAGACGTCCAAACTAACACGTTGTCGAATTTTATTACCGCGAAAGAACTGGTCCAGTTTTTTGTATCACGTTTGGCTTTATTTTCGGGTGGAAATAGCTTTCCAAACAATGGCCATCATTGTTTCCAATGGCCCACCCCCATACATATTTATGAGTTTGAAAAAGCAGCAATCTTTGGTATTTGCCCACATATTGCTTTGCGATACAATTAATGAAATTTGGCCAATTATATTCACACATATTTGAACTTTCAATATTTTTCCACTTTCTTTTCGTTTTCGAAGAACTTGTACACAATAAATATTTTTCACAATTTTGAAGTTTCAGAAATGTGTGATAAAATTTGTATGTGTTGCAAGTGTATATCGTTACCCTAATATAAAAAGACCTAACACATATTTTTTTCAAATCAAGATTTTTTGGTTTTTTAACAGAACACGAAAAATTCGAAAAATACTCAGTTGGAAGTAACTTTGAGTCATCTTAAACGACCGTTCAAGACCAAAGTAAGTCGTCATGAAATATCGGTGACATTCCATACAAATCGTCGACGAGTTTTCAAAAAAATGCCATAAAAATCAAAAAAGACGGGTTCAGCGACACGTCCACTATCAAATACACGATTCCGTGAGCGATTAATAACGAATTGGTTATCATATTATCGTGTTGCCGGTTAACTCGAGAACTTCGTGTGGCTCCTACGGTCAACACCAAATATATTTAAATACTGCACTAAAACCGATATGGGTGATATTATAAGATTATTTTCCCTTTCAAATTTGTGACTACTTTCCAATCAAAATATGCTTCTTCTCAATCTTTCACACTAAAAATAGTGTTTAAGTTTGCATCGAAGTCGGATGCTTCGAATACATTTTATTATACCCTCCACCTCCAGGATGGGGGTATATTCGCTTTGTCATTCCGTTTGTAACACCTTGAAATATTCATCGGAGACCCCGTAAAGTATATATATTCTGGGTCGTGGTAAAATTCTAAGACGTTATATCAATGTCCGTCTGTCTGTTGAAAGCACGATAGCGGCCGAACGAAATGTGTCTTGTGTGGTTGTAGATTTGTTGGGATTGAAAGTGGGCGAAATCGGCCCAGAGGGAAAAATTTTTCCCTCACAAGGACTGAAAATACCACTAATATTTAGAGCATTTCAGCATGTTTTTTGAACATAATAGCTTGTATTTACTTGATATTTGCAATTCGTATTCCCTTTATAGCATAAAAGGGCACCATAGAGTGGCTTTTATTTGTAGGGGGCGAAATAGGACGAAAAGGGATAAAAACGGTACATATCAAACGACAACAGATAGAAAATTTGGCATTTGTACATTTCTCTAATAGAGTAGATACATAATATAAAAGTATTTTTTCTAAATTCGTACATTTAAGGGGTTAAATGGGTATAGAGGGATAAAAGTAGTACCAACCTAACGACTGCACCTAGAATAATTAAGTTCGATGTATACATTCCTCTGATTGCGTAGACACGTAAAATAAAAAAACTTTCCAAAATTCGTACTTTTTGGGGTTCAAATGGAAAAAGGGGATAAAAATAGTACTTACCAAATGACCGCAGCTATATCATATAATTCGGAGTATACATTCCTCTGACTGCGTAGACACGACAAATAAAACGTTTTTTCCAAATTCGTACTTTCAAGGCATACAATGGTTACAGGGGATAAAAATAGTACCAACTAAACGAATACAGCTAGAATGATGAAATTCGGTGTGTACATCCGTAATTAAGTAGATACGTAAAATAAACAGAGTTTAGATAGTCGTACTCTTGAGGGGGCAAAATTTGAAAAAGGGGATAAAAATGGTATCAACAAAATGGCAGCTGATAGAATCATGGAATTCGGTGTATACATTCCTATGACTGCATAGCCACGTAAAATATTTTTTACAAATTCGTACTTTATTTTGGTGCTTTTACGACAAAAAATGGTAGAATCATGAAGTTGTCGTATACTGCGTACGTGAGAGATAAGGTATTTTCAAAATTTATACTTTTGAAATTACAATAGGATGGTAATAGAACCAACCAAACGACTGTAGCTGAAATTACACTCTCTATCCCCCAATATTTAGGGTATTTATGATTGCTCCCTTATATTTACTTGAATTGAAGTATTATTTCCTTGCATTGGCTTATTAATTAAATTTCTGATTTTCATACAGTTCAAATTTGTTGCGGATATTCCTCTTGTAGCTTGGAAGCACCACAAAGAAAATAAAAGTTTTAGCTTGCGAAATGGACAAAAAGGGATAAAATATAGTACCGACAAAAGTATACGACAAAAGCTAGAATCATGAAATTCGGTGTGTACGTCCCAATAACTCGTAGACGCGTAAAATAGAGAGATTTTTCGAAATTCGTACTTTTAAGGGATATAATTAAAACAAGTAAGAAGGCGTTAAGTTCGGCCGGGCCGAATCTTATATACCCTCCACCACGGAGTGCATTCCACAGTATTACCAGCAGATTAAAGGATGTCGACTTTACATAGAAGTACAGTACCATATTACGAAAATTTTGATATTTTTATGCACATTACTATATTTGTTTACTATTTCAAACTATAATGTATACTTATGCGCACTGTTTAAGATCGACTACTATATATAAGTCAAATTCTGAAATTGTGAAAGTGAACACGCCTAAATATTAGGCGATTGTCAGTCGCCATTAGAAAGAAGCATTTTCAGATACAGACAAAGTTATAAGAAAAGTATAAATTTTAAAGATATCCGCATTCGCCCCATTCTCCGCCCAAATATACAAATTGCGAAAAAAACATTTTTCGAGTCTTCATAGTCAGAATGTATACACCGAATTTCATGATTTCAACTTCAGCGGTTTGGTAGGTACCAGTTTTATCCCTCTTTTTTAATTATATCCCTCTATTTGACATGTCTATGCAATTAGAGGGATGTACACACCGAATTTCATGATTCTAGATGTTGTCGTATCATTGGTACCATATTTTATCCGTTTTTGTCCCATTTCACCAGCTAAAACTTTTATTTTCTTTATGTTGCTTCCAAGCTACAAGAGGAATGGCCGCAACACATTTTAACTGTATGAAAATCAGAAATTTAATTAATAAGCCAAGGCTACCAATATTTGTATACTATATATAATGGATTAATACTTCAATTCATAAAGTAAATATAAGGGAGCAATCATAAATATCATAAATATTGGTGGATAGAGAGTGTATTTTCAGCTACAGTCGTTTGGTTTGTTGTATTTCCATCCAATTTTAATTTCAAAAGTATATATTAGTATATTTTAATCCCCTTTTTCCAATTTTGCCCCCTCAAGAGTACGACTATCTAAAATCTCGTATTTTACGTATCTACACAATTAGAGGGATGTACACATCGAATTTCATCATTCTAGCTGTATTCGTTTAGTAGGTACTATTTTTATCCCCTGTAGCCATTGTATCCCTTGATAGTACGAATTTGGAAAAAACGTTTTATTTTTCGTGTCTACACAGTCAGAGGAATGTATGCTCCGAATTTCTTGATTCTAGCTGCGGTCATTTGGTAGGTACTATTTTTATCCCCTTTTTCCATTTGAACCCCAAAAAGTACGAATTTTGGAAAGTTCTTTTATTTTACGTGTCTACGCAATCAGAGGAATGTCTACATCGAATTTCATTATTCTAGGTGCAGCCGTTAAGTTGGTACTATTTTTATCCCTCTATCCCCATTTAACCCCTTAAAAGTACGATTTTTAAAAAATACTCTTATATTATGTATGTACTCTATTAGAGGAATGTACACGCCAAATTTCGTGTTTCTATGTGTTGTCGTTTGATAGGTACCATTTTTATCCCTTTTTGTCCCATTTCGTCCCTACAAATAAAAAACACTCTATGGTGCCCTTTTATGCTATAAAGGGAATGCGCATTGCAAATATCAAGTAAACACAAGCTAATATGTTCAAAAAACATGCTGAAATACTCTAAATATTAGGGGTATTTTCAGTCCTTGTGAGGGATAAATTTTTCCCTCTGGGCCGATTTTGCCCACTTTCAATCCCAACCGATCTACAACCATAAGACACATTTAGGAAAAATTTGAACCTCCTAGCTCATTTCGTTCCGCCGCTATCGTGCTTTCAACAGACAGACAGACAGACAGACAGACAGACGGACAGACGGACAGACGGACATGGCTATATCGTCTTAGAATTTTACCACGACCCAGAATATATATACTTTATGGGGTCTCCGATGAATATTTCAAGGTGTTACAAACGGAATGACAAAGTGAATATACCCCCATCCTGGAGGTGGAGGGTATAAAAATGGGACCTACCAAACTGCTGAAGTTGAAATTATGAAATTCGGTGTATACATCCTGACTATGAAGACTCGATAAAATGTTTTTTTCGAAATTTGTACATTTGGTCTGGGAATGGGGCGAATCTGGGGATATATTTAAAATTTATACTTTTCTTATCACTTTGTGTGTATCTGAAAATGCTTCTTTCTAATGGCGACTGACAATCGCCTAATATTTAGGCATGTTCACTTTCACAATTACAGCATTTTATTTATATATAGTAGTCGATTTTAAACAGTGCGCATAAGTATACATTATAGTTTGAAATAGTAAGCAATTATAGTAATGTGCATAAAAATATCACAATTTTCGTAATATGGCACTTCTATGTAAAGTCGACATCATTTAATCTGCTGGTAAAACTGTGGAATGCACTCCGTGGTGGAGGGTATATAAGATTCGGCCGGCCGAACTTAACGCCTTGTTATTTTATATTTTTGTTACATTTGCCCCTTCCCACAGCTACGTTCTATCGAACGATTTGGGTAAATTGACCATTACTCTGTTAATTGTTCATAACAGATGAATATGGTGCTCGTGCGCATATTTCTCTTTTTGCTCTCATTCGCAACGCTCAAAACGAAGTTAATGTCATTTAGTTTAACTGAATGGGAAAAGGGTTTAATTAAATCTACGCAAGCATCATGCGACAGTGGAAGAAATAAAATCCCGGATCCCTGAAGTAACATATACACTCGGATGTCCTCGTATGTGCGTACGTCAGTTGAATGTCGAATTAAATTTTATTGTACTTCGGTACGAAACATTAATTTTTTATAGTTTTAAAATTTAAATTGTTGTCTAATGACAACTCCTTTTTGGAAACGGAAACATGACGTAATATCTAGATGAATGACAGTGGGCGGGGGTGGGAATGAATCAAAAATCAGCAATTAGAAGAGTTGATTTTGGGCAAATGTCGGATCGGATCGGGTTTTTATTTTATTTTTATTTTTTAAACACATTTTTCCAAACTTTTTCTTTTATTTTCCCACATAATCTCCTTTTACTTCAACGCTTCTCCAATTATATTTTTCCATCCGTATGGTATAACTTCTAAGGTCCTTGAAAATGCAAAATTATTTTTTTTTAAATGCAATTTTTATAGTCACAAACTGGAGAATATGGTAGATGCGGAAGCGATTGATAGCGTAATTCAGACAAGGTAAGATTAGGATGTGGTGGCAGTCAGAAAATAAACATCCGAATCACTTAGACCAGGTCATCAGGACCAACCTGTGAAATATACTGACGTAGTCGCACAGGCCTTCAAATAAAACAGAACCCAGTGTCACTAAACGACTTATGGCTATAGCAGGACTGATAAGGTGTTATAAAGTATCATTATCTTGCTTTCACAGCCCAAAAAATCGTTTGACACGAAAACTAGCCACTGCAGTCCTTGGTTTTTCTTGAATTCAGAATGTTCGTGGATATACTTAAAGATGTCAAAAACCAACCATTTCCGGAATTCGGTTTTCGGTTTTTCATTAAACCGGTGGTACAGTTTTTTATGTAGACAAAAATGTATTCTTATTTTTAAACTTTTCTGAGCTTATTAAATAAAAGGAAATATTAAAACCTTCTCATGCTTTCTTTTTATACCCTACACCACTTCGTGGACTGGGGTATTATAAGTTAGTTTTCCACCAAATGTTTGTAACACCAATAACCCTTTAAGTATACGGATCGGTTTAGAATCACCAGCTGAATCGATTTAACAATGTCTGTCTTTCCGTCCGTCTGTCCGTCTAAGTTTGTTCGCACTCTACAGATCGCAATTGCTGTCCAATTATCATGAAATTTGGTAGAAGTTACTTTTTTTTGGCCAAGGACAATCGGTATTGAATTTGGAGGAATTCGGTTCAGATTTAGATATAGCCCTCATACAAACGTCGCTCCCGATTTGACTTTTTCCGCTCTAGAAACTGCATATTGTTCCCGATTTTCTTTAAAATTGGCACAACATCTTATAATCCAACTAGAAACACCTATGCAGAAATTGGGTAAGATCGGTTCTGATTTAGATATAGCCTTCATACAAATGTCGCTCCCGATATCACTTTTTCCGCTTTAGAAACCGCATATTGTTCCCGATTTTCTTTAAAATTGGCAGAACATTTTATAATCGAACTAGAAACAACTGTGGTGAAAGTGGGTAAGATCGCTTCAGATTTAGATATAGCCCCAATACAAATGTCGCTCCCGATATCACTTTTTCCGCTTTAGAAACCACATATTGTTCCCGATTTTCTTTAAAATTGGCAGAACATTTTATAATCGAACTAGAAACACCTGTGGTGAAAGTGGGTAAGATCGCTTCAGATTTAGATATAGCCCCAATACAAATGTCGCTCCCGATTTGATTTTTTCCGCTCTAGAAACCACATATTGTACCCGATTTTCTTTAAAATTTGCACATTATCTTATAATCCAACTAAAAACGTCTATGGTGAATGTGGGTACGATCGGTTCAGATTTAGATATAGCCCCATGCAAATGTTTAACCGATTTTGGCCAAATTTTACATATTATATTTCACCAATAAACATACATGGTGAAAGCGGGTCACAACATTCCAGGTTTCAATATATACCTATACAAATGTCCTTTCCGATTTAAAATTTTTATCAAACACATATATTTACAAGTTTCAAAAATCCTTCCCGATTTCACTTTTTTACCGAATTGAATTGTATTGAGATAGAAAGTGGAGTGTATCATATAGTCAGTTCTGTCCGTCTTTAGCCTTGGAAGATGTCCATATGTCCATACAGATCAACTAGGAATATCTATCGTGAGAAATATATAGGCGCATGTTTTGGCACAGGCCTCAATAGGCCCCCTTCAAATGTCCGACCGATTCATCCTATTACCGCTGTATAATCTGTATTTATCATTGGATCTTAATCAATTTTTCCATATCAAGTTATATTTACTTTACTCGGAATATCATCAATCGATTACTTTATTATTTACCATACTCATTAAATTTGACTAAAGATGAATTTATAGTAACTGTATAATTTATATGAACTACATAAAATTGGTCCCATGAAATACCTATGAACTAATCAAAGTGAGGTATATAGGGTAGGGTATTATATAGTCGGCATCAGACTTTAGCCTTTCCTTACGTGTTTTATTTAATATTAATGGTCAGTTTTTACACTTTACATTCAAAATTAAATGCGAAGAGAGAAATAATATTTTCAACGGAAACTGAATTCAACTTAAATTGTTAAGCTATTAGTGCAATATATCTGGAAGTGTTCTAGAAACTGAAATTAATTATGGGGATTACAGGAAGGATTATTGTCAAGAATGAAATTTTATTCGATCTATAATCTCAAGGGTAATATGACCCGTCCATAGTATTTCCAGCGGAATAGCTGTCAAAAAGATATATGATTTAAAAATATATATCTCTAGATTATCTAAGTTTAAGGTGTTTATGAGAGTACATTGATTCCGCTTTTTGTATAATTATACCAAATCGCAGATATAATATCAGGGGTTTCAGATATAATTCCGGTTTTTTTATAAACATATATACTTTTTGCACAAATAATAGCTTTTAATTTTGATCTCAATTGGTTAAGATCCCGATTTCGTTAAAAACTGGATTCTAACACATGATTCCCATAGGTATAAACTCATAAAAACTAACCATTGGCATTTCACGTCAAGCGCCGAACGAAGCTATTGCCGTCCTACTTTTTAATGTAATATTGTAGTTTCGACTGTTTTTCTGCTGATTTATAATAAGTTCCACTTTTGCAATCAGTTCTCTAATTGCATATCGCAAATCAATGTATTGGCTCAATCTAACCACTCCTCCTCAGTTGTTGATATCAATCTGGTCCCTCTAGCTAGTAAACTAATATTCAATTTCCATATTTTATAGTGAAATAATCGTAATCGTTTACTATGTATCGAAAAAATTAAAATGTTTTTGTATTTAAAATAACCAACTAACCGACATGAAAACATTGGATTCCCCGGTTTGTCGAAATTAGATTTTTTTTCAAAAAACCAGAGACAGTGCTTAACACCGGTTAATCTGATGTTAGGATTTGTCCCCAACACTAGGGGTTTTTCGATAGGGGGGATAGGGGGATTTCTTAAAATATTTCGGGGATTTAACGACCGTTTTCAGATCCGTTAGAGCTGACCAAGATTTATTGATGTCAATGTTCACACAAACCGACATCTATAACTTTCGGTTATACCTAACTTTATATTAACTGAGCTGCAGGAAAACGGCGGTAAATGTGTTTAATATATATTGAATTTAAACCTAACAAATATATGAATTCACATTAAAATCTTCAATTTACGAAGCTAAATTAAAATTTCAACAAAATAAGCAATTTCAGGACGTCGTCGGTAATTTGTACTACAATTCCCACACAATCCAGTTTATTAATATGCTAGGCTTAGAAAAAATAAAACATTTTAAAATTTGTATAGAAGCTTTCATTTAAAATTTTTATTTTATTATTTTCTGACAAAAACTATGAAAAATTAGGCTTTGTATTGGGGAAAAGATTAAAGCAATTAGCATTAAATAGTTTCAATCGAACTTATAATCTCGATATATCTAAATATATAAATGACAAATGATTTTTAATTTTAGAAGAAATTGGTGAATTTTTGTCATTAGTTTAGTATATTAGAATTAGTTTAATAGAATATCAAATATACGACCTTATCAACATTTTTCAGTGTAAATTTTAATTTTTTTCTTATTGGGATGAGAATTATTCCACTGGCATTTAGTGAAATCAAAACAAATTAAACAACTTTTGAGTGTTGTAGTGAAAAATTGTCCCAGTGGACAGCTTAATATACAGACATGTACTTCAACGTGAACAATATTTGATGCTAATTACTAAAATCTTCTGCTGATATGTTGAAATGTTTTAATTCTCAAAATATGTATAATAACATAGAAATTTTAGACGATTACTAGAAATGTCCACTTAATTTAGAAACAGTTGTATAGTGGTTTACACAAAAATAAAAATTGACAAAACTTAAAAAAAGTATTTTGTTTTATTTGTTAATAGCATTCTGAGGAAAAGAAGAATGTCTTTGGATAAATGTCAAGACCTTTCTCGAAAAACTAAGATATTTTAAAAAAATTATGTTTTTTTTTTAGTTTTTTCGTTTGAATTTTTTTTGGTCTGTAATCAATATTTGATTTGAACTGGGATATTGTCCTGGCTCAAGACCATTTTGCATCTATATTTAATAGAATGCAAATTTATTTACAAATGGCATGGTGACATTTATTACTTGGCTGCAGACTACCACTATCATGATTTCCACCCTGTCTAAAGGTTTCATTCAGGTGGCTTCGCAGCGACTTTTCAACATCAAACCCGGCCTCTATAAGGAGATGATTTTCACAAACGAACGAGAATCACAATTCACTTGCCGAATTTGCGTTTAAAAAAAATGAGCGTTGGCACGGCAGAAGTATTGCTGGGTAACTATACCTGCATATACACATACTTACATATGCAACTCAATGAGATGCTTGTAAGATGGCATGTGTACTTTATTACTTGGTGCGATTTTTTAAACGCAAATTCGGCAAGTGAGTTGTGATTCTCGTTCGTTTGTGAAAATCATCTCCTTATAGAGGCCGGGTTTGATGTTGAAAAGTCGCTGCGAAGCCACCTGAATAAAACCTTTAGACAGGGTGGAAATCATGATAGTGGTAGTCTGCAGCCAAGTAATAAATGTCACCATGCCATTTGTAAATAAATTTGCATTCTATTAAATATAGATGCAAAATGGTCTTGAGCCAGGACAATATCCCAGTTCAAATTATGTTTTTTTACATTTTGTCGTAAAAGTTTTTAAAAAATATTTTACTTTTCCCAAATATTTTGTTAACTGTTCCTAAACCACATCTTCTATGTAAATGTGATATACAGAACGTTTTAAGCCCTTACCTTGCCTACCTTCTGTTTAACATATAACTGGACATGATCGGATTTGTACTGTCAATATAATAGTACAAATACTAAATATACCTACGGCGTTTAAGTAAACATTACAAAAATATCTATAATAAATTTAATATAGATCGCCGCCAAAATACATCAGAAAATATTACGCACAATCAGCGTTATAAGATTTGTTAGTGCCTCTATCGCCAAATCAGGTGTCAGATATTGCCAAAACCAAAAATCTTAATTTTTTTCTTAAAAATCGACATATTCAATTTTATATTTTGTTAAAAAATATATTTATTCCAATGTATTCAAATATAATATTCTCTAGTAGATCCTAGTAAGGGATATTAACATTAAAAAATGTTTTAAATATTGGTAAATTATATAACAATTTAAAATAAAGTATTACATATACTTCAATCACATCTGCTTCATTTTGTTTTTCTGAAAATTCATACATTATATTGGAATTGAATCTTTTAAACATTTCATGAGTTGGTGTGAAAGAAATACAACAAATTTTATTGGTATATCACATGAAATATATCACATTATTATTCTTAAAAGAGCTTCCAAAAGCTCAAATTGGATCTTATTCCGTAAGTTTTGGTACAATTCATAATTGAGAATACCCTTTCCACACAGGCATTACTGGTTGGAATAACTAATATACAGGGTGCGGCTAAAGTTACTATATGATGTAAAACAATTGTAACTTCTTTGCTTGCGAGTATTTAACTTTTTCTTTTTTCCTATTTCAGAAATTAAACTTGGGAGAATATTTAAAAATGGAACGCTATACAATTGCGCAATTGCGCTTGAAATTTGCTAGAGCACTTTTAAATCTCGTTGATCAAGATGAAAATTTTTTGTCAAATTTAATGATGACCGACGAAGCGCATTTTCGTAAATAAACAAAACAACAGATTTTGGGGATCCCAAAATCCCAAAAATCTTCATCAGAAATCTTTACAACTAAAGGACAACATTCAAGAAGAAATTGATCGTATTCCACAAGAAACACTCAACAAAGTTATGGAAAATGCCATAAAAAGAGCACATTTTTGCGTTAGAGAAAACGGTTCTCATTTAACTGATATTATTTTTCATAATTAATGTAAAAAAATAACATAAAATAAACTTTCTTTTTATCATAAATTTTTTTGTTTTTTTTTTTTTTCATTCCATTCAATAGTTATTTAAAAAACAAATCATATAAAGAGTGATTTTTTTGAGGTTAGGATTTTCATGCATTAGTATTTGACAGATCACGTGGGATTTCAGACATGGTGTCAAAGAGAAAGATGCTCAGTATGCTTTGACATTTCATCATGAATCGTCTTACAAACGTCAACATTTAAATGAAATTATCTTCAAAAAGTAAATGTCATACACCAATCTAACGTTTCAAATAAAGAACCGATGAGATTTTGCAAATTTTATGCGTTTTTTTTTAAAAAAAAGTTATCAAGCTCTTAAAAAATCACCCTTTAGTTACTTTAGCCGCACCCTGTATTAAGAACGGCTAGAGATATTTCTTTAAAGTGGTATGTACCTGCTGCACATGGCAATCAAAAACTTTTGGCCAAAAGTCAAGTACATTTGTTGGAATTTCATCATTACAATAATCAGTAATGATGAATAAACTACTACACATCTAATGATACATAAACAATTTTAAGACCTCTCGAACAACCGTAAATTTAGTTTGGGATAAAAAAAGTTTGGGACAATTAAAATGGAAAATTGTTCTTAAGCTTTAATCATATCGAGCCCTTATCGCGGAATTATCGTAAGCGACATTTTCTGAAAATATTTTTTATTATTGAATTTAAAATTTTATGGGTTGATACATAAATAAAAATTGTTAACGTTTATATAAAAAATGGGGCTATGATTTTATCGTAAGTCGCTGTTCACATTTTCAAAGAAAGCAATTTTATCGTAAGCGACAATTTATGAATTTAGGCAAAAACTGTCAGATAATGTAAGAGATATTTATAAATGTTTTAGATAGGTCTATCAATATATTGAAGCAATAATAAGTGTATTTTTATACCCTCGGCCATAGAATGAACTGTTCGTCTGTTGGTTGAAAGTACAATAGGTTACGAACGAACTATGCTAAGAGGTTCGAAGTTCCCAGATATTTGATTTATATTTATTTTTTATCGATCCAGAAGAAACAAATTTACCCACAAGAACACAAAGCCTTTTTGTGTCTTCTATACAATAATTTAATATACTTCTTGGAATATTCGTATATTAAGCCAAATACTATATATATGGTTTTGATATAATTTCCCTATTATTGTGGGTAAACGTTAGCATTTATTTAATTCAAATAGTGCCAAAATTGATAAATAAACATAATATTTAGCTTAAAATAGTGATGAAAATGGGTACATTGCCCACAATTCTATAGAGTTAAAACTATAAAAAAAAAACAAGTTAAAACGGCGTTAAGTTCGGCCGGGCCTAACTACTTTCTATCGCCAAACATTAAAATAAAAAAATTGAATATGGATATTTTGCAGATAGTAGGGTGGATGAAATGAATATTAATTTAATTATTCGTACAAAGAAAATTTCAATATCGAAATTGCCTAAAAGTTTTTACATGAAATTTAACTATTAATCTTAGGAATTCAAATGTGTCTAAAATAGTTTGTTATTAACGATTTGAATTACTTTACTTTTTATTTTCCCTTTATAGTAGAAGTGTTAACTATTTTATTATGTTGTTTTAATAATTTTTTATAATAAACAGTGTGTTTTACTAAAATTTCGATGTTTAATGGAAAAAAATTATATCGTAAGAGCCATAGTTTTTTCAGTATTTGTAGCCGCAAGTACAATATTTGTATCGCAAGCGCCAAAAGTACCGTATGATGTAAACAAATGATCAATTTTTAATAATAATTCGTTGGGTACGGCGGAATTAAAACATTTTACATTAAAACATATTTCATTTTATGCAAATATTTCAAAATAATCAATAAAAACCTTCTCCTGTAAAATGTGTGTTTTGTCGCTTGCGATCATTCCGCGCTAAGGTCTCGATATCATTTATAAGCTGTTTTAAATATGCAAAACAATTCTCAGTATACGTGTTTCTTCTACATTCATTTGTACGATGTTCGACTTCAAAATCCGATCCAAAATTTATAGTGTCTAGAGACATAAAAGAACTTTATGTATATATGATAGAGCTTAATTCAATTAAACAATAATCAATAATTTGAGTTGTCTTTAAAACTGAGAGCTTACAAATTTTAGATGCAAATAGAAGAAGCTTCCAGCATCCATGCTGTTGGATTGTAATTCCAAGTTTAAATGATTCATTTCCTTTACAATGGAGTATACAAAAATTTAAAATTATATTTTGGGCCGTTTGGTCCTAGATATTTGTGAGAAGTGATACTTTAGCCCATCCCACTGCTCCAAAACTTGTTATGTTTCACTTAAAATACAAAAAATGTGAATTTTGAATCACATATAAAACGACAAAATACAAAAAATCGCTGAATTTATAAAAACATAGGAATAAACTACAATTTCTCAAAAAATAGTCAATAAAATCGCCATGTCGCCAAATAAAAAAGTCGCCAAACACTATAAAAAATCGCCACGTTTGGCGAGAAATCGCCATATCTGACAACCCTGCGCACAATCCTTAGACAAAATTTTGTAATTTGTCCGAAATGATGTTTAGACTTCAAGAAAGGTGTTATTTCTGCATTTATCCAATTATTTTCGTCTTTAGGAGGCTTGTCATAAATTTATGGAAAAACTTGTTTTTTATTTTTAAATTCTCTTGCCTTTTAAAAAAGTTTAACAACTTCTATGGTATTTATTCTATGGTATCTATTTATCTATGGTATTTGCTTCGTTAGAATAAAAAATTGTTTCTTTTTCGTTGGTTTACACATTTCCAAAGTCCACCATTAGAATAAGGGAATTTGGACCACAAAAGTGTACTCGGTTCACTGTGCATTTTTTACGTGAGCGGATGTTATGGATACCAAGTCTATTTCGTCTCTACTATTTTCCATAAATTTTCAATCAACTTTTTATCAAGCTTCTTTTTGCTTTACTTTTCCTAAGACATTCGTTACTTTGTCACATTATTTTTTATATTTTTTCATTTTACGGTGTTTTTTTTGTCCTTTTTCTTATCCATTCGAGTCGCCCACTCTACACCAACCCACAACCCTACGCCATGTCATTCCATTCCATTCTCTTCGATTCGTTCGGTGTCATTTATGATGGCTTTTTAAAACGAAAGTTAATGTTCTGTTTGGAATCAAAAGTGATTTTGCATGACGTTTTTATTTTGTTGTCAATGTGGTTGTTGTCATTGTTGTTGTTACTTTTTTTTCTTTTCTTTTCACTATTTATTTAAATTCCATGACTAAACAGAATTGACAATTGCAATATCACTAAAAGCATTATTTCTATCCATAAAGGGATGTGCAAAAAAAAGTGAAGTGTCATAAAATTTTAATACTATTAACAAAGAGAGACAGCGAAGAAGGTGGATTGCATTTAAGAAATTGAAGAGTTTCTTGTGGAGATTTAACGATGGCAAACTGATAGCACAAAAAACAGGTTTAAATGAAGTTGGATCCCTTTTTGTAAAATAAGGGATAATATGAAATATTTAAAAAATACAAAAAGGATACAATACAAATACAATACAATACAAATACAAATACCTATTAAAAATACTTTAAATATCATGCTTCTGCCTATATTAGCTCACAATTGACATCTATTTCAACTTTACCCCTTAGTTTTTCTAGTTCATTCATATATTGCATTTTAAGAAAAAAAATTAAATGGTTGTTAATACTAAACTAATACAGATAGAAGCTAGAAATTTAATGTATTTTTGGCATATATTCTCTTCTTTGATTTGACATATACATCTGTGTCATAGTGCGCGAAGAAGTATTAAATATAATTTTTGAAAAATTGTGTCCTTTGGAACTTTGTAGTCCATTTAAGGGGCAACAGGATTAGAAAATGAAAAACTAAAAACGACAATTAGCTCTAGTTCACCTATAGTTTCAGATGTATACCATGCTGTTCAATTATAATATGGACAATGTAATGCTGTTCAATTATAATATGGACAATGTAATACGTCTTTGAAACAGACTCAAATCCTTATTTACTACACCATTTCCAAGTGTAATTCAGAAAAGATCAATTGTAATTCAGAACTCATCAATTGATATTCAGATATTCCATTTGAAATGCAGAACTCATCACTTGATATTCAGAAATTCCATTTGAAATTCAGAACTCATCACTTGATATTCAGAAATTCCATTTCAAATTCAGAACTCGTCACTTGATATTCAGAAATTCCATTTGAAATACAGAACTCATCAAATGAATTTCAGAACATTTCATATGAAATTCAGAAGTTATCAAACAAAATTCGGAAAATAGAGAAATAACTCGATATACTCCAAAGTCAGTCGTACATAAATATATTTAAATTGATAAAATTCAATAAAGAACACAATTAATTATTTTAATATGTTGTTTATTATTTGCATTATAAATATGCAATGAAATCAAGAAATAGATTGTTAGATTGGAAATGGGAGAACACAAGCTTTAATAATATTTACCAGGCAATTAATAGCGACCGTCAATAGACGTGAAATTAAGAGCATTTTTCTGTAATCGGTACATAATTTTCATTTCAAACTTTAACTTGGCCGAGTTAACCAACTTTACAAGATAAGTGGAGTGTTACCAAAGACTTTCTATATTCAATTTATGATTTAATTCCGACGATCGATAAAGCTAAGAATATATACAACCGTAATTAATAAATAATTTACAATGTATGTAAATATCTTTTAACAAGTTTTACATACGTAGAATATAATTACTGAATTGATAACTTCTGAATTACAAATAAAAAGTTCTGAATTCCATATGAAATATTTTGAAATTCATTTGATGAGTTCTGAACTTCAAATAGCAAGTTCTGATTTTCATTTGATGAATTCTGAATTTCAAATAAAATTTCTGAATATCAAGTGACGAGTTCTGAATTTCAAATGGAATTTCTTAATATCAAGTGATGAGTTCTGAATTTCAATTCTGAATTACAATTGATCTTTTCTGAATTACACTTGGAAATGGTGTAGAAACAATATCAATACAATTTTCTGATGTATTTTGTCTTTCTAACTCGAAAACTATATTTATTTTTCTTGGATATGAGTCATTCCATGACAAGCGGTACGGTTTTTGACCTCGATAGCTGCGATTGTTTTGAAAGTTTGTGCATGTACTCTTCTCATAAAAGTATTGTATACGTATTTTTGGAAAAAGAATTGAAAATTGTTTTTCACGAGTTATGACAAATTCAACAGTGGAAAACATGCAACTTTTTTGATTAGGTGTGTTCATTCAATCGCCTGTAACTCCTGAAACACTTCACCGATTTTAAAATGTTATACCTCGTTTCGAAAAAATTATAATTTGCAAGATTTTTCACTGTAATTCTTGTTCATTTTGTAAAAAATTAATCGAAAAAAAAAAACGTAAAAAATAAAAGCCACTTTCAAATTCTCAAAGTCGCTTAAAAATAGGCCTAAGCACACTACTTTAAAATTTCAACAAAATGGATTGGTGTAATCATTTCGAAAATCAAAATAAAAGAATTAAAATTGCAAAAACTTCAAAAAATCTAACCATTCTATGACACAACACCTCAATATTATAACACATTAAAGTTTTTCACGGTAAAGTTTTTCAGGAGTTACAGGCGATTGATTCAACACACCTTATCAAAAAAGTAGTATGTTTTCCACTGTTGAATTGGTCATAACTCGTGAAAAACAATTTTCAATTTTTTTGTCCCAAAATACATATACAATATTTTTATTAGAAGAATGCATACACAATCTTTCAAAACAATCGCAGCTATCGAGGTCAAAACCCGTACCGCTTGACATGGAATGACTCATATATACTTTTTTAATTTTTACTAAAATTAAAATTTTAGTCGAAGTTACCTTAAATATTTCAACTCTCATTTTGGAAATATATTAAATAAACATTTATAGAGGCCGGGTTTGATGTTGAAAAATCACTGCGAAGCCACTTGAAAAGACTTTTGACATGGTCGAAATCATGATCGTGGTAGTCTGCAGCCAAGTAATAAATGTCACCATGCCATTTGTAAATAAATTTGCATTCTATTAAATATAGAAGCAAAATGGTCTTGAGCCAGGACAATATCCCAGTTCAAATCATTTAATAAAACGTTAGAAATCTATTTTTAAATCTGATAATGTAATTACTTCTTAAACAAATCCCCATATGCTTTAATTTCAAACGTTTACATTGTTTTTATTTTTGCAGCAGCTAAGTGCCTTTTGTATTATTCAGACACTTGGCCTTTCACAAAATCCCCAAAATTCCTCCATTACCGAACATAAGGATTTGTTTGGCGCCAAACCACACTTTTTGCACTGCAAGTGCCTAATAAAATATCCAACAATCCAATCAATGATGTGTTCTTTTATGTGTGTACGTTGCAAAACCTTAATCATTGAAACGTGTTTGCACCAAACACGAAATCGAATACGTATAATACAATTTACAAAAAAAAAAGAATAAGTCGTCAATAAAAAACCAGCTAAAGGTTGAATTCTATAACAACAGCAAAAAAGACGGCGGCTGCGGTGGCAAACAAAAAACAAGACGAGATGAAAAAAGGATATAATGCCAAAATTGGAAATAAATTGCAAAAAATTGAATCAAACTCTCAAACAACTCGTAATCGACAAATAGACTACAAACAAACACAAAGTGAAATAACACTGATATATATCATACATGGAGGTGATAGCCAGTTGGAAAATTGTCGTCATGTATTCAGAGGCGAAATTATGGAATATGCCATGACTTCTGTCGCTTAAATTAAGGTTAACGATATCATTATAGATTGTTTACGAAAAGGTGCAGGACAGTGTATTGTTTGTAGCGTGGACCCAAATTTAAAAAGAACATTTGGGCGACAATGCCTTGATGTTGTCGGCAATCAGGGTTTAAATGTTGTAAACACTATGTATTTTTAAGGGGTGAAATGATATTAGGGCTGCACCTAAAATAATGAAATTCGATGTATACATTCTTCGTATTGCGTAAAATAATAATTTGAAAAAGGGATAAAAATTGTACCAACTAAACGGCTACAGCTAGAATCATGGTGTGAAATTCTGACTGCATGGAAACGAAAATACGGGGTTTCCAAATTCGTAGTTTCAAGGGATACAATTGGAACAGAGATAAAAATGGTACCAACTAAACGGCTACAGCTACACTGAAAGAATTATCTTCATACTATTTATGATTTTGTCTTAACCTCAGACATTTTTTTGTATTAAAAAGTCGCCAAAGAACACTTCATAAAATGTAGGAAACATGTTTCATAAAGAACAAATCAATGAATAGTGTCATAGATTTATTGTACTTCTTCATTCGATGAACATTTGTCATACAAATTCATTATTTTTCATAATAAGATTTATGAATAAAAATAAATAGAGTTTTCCAAATTCGTACTTTTTTATTTTTACGGCAAAACTAGGGAAAAGTGATAGAACTGGTAGCGTGCAAACGGCTAGAAACATGATCTTGTACTGTGTACGTGAGAGATAATGAATTTTCAAAATTTTTACTTTAGGTATTAAAATAGGATGGAAATCAACTAACCAAACGGCAGTAGCTAAAAAATGTACCCACTATACCCCAATATTTAGGGTAATTAAGCTTTTTTGAAGATCGCTGCTTATATTACTTTTTGAATTGAATTAGTGTATTATTTCGATATATACAGTATAAACATATTGGTAGTCTTGCCTTATCAGCGTGATTTATAATAAAAATTTATATTTATTCATAAAATTATTTTTTTAATATTTACACCCTTCACTAGGTTATTATGTCCGATTTTGATCAACCTTAAAAACATCTTTAGTGTAAATGGGTCAAATCGGTTTAGATTTATATATAGGTTTCATACAAATGACGCCGATTTTACTTTTTTGCTCCAGATATTTTATATTTTAACAGATTTTGATCAGAACAAGTTTTCGTAGAACATTTTAATCCTTAAATGGAAGTTAGGGCCTTTTTTGTAAGGACCTTCCTTGATCTTCTCAAAAAAAAGGGTCTCATTGACCCATATAGAGAGGAGCTACACAAATTATCCTCATAAAATTCCACAATATACATAGTTTTGACAATAACTTAGAACATTTTATTCACTTAGTATAGAGGTCCAACCACAAGTTTTACAAATTGACCATTTACTCAACATACCCTTTCAGATTTATAGGGCAGCTGCTCTGTTCCAAAAATGTTGTCATATATGTCATTTGTGTGATTTTTTTTGGCAATTTTTCATAAATTCAAATAAGGACGAACGCTATTCAATTTGAAGAAAATCGGTTTAGTTTTAGATATAGCTCCCATTCAAATATTGCTCCCGATTTTACTCTTACCGCTCTAGAAACCACAGGTTTTAACAGGTCACACACACACACACACACATATATATATATATATATATATATATATATATATATATATATATATATATATATATATATATATAAATATAATATATATATATATATATATATATATATATATATATATATATATATATAAATATATATATACATATGTTTCGATTTACTTATAACGAGAGTAGGTGCATTAGGTTGGCTTAATAAAGATGCACAGATGACGCTAAAACCTGCTGAAATTCATGATCAATATAGGCGACTTTTAACTATAGTCTCACTTTAGCGAAAATCATGCGAAATATTGACAGACGGACATGGTTAGATCGTCTTAGAATTTTATGGCGGTCAAGAATATATGAATACAATTTATAGGGTAATACAGGTGATATTAATATTGACATTTCCAGGCGTTTCAAAAGAAATGACAAATTTAGTATACCCCTATCCTATATAAAAATCCTATATAAAAATATGATAAGTTCTTTTCTTATCATACCTCCCTCGCACAGCCGTACATGCATTCTATTTAGTTATATTTTGTTGCCCGACCTTTATCCACGCCAGTTGTATATAAGACTCTAACTGTTTGTGAAA
>OX377621.1:141976208-142168708 GCA_947397865.1 Polietes domitor | reverse complement strand
GTAAATCGAAACATATGTATGGCTGTGGAACTTTGCCATATTGTACTGTCCTGTTGCGTGGTATTTTTTTCTATCTTTTGACTCGTCTAGAAATAGAAGAATAACAGCAGCTCTAACAACCAGTCGGGAGCAACATCAGCGGCAAAATACAGATAGCAATTTTACGCTTGCAAAGGCATGAAAAGCCTTTGTTCGTGTCTATTTCACGTTAGTATGGCTATGAGCCGTTTGTTAAACAACGCCAAACTATGACGAGCGAAAAAACCGCACGTACTTTTTGTTGCATGCCACATATGTATACATGTGCATAAAAAACGCAAACAAAAATACTGTAAATGCCACATATGTTCTGTCCCATAGTAAAATGGGGCACAGTGGGTTGTTTATGTGGAGATTTTTACCGAAATGGATCATTAGATGCCAGATTTTACACGTTTGATAACATATCGGAAAGTATCGTGTCATTGATACCGGCATTTAGGGTGGTTTGAAATTAATAAATGACTGGATAATTTTATAATAATTCCACCCGATACACATATAATTTCCTTTTTGTTACACTTTACCAGAATCCATAGGCCGGCCGAACCTTTTCTTTTCTTTTTCTCGACTGCAAAATTTTTATTGCAAATTACATAAGAACAACTCTCGACTTATTCTCTAGAACGCACACAAACAATTATTTACACTTAATTGCCTTATTTCAGTGTATACATGATTTATGTTGTCCAGAGGGCCAAGGATCTTAACCAAAGCCTCTGCACACCAATGTAACCACTATGATCCCTGTTGTCTACCATGTGAATGTAGTTACTCCTGATGTCACATACACTCGTGTAGTTTTGTGTATTGGAGATAAAAAACAATTCTCATACTACATGCCGATATAGTAATAGCTGCATCCAGCCTACGCAGCCTCATTCATTCTCTGTCCATTCTCATCTACACTCAGAAAACTTTTGATCATAAATAAAATCTTTGAATAAATACTTTAAAAAATACTTATAGTCGTAGATCGGTTTGGATTGAAACTGGTCGAAATCGGTCCAAAGGGAAATTTTTTCCCCTTACAATGACTAAAAATACCCATAATAACCCCTAATATTTTAGAGTATTTAAGCATATTTTTTCAATATGTCTACTTTATATTGGGTATGCGCATTCCCCCTTTAACAAAAACGTGCACCAAAAAGTGATTCTTATTCGTAGGGGGTACAATGGGGCAAAAAGGGATAAAAAAGGTACATATCAAACGAATTCGGTGCGTACATTCATCTAATTGAGAAGGTACATAATATAAAAGTATTTTTTCAAATTCGTACTTTTAAGGGATAAAATGGGAATAGAGGGATAAAAATGATACCAACCAAACGGCTGCGCCTAGAATAATGGAGCTCGGTGTACACATTCCTCTGATTGCATAGACATGTAAAATACACGGATTTTTCAAAATTGGATAAAAATGAAAAAGTGGATAAAAATAGTACCAATCAAATGATCGTAGCTAGAGTCATGAAATTCGGAGTATACACTCCTCTGACTGAGTAGACATGGAAAATAAACTGATTTTACGAAATTCGTACTTTTTGGGGTCAAAATAGAAAAAAGGGATAAAAACAGTACCAACCAAATTACCGCAGCTAGAGTCATGAAATTCGGAGTATACACTCCTCTGACTGCGTAGACACGAAAAATAAAAGATTGTTTCCAAATTTTTACTTTCAAGGGATACAATGGGAACAGAGGGATACAAATGGTACCAATTAAACGGCTAGAGCTAGAATGATGAAATTCGGTGTGTACGTGCGTAGACACATAAAATAAACAGATATTAGTCAGATATTATGGTACAATTGGAAAATGGGGATAAAAGTGGCTAAATTCATATAATTCGGTGTATACATTCCTCTGACTGCATAGACAAGCAAAATAAAAAGATTTTTCCAAATTCGTACTTTTAAATTTTACGGCAAAAATTAGTTGAATCATTCAGTTAGGTTATATTGCACTGGGTACGTGAGTTAATGGATTTTCAAAATCTGCACTTTTGGACTTAAACTAGAATGGAAATACTATAATATTTATTTTTATACACTCCACGAGAGTATTACGTCTTTGTGCATTTGTTTGTAACACCCAAAAGGAATGGAGATAGACCCATTGTTAATTATACCGATTGGCTTAGAATCACTTTCTGAGTCGATTTAGCAATGTCCGTCTGTCCATCTATTGTTGTAATCACGATACAGGTCGCAATTCTAGCCAGAACCAAACGAAACTTTGCACAACGAAGTTTTTCGGGACAAGGGCGAACGTTATTTAATTTGGAGAAAATCGGTTCAGATTTAGATATAGCCCCCATACGAATTTCACTCCCGATTTGATTTTTCCGCTCTAGAAACCACAAATTGTATCAGATTATCTTCAGATTAGGCAAAACATCTTATGTTTCAACTAGAAACACCTGTGGTAAAAATATGTTAGATCGGTTCAGATTTATATATAGCTCCCATACATATTTCGTTCCCAATTTGAATTTTTCCGCTCTAGAATCCACATATTTTAACAGATTTTCTTCTAAATTCGCAAAAAAATTTATATTTAAACTGGAAACACCTGTGGTAAAAATGGGGTAGATCGGTTCAGATTTATATATAGCTCCCATACAAATTTCGCTCCCAATTTGAATTTTTCCGCTCCAGAATCCACATATTTTAACAGATTTTCTTCAAAATGGGCAAGACATTTTATATTTAAACTAGGAACACCAATGGTGAAACTGGGTCACATCGGTTCAGATTTACATATAGCTCTCATACAAATTTCGTTCCCCAAGAAACCGCGTATTTTCAGAGAATATCTTAAAATTGAGCTTAACACGTTATACTTCAACTAGAAGAACTTATTGTGAAAGTTAGTCACTTCATTCCATGTTTGGATATAGTCCCTATACAAATATTATTCTCGATTTGACAAATTCCATCAGGTCATATTAGCCTGTGATTAGGAAACATACAAACAATTTTCCCGTTTACTGAATTGAATTGTATTCCGATAGAAAGTGGAGTGTATCATATAGTCGGCCCGCCCGACTTTAGCCTTTCCTTACTTGTTTGTATTGACCTGAAGTGTTATTTCGATATATAGTATATACGTAGTCTTGCGATATATAGTATAAACGTGGATTGAAATAATAAAAATATTATATTAATTTATAAAATTATTTTTTAAATATTCGAATTTTTGGTTTGGCTACATTAATAAAATTGATATTTTCCTGTAATATTACTGCACTTCTACGAAAATCGACAGCAAGTGTGGAATGCAATTCATGGTGGAGGGTATAAAAGGTTCGGCCCGGTCGAACTTAGCGCTGTTTTTATGTGCTAAATCTGCAAATCCAGTAATTATACCCTACACCATTTCGTGGTCTAGGGTATTATAAGTTAGTTTCGCGCCAAATGTTTGTAACACCAAGAAATAATCGAGCTAGACCCACCTTTAAGTATACCGATCGGCTTAGAATCACCAGCTGAGTCGATTTAACGATGTCTGTCTGTCCGTCCGTCCGTCCGTCTGCTGTCCATCTAAGCTTGTTCGCACTCTACAGGTCGCAATTGTTGTCCGATTGTCATGAAACTCGGCAGGAGTTATTTTTTCTGGCCAAGGACCATCGGTATTGAATTTGGAGGAAATCGGTTCAGATTTAGATATAGCCCCCATACAAATGTCGGTCCCGATTTGACATTTTCCGCTCTAGAAACCACATATTGTGCCCGATTTCCTTTAAATTTGGTACAACATCTTATAATCCAACTAGAAACACCGATGCAAAAATTGGGTAAGATCGGTTCAGATTTAGATATAGCCCCCATACAAATGTCGCTCCCGATTTGACATTTTCCGCTATAGAAACGACATATTGTACCCGATTTTCTTTAAAATTGGCACAACATCTTATAATGCAACTAGAAACACGTATGCTAAAATTGGGTAAGATCGGTTCAGATTTAGATATAGCCCCCATACAAATGTCGCTCACGATGTGACATTTTCTGCTCTAGAAACGACATATTGTACCCGATTTTCTTTAAATTTTGCAGAACATCTTATAATGCAACTAGAAACACGTATGCAAAAAATGGGTATGATCGGTTCAGATTTAGATATAGCCCCCATACAAATGTCGCTCCCGATTTGACTTTTTCCTCTCTAAAATCCACATATTGTACCCGTTTTTTCTTTAAAATTGGCACAACATCTTATAATCCAACTAAAAAACCAATGGTAAAAGTGGGTAAGATCGGTTCAGATTTAGATATAGCCCTCATACAAATGTTGCTCCCGAATGTTTAACCGATTTTGGCCAAATTTTACATATTATATTTCACCAATAAACAGACATGGTGAAAGCGCGTCACATCGTTCCTGGTTTCAATATACCCCCATACAAATGTCCTTTCCGATTTAACATTTTTTGTCAAACACATACATTTACATGATGCAAAAATCCTTCCCGATTTCAATTTTTTACCGAATTGAATTGCAATGAGAATTGTTTGGGTAATGCCCATATGTCCATACTTTGGCATGTCTTTGGTATACTACTGTATTTGTCTGTCGGACAATTGGATCAATTACCATATTATTTACCATATTCGTTAAATTTGACTAAAGATGAATTTATAGCATATAAATTATATTCATATAATTTATATAATTTGTATGAACTACATAAAAATGCTCCCATGAAATACTTGGGTTTAGTAATCAAAGCGAGGTACATACGCAGGGAGTGGTGTAGGGTATTATATAGTCGGCCCCGCCCGACTTTAGCCTTTCCTTACTTGTTTTTTCATCATTTTTATCAGTTTTGGAGAACTGTAGGTATTTTTATATAAAGGTATAGCTACTTCGAATTCTTACAATTTGGAGAAATGTGAAAGGAAAACTTCAGTAACTCAGTCAATACTGTCTAATTTCTTTATTGGAATTTTAAAGGCAAAGTAGCGTTTAAAAGCATTGTCAAAGTTGAAGAAAGCGATAAAATTGAAAAAAATATATTCTTTTAAAATCTGGCGAGAACCGAAATCGGCTTATACTAAAAGAAAAATGCTTCATTACATCAATGAATCGGTTTCATTAATGTGTTTACATTGATGCATAGAATGTTTCTTGGATGCAATGATTTGTTGTGTCATTAATACAACGAAATAATTTTCATTGATGCAATTTTTTTGTAAAAACCGAGGCAAAAATGGGTAATATTATGAGAATCTTTGGCTGGATTATAATGTAGTGGATTAAATTTACTATTACATTACTTGATTAGCCAATTTTATTAAGCTTTGTTTACTTTTTCCGTCGCAAAAAAATAATGAAACTCTTTCTTAACACGAATGAACCGTTTACATTAATGTGTTTTAATTTTTTAGTGTGCATATTTTTGGATGGCATACAAGAAGTAAGTTATGATTAAAAAATTTTGGTTTGTGCACCAAATAATTGCTGTAAACTATATGCGGATAGTCTACAGCCAAATAAAACTACATCATTACCACCACGACAAAATATCAATAACGAATATTTTGTTAATGAAACGTGTCTTTACATTAACTTAACCTGCTTCATTAATATAATGACAATATTTCATTGAAGTAATAACACTTTACATTAATGCAATACTAATGAAATATTCTTCATTGATTGTTAATTTAATGAAACATTTTACGTTGTATGTAACAATAACAGATTTCATTAATACGATGTAAGATGTCGTTGGGTTAATGAAGCTTTTTCTTTCAGTGTAGTGTTCCGATATTTTGTACATTGATATTGCTCTTGAATAACTAAAAAATGAGCTTATATCGTCGGTATGCTACAAAAAGAAAAAGTCCACTTTGTTGTGAAGTGACCCAATTTTCTTTTATTTTTTATCATTTTGATCAACGGTCCTTTAGGTCCTCCAAAAGTCCCCAAATATTGTATATAATACTAGCTGAAAAACCCCCCCTCCCCCCCGCTTCACCAGGCAGAAAAACAGAAGGAAATTACAATCAGGTTTCATATTGTTTTTTCTTATGATCGGTAATATAATATGTGGTACATACTTATAATAAAGGTACTTTCCTGAGATACTAAAAGAATTGATATGTTCCATGGAGAATATTGAAGAACAGAACTTTAGTTTACGGCGAAAAAAGGAAGAATTGTCAAAAATCAAATTGATTTTATGTTGAGTGTGATTCTCCTCCTTTCCATTACCAAAACAAATATTTCCTAAACTGGAATTCGAATGTACTACATTCAAAACACATAGAAAGTCAATTAAATTGTTCACTAATCAGACAACACAAAAACTAAAAAATAATATAATTTCCGCTTTCTTGACTTAAGTCGGCTTTTGACGAATGAATACTTATTTTTTTGTAACCTTTCTTTAAATTTAATAATTTCCAATCTTTCAAATTTTGCCCATTTGTATATTGTCTAAGCAAGTTGCAAATAAATTAACTCACACAACAATATAGGAGTATCGGTGTCGCCATCTTTTCAACTATTTACATTGGATCTACTAACACAGTTTTTCAGCATTCTAGGTGTTATAGAACTGACAGTATTCGATAATAAATTTAACTTCGTATGTGAGATACCACGCCCACTTTTGGCACAACTACGCATATTGATGCTAGATGCACTCACAAAAAATTGCAGCTCTCTAGTGTTATAAAACTGGCAATATTTAATAATAGGTTTTAACTTTGTATGGGAGGTGCCACGCCCACTTTTCCAATACCGCCCCTTTTTGACACAACTGTGCAGACTAATAATTAGTGAACTTTCACAAAAATTCAATACTCTAGGTACAACAGTACTCCGAATATGCTAATTTATAAATAACGAATAAAACTCCAATTTGTGTGGGAGGTGCCACGCCCACTGAACATATCAAAAATTTATATAGCCTATTTTCACCACCGGCTCAGTATGAACATACTGTGAAAATTTCAAGATCGGTCCAGTTGTTTAGGCTGCTATACAGAACAACCAAACAAACAAACACAGATTCATTTATATATATATAGATAGGTATAGATAATATGCAAAAATTCTAAAATCGCAAAACGCCGATTAGAAAATGTGTAGTATATTTTAATAATCTATAATTACTTTCTCAAGAAATAATAGTAAATCCCTGTGGTAAATAAATTGTTAATTTGGGCATTTTGTGGGGAAAATGCAAAAACATGTTAGAGAGAACTTGTTGTTGTTTTCTAAAACATGTTTTCTACATTATATCAAAACGCTCTGATTTATTCTTGTAGATTTTATGTAATGTCAAAAAACGACATTTTATGAAATTTATTTAGTTTTTATGGTTGTGAGTTTGCTTGTAATGAAGCACAAAACGTGGTTAGCTATTAACTATCATTTAAAAGATATTTATACCTCTTATTCTTCCCTGGTATACCTTTTTTATGAAAAGTGTATTTTCTGATTCATAAATATAATAAGATTTACTTCCCCAAGGGAAACACTTAATTATATTTCAACAGATTTTGTTGTTGATATTCCATGGCACCTTCATTAAAACATTTAAAATTTTCAAATTCATTACTATTTAATCCATACACCCTGGCATGGGAGCCATATCCTACGGAATGGTTCACCGCACCATTGTAAGTTAATTTCATGCCAAGTGAATGGGTCTATGTTTTTGCATAGTCGCCACACAACTGGGGCCCTCATTTCACACCATTACCTCAAGATCTTGATCGAAGATCATATTATATTTCAACTGCGAACACGAGATTTAAGGTAATTGTCAGGGCTACAAATGTTACAATTGTATCTTTCACGTAGAGACAATGGTTTTCTTTTGACGATTTATCGAGCTAACCTAAATTTTATCACAAAAATAAAATTATATCGAAGAATTGCAAAGCAAACATCAACTTTTCATAACTAAACATTTTGAAATTAAAAAAAAAAATGTTGAACTAGGATATTGTCCTGGCTCAAGACCATTTTGCTTCTATATTTAATAGAATGCAAATTTATTTACAAATGGCATGGTGACAATTATTACTTGGCTGCAGACTACCACGATCATGATTTCGACCATGTCAAAAGTCTTTTCAAGTGGCTTCGCAGCGACTTTTCAACATCAAACCCGGCCTCTATAAGGAGATGATTCTCACAAACGAACGAGAACGAAAAAACTAAAAAAAAAATATTTTTTTTATCCCAACAATATGTCTTAGAATGACAAAGCCTTGAATATGTTTACATATGCCTATCTATGCATGTGCCATTTTTTATGTCAATCCCACACAAATCCTCTTTTGCTTTTGCACCATTATTTTAATTTCAAAATTGTATTTCTTATACCCCCACTGGTATTTTATAAATCTCACTGAAAAGTTTAAATTCTTCTAAATTATAAAATTTTAAACTGGTATGAGGCAAATTTTTTTCTGAGTGTTCAACTGGATATGAAGCAACAAATGAAAATGGCAATTGGAGCAGAGAACACCACCTTCACCACAGCCAAGCACCGAAGACCAACAAAATAACTGAAAATCAAATAAAACTAAATGCAAACGTTCGGGCGGGCGGTCCTTGCAACCAAACCCCAAAGTAAATGAATTATTTATGAAGTGGCTGCTACACATTTCGATTTCGATTTTGTTGTTGCGGCTGTGGCTGTGGCTGCTGCTCCGGTTCGTTGTCGTCATCGTCCTCATCGCTTGTTGCATTTGGTTTCATAATATGCTTTCAACACTCACCAATCCAACAGGCTTTGTTGGCAATTTCATATAGATTTGTTTTACGTTTTTTTCGCTTTGCTTCTGCCGCTTTGCCGTTCTTGCAACCAACCAACAGACTATGGCATCCATCGTACAACATTAAGCAGTGGCAGCACGGAGTGCGAGTTTCAGTGTTTGTCGAAATGCCTCTGCCTGTTGCCAATAATTCGAGCCACACTCACTGGGACATTTGGAAGAAGGCGTCGGTCGTGTGATTGAGTGTATTTTTATTGAAAGCTTATTTTATTTACTTACACATTTGTAGAAATGTTTGTTTCAGCTTAAACTTACAACTCCACTTAGTTTGCTGGCTGTTGGGAGTACGAATATATACAAAAAAAACTTTACACTCCAACGAGGTAGGTTTGAAGCGGACGGGGAAATGATTGAATCAAGGAATGCAGGGATAGGAGATTCGCATTCAAAACACGAAACATTATTAATGTTAGATAAGAGTCATTCCATGCCAAGCGGTATGATTTTTGACTTCTATAGTTGGGATTGTTTTGGAAGTTTTATATGTATTTTTGTAAAAAAATAAACACTCATATTTTTATGTTTACAATTTTACTGTTCCGCTACTGTCATCACATATTCACCAATTGATTTCGAGTTAGATACCAATAAACGACATTGTCAGAAGGTGCAAAACAGGTTGCACCGTTAGTGTAGGTGAAATCGTTCATGTTTGCTGGATCGTCCAACAAAAGTCTATTGTTGTGTCCATATGGCAGCACGGGTACAATTCGGGTTAATAGTAATTACGATTTTTTCCAAAATGCGTGTTCATTCAATCGACCGTAACTCCTGAAATGCTATACCGATTATTTATTGTAATATACCTTGTTTTGAAGGCAATTTCAATTATTTTTAAGAAATCGAATTGGTATCAAATCGACCCGTTTAATTTTTAATAGTTTTTACAATTTTATTTCTTTTTTATGATTTTCAAAACTATTACATTATTTTTTTTAATTTTAAATTAGTGTTTATTGCCTTTTTAGCGGATGTGTAAGTTTATAAGTGTTGAAATGCTAGAAAAAAAATCTAGTCCGAGCCTTATCAAACCATTTTAACCCAGAATAGAGGGTGGAATTTTATCATTTTTGTGCAATTTTTGTTGGATTTTTTATAAAAACCGCAATAACTTCCACATTTGTAGTTCGATTTATGTTTTTAGAGGCTCGTTGGAGAGGTCTTGATAACCAATTTTAATTTTTAGAACTTCCTAATTTAGAACTTCCCATTATGGGCCGAACATTTTTTTCTTACTGTTGGTTCTCAGTGGGTTAAATGTGATGTAAAAACTGAAATATGGGGTTATTTGCATCGTAAACACATTCTAGTCTTACAAAAAGCTAATTTTTGAAAAAAAAACATCTGAAATTTTGGTCATTCTATGGATAAATTGGGAGGAAAACTTCACACAAGATGTTACAATAAAACGTGCGACGACTATAGGTCATTAATAGGAAAACTCGTAATCAGTTTTTTTTATTTCGTGGTCGTTTGTCTTTTTTACAGAACTTTTAATTTCTAAAGGATGTAAATGTTTCAATAATTTAGTTTCATACTTTTGCGTGTTACAAGGATATGGGTATCAAATGAAAGAGAAGAGCATCTACTAAATATACTTTAAGTTTCATGCGGGTATCTATGTTAATTTAACATTAACAACCATTTCAACTTTTCCCCTTTAAAAAGTTTATGTAGATCATTCATGTTTTAATTTTTAAGGGAGAAAATTTTAAATGGTTAAATTTCTTTCCAAAAATTAGAAAAAAATTAGGGTTAGAAAATTCTAAAAATTGCAATTGGTTATCAAGACCTCTCCAAAGAGCCCCTAAAACATAATTCGAACTACAAATGTGGAAGTTATTGCAGTTTTTATAAAAAATGCATCAAAAATTGCACTAAAATAGTATAAATGTGTCCTTTGTATTGGGCCATATTGCAAGTTTTTAATATGGTTTGATAAGGCTCGGGTCGGATTTTAATTTCTAGCGGTTTTTTCTCAATACCATTCTCATGGTGAATTTTTTTTAAAGAAAAACTAGATGTATTGAGGTTATTTTGAACGCGTCCAGCTCACGAATGTACAATGATAAACGCGAAATATTTTGGGAGAACACATAAAACAAACCAATCTTTCCTTTTAGTTGGGAACATCAACAACATTTTTTCCTTCCTCACAAAAGAAGTCACTCTAATGTATGGGCGTATGGTGGTGTCGATATTTCCCCTTTTGCTCATTCTTATGATGATCCGGCCTAAGAAGCCTTGTGCTCGTTACAATTCGAGTATAGGATGTGTTCAGCAATGTTACTTAAATGTTTAAAGTACTGTTTCTAGATGTCTTTGTAGCGACTGAGTGAGTTTCGAAGTGGTGAAATGATTTTATACGGATTTCTTAAAATATTTTTTGCAAAATCAAACAAAATTTCAATGAAAAATCTTCAGAATGGTAAAAAAATACACAATGGAACATAGAAAAGTTTTCGTTTGATGGTCATTTTAGAGGGGTTTAAATTTTTTCCCATTTTCAACATTCTTATGATGAATCGGCATAGGAAACCTTGTGATCCTTTAAATTTAAGTATAGGATGTGTTCAGCAATATTACTTACCACACTATGAGGAACAGTCCTCAAAATAGGGGTCTTTTTGGTACATTTTGTGTGAATGGGTAAAAAAGGGAAAAAAGGCTTATGATGATTCGGTATAGAAAACCTTATGATCCTTTCAATTTAAGTATAAGATATGTTATTTTTCCGAAATGGTGCTAAACAGTCCTACAAAACTAATTTGTAGGGGGTGTTGTGAATGAAAAACTATTCTAAATAACTATAGGATGTGTTCAGCAATATTACTTAAAACACTATGAGGAAAATTTTGTGGAACATTTTAACCCTCTAGCTCCTCAATATAGGGGACTTTTAGGCGCCTTTTAAGCAAAAGTCTAAAAACCTACCTTAAACATGTGTTTACGGGTCAAAATGTTCTACAAAAATAAAAAAATATTTGCCATAAAAATCTACAAAACTAAGACAAAACTTAAAATTCATTTTAGGGTTAATTTCGTACTTTTTCCGAAATTGAATTTTGGGCGTGTGCTGTGAATGGAAAAAAATATTTTAAATACATTTTAAATATAAGATGTTTTCAGTAATATTAGTTAAAAAACCCTACGAGGAATATTTTTGTTGAACATTTTAACCTTCTAACTAATAATAATGGGGTCTTTAAGGCCCCTTTTGTACAAAAGGATAAAAAACGCCCCTAAAACAGCTGTTTAACGGGACAAAATGGTCTACACAAACATTTGCCATAAAATTCTACTACAAGTCCCTGAATATACTAACACTCGAAACTCAACCTAAATGCCAGAAATGAGTCAAAACTTAAAATTTATTTTAGAGTTAATTTCATACAATATCAGCAATATTACTTAAAACACTATGAGGAAAATTTTTGCGCCTCAATATAGTGGCCTTTTTGGCGCCTTTTATGCAAAAGTGTAAAAACCTCCCTAAAACAAGTGTTTACTGGTCAAAATGTTCTACAAATATAAAAAATATTTGCTATAAAATTCTACAATAAGTCCGTGAATATACCAAAACTCAGCTTAAGTGCCAGAAATAAGGCAAAACTTAAAATTCATTTTAGGGTTAATTTCGTACTTTTTCCGAAATTGAATTTGGGGGGCGGAGGGTGCACGATGGGGCAGATGTCCGGGTTTAGTTGCAACAAATAATTGGAGCCAGCAACAGCTTTGATATTTCGTACGTGTAATTATGGTGCTTACCAAAGTCTTCTATAAAAATTTTGAATAGCCACGCCCACTTATAGTGGAACGGTAGTAGTTTTTGGAGGCAAGATACCTTAGGACACAGGTAGATCTTTTAAATTTCGTACATATATTTACACTGCTTACAAAAGTTGTTTATGTTCATGTTTCTAAATCGAGCAGACCATTTTATAACTTTTTGCGCCTCCTTCCCAAAAAGTATGCACTAAAAGCATGTACTTTATTTGGTACCACGTTTGACCCTTTTTGTCCCACATTCTCCTTATAAGTAAATTTTTTTACTTATATGTTCCGCGTTTACGTAATTAACGAGCTGTACACAATTTGTCCCGCGCACCACTTAAGAAAAATTAAAAAAAAAATTTACTGCGCTTCTACATGGTCAGAGGAATTTACACACCTAATTTCACGATTTCAACTGTAATACTTTAGTTGGTACCATTTTTATGCCTTTTTGTCCCGCTCACTCCTTATAAGTACAAAATTCGAAAAATCCATTTATGTTGCAAATCTACGTTGTCAGAGAAATTAAAAAAAAAACGATTTTTCACGAATATAGCTGCAATACTAAAATTGGTACAATTTTTATCCCTTTTAGGCTCTTTCCTGCCTTAAAAGTACAAATTTCGAAAAATTCCTATTTGTAGCTCGTCTGCATGGTCATTGCAAGGAACACACCGAATTTCATGTTTCTAGCTACTGCCGTTTAGACAGGACGAATGTTCGATATTTATCCCTTTTTGTCCCATTTTACCACCTAAAAGTACGAATTTCGTAAAACCCTTTCTTAGTCGGTGTCTACGTCATATTTGGGAACTATCCTGAAAACTTCATCATATATAGATCTGCGAAATGTATTGCAGTCATCTTGATGATTGCTAACCCCAAAGATAATTTAAATACATAGATAAAATAGTTGTAGTTGTAGCCATGACCACTAGGTGGCGAATGTGTAAAAAGTACATTCTATTTCACTCAAAGTACATTCTAATTCACTAAATTTTGTACTCTCTTTCGCTTATAACACTGAAAATTGAAAGAAAGCGAATGAAGTAAAATTTAATTCCAATGACTTTTGTGGCTTTACGTCAAATACCACACTTCAGTTTATTTAATTTGCCTTTATTTTCTATTTATTGCAGTTTTTAGAAAAAAAGGGAAATTTTTTCTCCAAAATGCCGTTCAGAGCCATCTAAATAATTTCCCTCCTACTAGGCATTTCTCTGAGAGTTTTGTTTAATCTATATATTTCCATTATCTTTGCTATCCCTTTCAAAAATGAGTTGCCACCTGGTACAAATTTTGTATTTTGGTTATTTTTTAAATGTTGGCAACGCGCTACTTTTCAAAATGTTCGAAATTTGACTTTTTTCCTCAAAAATTGGTATTTGGCCCCACCGTGGTATCATAACACATATTCATAAAATTGTACATATTACCAAAAATTTAGTTAAATCTGAATGCATATTCCGAGCACTCTTTGAGTCCGCCTTAGTTTACCAATTTCCTGTCACTTCATACCTCCTGCGTACTCGACCTATGCATTTCCGGTTTGTAGCAGCATGTAATGCCTGGCTTGCGATTTTCCGCAAACACGATTTTTTTCTCGTTCGACTTTTTTTGTTCACTGAAATAAATCTAGTGTGTGTAGGCCGTTATTGCTTCTGGCCACGAAGACTTCGGCGTAGCGGCAATGACGATGACTACTTCCACCAGCCACTACCACCACCACCACCAACCAGTAGAGCCAGGAACAACTTGTTGCTTTGAGAGCACAAAACGAATAAGGCTTTCGACGTCCTGCTGCACTTTGTATTCATCTCCGGCCTTGTATGCAAAAATGGCCGAGAGTGTGTTTGTGTGCATAAGCAAATGAAGAGTATGTTTAAGTTAGTGTCTGTGTGTGCGCACATTTATAAAGTTAGTTTGTAAAAGTGTGTTGCAACAAAAAGAGGAACATACACACACAGCAAAAAAAAAATCTTCTATTTTTTGCCACTATTCGCATACAAGTTGAATTATTGCAAAAGGAAATTGAGTTTATTTTAATTTTATTGCTTTCTTCTCGTTCCATCCTCGTGCCCCACTCTCTCTGATTCCTTTTTGTGCTTTCAAAACAAAATCGCATATATTCAAATTGACAACAATATCCGGCAGCACTGACTTTGAGAAAAATGGCAAAAAAGGAAACTGCTGCGAATGAACGAGGCGCAGCGAATCGTTGGTCTTTGTGTTTCTCATGTTCAAACAGGAAATACTCCGCTTTTTTTCTAGCTTGCTTGCTTGCTTCTAATGTGGCGTATGGTGTGCGTGTAAGTGTGTTTATGGCAGTGAACATAGACATTTTAGAATTATAAAATGTTTTATGTGGAAATTCAATCAGGGCCATTTCATTTCTGTCCATCCTGGGTAGTGTCGTGGGCGTGGGAAAGCTGAAATCAAGAGGATCTTTTCGAATGGTCAATAATTGAGTTGAAGCCTGAATTTGATGTTGGATTTATTAATAAAATGTCAAAGACAATTGTATTTCGAATGGATTTGTTGTCTCTAGTCCAAATAGTTAAACAATACCCAATACCAAAATGTATGGAAAAAGAAATTATGAACTACATTTGCTACAAAGTCATGTTTGTTTTTTAGATTGCCAGGCCAAAATATATAATGTTTTTATTAATTTAAAAAAAAATGTTAACTATGTAATGTGGTCGATGTAATTTTCATTCACTGATTGGTATACTTTGATGTAATAGGGTCTCCAATAAATATTTCAAGGTGTTGAAAATGGAATAGTGAACGTTTTAATATTTGCTTATAAAGGTGATTTTTTAAAAGCTATAGAAAAGTTAAAAAAAACACACAAAATTCAGAAAAATGCATGACATCTTTATTAGAATCGATAGTACGGTCCGTATAATTTAATGTTTGAAGATTATTTCATGCAAATGTTGACCCTGACTGCGCCTCAAATGGTCCATCCGCTTGGTCCAATTTTGGCATACTCTTTCCAACATTTCGGCCGGTATCTCATGAATAAATGCTTCAATGTTGTCTTCCAATGCGTCAATTGAAGCGGGCTTGTCTGTATAGGCATGAGCTTTAACATAGCCCCACAAAAAATAGTCTAAATGCGTTAAATCGCACTATCTATGCGGCCAATTGACCGGTCCCGAACGTGAAATAAAATATTCACCGAACTGCCCATAAACCGCACCAAACTGTGACTTTTTCTGGATGCATTGGTAGCTCTTGCAATGCATCTGGCTGATATTCACTCCAAAATCGACAATTCTGCCTATTTACGTACCCATTGAGCCAAAAATGAGCTGAACACAATGAACGCGATGAACTTTCTTAACAGAGCAAACATTTTGATAATAAAATTCAATAATTTGCAAGCGTTGTTCGTTTGAAAGACGATTCATGGTTAAATTATAGACCAAACTGAAGATGTTTGACAGTGAAACAAAACACGAAACGAGCGTCAGCTGTTTAAACCAGTGTTGCCAAAAAGATAATAGCCAAAAAATCACCCTTTGTTTTTCGATTATTTTTAATTTTTTGCTTTTACAAATTTTTAATTTAAAATAAATTAAAAAATTTATTTCTAGGTTAGCTATTATCAATAGTTATAATTCAACTTTACTTTTTCTTCAAATGTTAAAATTAAATTTTTAGTTTATTATATTAAAAAATTAGTACACTAGTTCAAAACCTGCAGATATAGTACAAGAAAATCGAAATTGTAAAACATTTTTATCAATTTACAAAATTTAAAAAAAATCGAAAATTTGTAAAACAATAAACCAAATTAAAAGTAATCGAAAAACAAATATAGAGTGATTTTTTTGAGGTTAGGATTTTCATGCATTAGTATTTGACAGATCACGTGGGATTTCAGACATGGTGTCAAAGAGAAAGATGCTCAGTATGCTTTGACATTTCATCATGAATCGTCTTACAAACGAACAACGCTTGCAAATTATTGAATTTTATTATCAAAATGCGTGCTCTGTTAAGAAAGTTCATTGCGCGCTTCCATTTTATGGTCAGTTTAATCGACCCACTGAAGCGGCTATTCGGGCTATTGTGACTAAATTTCGCACCAAATTTACATTGTTGGACATTAAACCACCAACACGCTTACGTAGAGTGCGAACTGAAGAAAATATCGCAGCTGTATCGGCCAGTGTTAATGATGACCACCAATTTTCGATTCGTCGCCGTTCGCACCAATTGGGTCTCTGTTACTCAAAAACGTGGAAATGCCAAAATTGGACTAAGCGGATGGACTACCTAAGACGCAGCCGCGGTCAACATTTAAATGAAATTATCTTCAAAAAGTAAATGTCATGGACCAATCTAACGTTTCAAATAAAGAACCGATGAGATTTTGCAAATTTTATGCGTTTTTTTTTAAAAAAGTTATCAAGCTCTTAAAAAATCACCCTTTATAAAAATATTTAACTTTTCACCTTAAATGAACATGAACATGCAGCTTAAAATATTTATTGGAGACCCTATGAAGTACCTACATAAATATATTCAGGAGTGTGGAAAAATTGTATGACCGCCTAGCGATAGCTTCCG
This sequence comes from Polietes domitor, assembly GCA_947397865.1. Classification (NCBI taxonomy): domain Eukaryota; kingdom Metazoa; phylum Arthropoda; class Insecta; order Diptera; family Muscidae; genus Polietes; species Polietes domitor. The sequence goes on along the minus strand of OX377621.1, from coordinate 142,151,504 downwards.
AAAAGAGTTATGTTGATTGAATGAAGAAATAATATGTGATACAATAGGATAAAAATATGGGATAAAGTATTTCAAGCATTTCGGTTTTATATAATTTAAAAAAATTAATAATTAATAAATTACAGTAAATTTGACGAAAATCATGAATGAGCCCATTTAAAACAAGTAAAAATGCGTTAAGTTCGGCCGGGCCGAATTTTATATACCCTCCACCACGAGTGCATTCCACAATATTACCGCTAGATTAGAGGCTGTCGACTTTACAACGAAGTGAAGTAACATATTTTGAAAATTGTGATATTTTTAATGCGCATTAATATATTTGTTTACTATATCAAACTATAAGGCATAAATTTAATTGCTTCGTTGTTATATTACAGCAATTGTACTCAAAAAGTGAACATGAGGGAGCAATCTTTAAAAATGTACTCTAAATATTAGGTGTATTGTCAGTCGTCATTAGGGAGAAACATTTTTCCTCAGGGCCGATTTCTCCCATATTGGAATGAACGCATTTAATTTCATGATTCTAGGTACATGCGTTTGCTTGGTACCAACTTTATCTCGTTTGATCCTAAAGATACGAATATCGAAATATATCTTTATTTTTCGTGGGATGTACACACGGAATTTCATGTTTCTAGCTGTTGTCGTTTCATTGGTACCATTTTTATCCCTTTTGTCCCATATCACCAGCTAAATGTTTTTTGTACTTTTTGGTCATTGCACGTTACTAGAGGAAGGTACGTAACAAATTTCAAGTGTATAAAGATCAGAAATTTAAAAATAAAAATGCTTAAATAGTCTAAATGTTAGGGGTATTTTCAGTCCTTTTTGGGGAAAAATTTTTCCCTCTGGGCCGATTTCGCCGACTTTCAACCCCAACCGATTTGCAACCATAAGACACATTTACGGACAATTTCAACCTCCTAGCTCATTTCTCATTTCGTTCGGCCGTGCTTTCAAAACACAGACGGATATATATATATATACAGGAAACGCAGGAGACCCATCGTTTATTATGCAGATCTGCTTAGAATCACTTTCTGAGTCGATTTAGCAATGTCCGTCTGTATATCCATATATAATCAAAGTTCAGGTCGCAATTATTGTCCGATCTTAACAAAAATTGGCACAAGTAAGTTCTGTGGATCAAGGGCGAACGCTATTTAATTTGAAGCAAATCGGTTCAGACTTAGATATATCCGCGGTACTAATGTTGCTCCCGATTTGACTTTTTCCGCTCTAGAAACCACATAGTGTACCCGATTTTCTTTAAATTTACCACAACACCTTATAATACAACTAAAATCATTTATGGTGAAAGTGGTTTAGATCGTTTCAGATTTACATATAAAGGGTCCGCCAACTAACGTTTTTTTGTGTTTATTTATTTTGCCCAAAAAATCATCTTTTCAGATGAAGCTCATTTTGATCTTGGCGGGTATGTAAACAAGCAAAATTGTCGCATTTGGGGCACAGAAAACCCACACGCATACATTGAAAAGCCGATACACCAAAAACGTGTCACTGTTTGGTGCGGATTTTGGTCCAGAGGCATAATTGGGCCATTTTTCTTCGAAAATGAGCAAGGAGTGGCCGTTACAGTCAATGGCGATCGTTATCGGGCCATGTTGAAAGAATTTTTGTTCACAAAAATTGAAGAGGAGGATATTGGCAACATTTGGTTTCAACAGGACAGCGCTACGTGCCACACAGCCGAAGCTACACTGATGTCGTTTGGCCACCTCGGAGCTGCGATTTGACACCGTTGGACTATTATTTGTGGGGTGCTCTCAAAGATAAGTGTTACGCCGATAAGCCAGAGACAATTGACTCTTTAAAGGACAATATTCGTAAAGCCATTGGTAAAATACAGCTGCACACAATCGATAATGTGCTTAAAAATTGGACCGATCGTGTAGGCTACTGCATGGCCAGCCGAGGCAGCCATTTGAATGAAATTATTTTCCGTTATTAACCGGAAGGATTGTACTTTCAAATAAAAAAAGAAATTTGAGAAAATATTATATTTTTATTTTATAGCATTTTCAAAAAAAAAAAGTATTTGTTATTTAGCTCCAATATATATTTCCTTTCCGATTTGACGTTTTCCGCTCTCGAAAACATAAATTTTGGGAGATTTTCTTCAAATTTAGCACAACACCTTATATTTGAACTAGAAACCTCTCTAGTGAAAATGAGTCAAATCGCTTCAGATTTATAGCTACCATTTGATTTTTTCTGCTCTAAAAACTACATAAATTAACAATAGGAGGGTATATATCATTTGGGACAGAAAAAAGTGTAACGCATTGAAGGAGTGACTTAAGACCTTAAGTATGTTTGGACTAAAGCCATTTCACAATATTTTAAGATGTTTTAGCCATGTCCGTCCGCCCGTCTGTCTGGCTGGTGTACAAGACAATTCTCGAAAGGAGTTCATGAATCGATTCAAACTTTGAGCATGGGTTTTCTTCGCCACTTCTGATACTTCCCACACAATTGTATATATCCTATGTAAAACAAGTAAGGAAAGTTAAAGTCGGGCGTGGCCGACTATATGATACCATACACATAGTCATTATACCCTTTGGTGTAGGGTATAAAATGGTCGTTACATTTGCATCGGGTCAAATAATACTTCTATCTGTATTTGTAAGAAAATTTGATCTCAATGGGAGCTATATATAGATCTGAACCGATCTGAGCCATTTTTTAGCATAGGTTTTCTAGATGAAATATAAGACGCTTTCCAAAATTTGATAGAAATTTGTTAAATATGTGGCTTCTGGAGCGGAAAGAATAAAATCGGGGGAGTCATTTATATGGGAGCTACATATAAATCTGAACCGCTGTAGCCCACTTTCACCATATATAGTTCTATTTGAAATATTAGCTAATGTGCCGAATTAGAAGAAAATCTGTTCAAATATGCTATATCTAAAGCGGAAATAGTCAATTCGGTGGCGTAATTTGTATTGGTGCTATATATATATATGTATATAAAGGGTGATTTTTTAAGAGCTTGATAACTTTTTTAAAAAAAAAACGCATAAAATTTGCAAAATCTCATCGGTTCTTTATTTGAAACGTTAGATTGGTCCATGACATTTACTTTTTGAAGATAATTTCATTTAAATGTTGACCGCGGCTGCGTCTTAGGTGGTCCATCCGCTTAGTCCAATTTTGGCATTTCCACGTTTTTGAGTAACAGAGACCCAATTGGTGCGAACGGCGACGAATCGAAAATTGGTGGTCATCATTAACACTGGCCGATACAGCTGCGATATTTTCTTCAGTTCGCACTCTACGTAAGCGTGTTGGTGGTTTAATGTCCAACAATGTAAATTTGGTGCGAAATTTAGTCACAATAGCCCGAATAGCCGCTTCAGTGGGTCGATTAAACTGACCATAAAATGGAAGCGCGCAATGAACTTTCTTAACAGAGCACGCATTTTGATAATAAAATTCAATAATTTGCAAGCGTTGTTCGTTTGTAAGACGATTCATGATGAAATGTCAAAGCATACTGAGCATCTTTCTCTTTGACACCACGTCTGAAATCCCACATGATCTGTCAAATACTAATGCATGAAAATCCTAACCTCAAAAAAATCACTCTTTATAAGATGTTTTGCCACATTTAAGAAAATCTGTTGAAATATGTGGTTTCTAGAGCGGAAAGAGTCAAATCGAAGGAGACATTTGTATGGGAGCTATATATAAATCTGAACCGATCTGGCCTATTTTTACCAGAGCTATTTCTAAATTGGAAGAAAATCTGTTGATAGTTGTGGTTTCTAGAGCGGAAAGAGTAAAATCGGGAGCAAAATTTGTATGGGAGCTATATCTAAATCTGAACTGATTTTCTTCAAATTTAATAGCGTTCGTCCTTGTACCACAAAACTTCGTTGTGCAAAGTTTCATTTATTTGTAACAACAATTGCGACCTGGACTTTGATTACGAGAATAGATGGACGGACGGGCGGACGGACATTGCTAAATCGACTCTAAAAGTGATTCTTATCGATCGGTATAATAAACGATGGGTCTATCTCGTTTCCTTTTGGGTGTTACAAACAAATGCACAAAGTCGTTATACCCTGTTTTGTAGGGTATAATTAAAAGTTCTATAACTTCTTTAACGGTGCATGAAATCCATTTTGACTTTGTATTTCATCATGTTTATACACTCCACACGAGTATTATGTCTTTGTGCATTTGTTTGTAACACCCAAAAGGAAGAGAGATAGACCCATTGTTAATTATACCGATCGACTTAGAATCACTTTTTGAATCGATTTAGTAATGTCCGTCCGTCTGTCTGTCTGTCTGTCTGTACGTCCATCTATTCTTGTAATCACGATACAGGTCGCAATTGTAGACAGAACCAAATGAAACTTGGCACAACGAAGTTTTTCGGGATAAGAACGAACGCTATTTAATTTGAAGAAAATGGGTTCAGATTTATATATAGCCCCCATACGAATATCACTCCCGATTTGACTCTTTTCACTCTAGATACCACATATAACTACAGATTTTTTTTCAAAATTGGCAAAACATCTTATATTTCAACTAGAAACGCCTGTGGTAAAAATGGGTCAGATCGGTTCAGATTTATATATAGCTCCCGTACAAATTTCGCTCCCGATTTGACTTTTGCCGCTCTAGAAACCACATATTGTATCAGATTGTCCTCAGATTTGGCTTAACATCTTATATTTGTCCCAGAAACACCCATAGTGAAAATGGGTCAGAACGGTTCAGATTTACATATAGCTCCCATACGAATTTCACTCCCGATTTAACTTTTTCCACACCAGAAACCACGAATTTTCAATGAATTTCTTCAAAGTGAGCATAACACGTTATATTTGAACTGGAAGAACTTATCGTGAAAGTTTGTCAAATTTTTCCATGTTTGGATATAGCCCCGATACAAATATTCTTATCGATTTGACAAATCGAACCAGGTCATATTAGCCTATGATTAGGAAACATACAAAAATTCTTCCCGTTTTCACTTTTTTACCGAGTTGAATTGTATTCGGGTGGAAAGTGGAGTGTATCATATAGTCGGCCCCGCCCGACTTTAGCCTTTCCTTACTTGTTTTAAAATTATTAACAAATATGGAAGCTGGGTCCAATTGGCACAAACTTCTAGTTCCTCTTACAAACTTATTGCGGCGCTAAGTAAAATTTAATTCCTTCCATACACATATTCTCTGAGAGTGTGATAAAGGGTGTTTTTTATTGGGGTATAGAACTTTAAGTTGGCATCACTTTTTTAACTGGCGGCCATTTTGTCAGCTGTTAAGTGATTAATATTTAGTTTGGTTTGCCATTTCATCATGAACAGGTTGACAAAAGAACAACGCTTGCAAATCGTGCAAATTTATATCGAAAGTAATGGTTCAGTTCGCGAAGTTCACCGCTCCGTCCATTTTATGGTCGACATAATCGTCCATCAGAGCAATTAATTCGGTTAACCATGGATCGTTTTCGCACTACGTTTACTCTATGTGATAATACGCATCCGCAGAGACGTCGAACAGTGCGCACCGAAGAAACAATTGCCGCTGTAGAGCAAAGTGTTGAAGAGGACCCGAATGAATCGATTCGCCACCGTGCACAGCAATTGGAGTGGTTGAAAATTGGACCTGTAGAATTGGCTATATTCGAGCCAGCCGCGGCGGCCACATGCCCGAAATCATATTTAAACATTAATGACATAAAATTATCCTTCCAATAAAGACAAATTGATGGACATTAAAACGATTTTCTTGTGTTTTATTTCAATTCGAAGTTCTATACCTCAATAAAAAACACCCTTTATATGTACCCTCAGTTGGTTTAGCTGACTTGTTCATACTTGATTTAATACACTTGATGATTTGAGTATTTTGTTAAGTAGAGATATAAACATTTTGATAGCTTTTCCCTAAAAGAGGGAGTGGTCTTTAAATTTATTTAAATTTGCATAAAAATATCAATAATTTTCATAACATGCCACTGCAATTCTAGACAAAGTCAATGTCAACCGAACTGCCGTTAATACTTTGGGAGCCGCTCCATAGTGGAGGGTATATATGGCCGAACTTATATAGGGTCCGCCTAATAACTTTTTTTTTTGAAAATGCTATAGAAAACTACTGAATATTTTCTCAAATTTCTTTTTTTATTTGAAAGTACAATCCTTCCGGTTAATAATTGAAAATAATTTCATTCAAATGGCTGCAGAGGGCACCCCACAAATAATAGTCCAACGGTTGAATAGTTGAAAAAAAAAAAACGTTAGATGGCGGACCCATTTTATTATTATTTTATCATCATATTATTATTTATACTTGTTTTACATTTGCCTTGTAATACTAATTTGAACCTCATTTTCAAAGAAGAGAAAAACCCTCCAATTATCCATTTTAAGCTTTTTGTGTAGTAAATCACAGACAAGTTGAAATGTTTACGCATCAATATATTTAATGACATTTATCTACCGTTCCTATAGATGTTGCTATAGTTTTTGATCAATGTTAAATTGGATGTAGGTACTAGAGTTCACGCTGTTTGTGTACATAAGTCATTAAAACCGATTTAGCCGCAATTCGTGTTATTACACTTATCCGTGGAGGGTAAAAACCGGCTAAAATCAAAAGTAAATATTTTATACATAATTTATATATGAAAGAAAGAAAGTCCATATTTTATATTATTATTTTATATTTTTGTTTCTATATATTTTGTATGTTTAGGCAGCAATTATTGGGGTAAATCAAACTTCTGCTGAAACTGCGAAAAAACTTGGTCTGCCGCTGTACTTCTTAAAGTCCACTTTAATTTTTTAATAATTTCACTGATTATCCCTTCATTAAAATTATGTACAAAGTAGTATAAGTAGATTTATACTCTTTCGTACCTACAACCATACCCTCGAATGAAACGATGCTTGCTATCGCCATGTCCACTCTCCTCTCGAATACATTCAACTGTTTGTGTTGGCTCTTGTGGGTGGTCGATAGGAGGCGCTACGACGATGATGTGGCCATATTCCCTGATGCGAGGATGGTGTCAGTGGTCGTCGCCGCAGTATGATATACAAATCCAATTTGATTATGTTAATATGCGTGCAAGTGTGCTGGGCCAATCGCAACGTCAACGTCAGTCCAGCATTTCAACGAAAACTGTTTATTATCAGCATTGACAGTGGCAACACAAAACAAAGCAAAAAAAGAGCGTCCCAATAGCAACAAAAAAAATCGAAAACTCAACTGCCAAAGTGGCATCCACAGGCCATCAACAAACCAGCCATTCAACAAACCCAATAACCCAACAACCCACCAAACCAAACACCATCATGCAGCAAATAAATAATAAACCCGAATTGCACGCCGCGCCGCCAATGCAGGCAACCCAATCCAATAATGTCTATCCCGTTCATTTGATGGTCGTGGCTCGGTCGTTTGAACGCTTCAGTCCTTTGTGAGAACGTGTGGGACGAGTGGAGTGCAAGTGAGTGTGTGTTTTTGATGTCATATTATCCCGGCCATAATTTTGTTTGGTTTTTTCATTTAGCCATTATTGTTGTTGCCGTTTGGTGGTTATCTGGCTGGCTGGCTGGCTGACTGGTTGGTTGGTTGACTCGTGTTGCAAACAACTCTTCTTCTTCTTCCACATTATCTAATTCTATTCGGAGTGAGTGTGTGTGCTTGTGCCTTTGCACGTCTGCCACTCAAGCTCATCTTGTGCATTTCGCTGCCTGCCACATGTCAGTCAGTCAGCGAGTCATTTTGTTATTTATTCAAGTTGTTGTCACTCTAAAAGTGACACAAATATGTAGTATCCTATTTCGTCATATGTGAGGATGTATTTACCCGCAAACTCACACACACACTCACACATAGTTGCACTTAAGTATGTGCCTTTGCAGGGTAGTGCCAATTTGCGAAATATGAAATTTCACACATGTTTTAAACAGGAAACGCTTGCCTGCCAACAAATACTTGCGCATAATTTAGATTTTTAACTAGAATTTCTCCATCTGCATTTGGAAGTGAAACGCACGAAATCCATGCATGTAGTGCGGCAGTGTTCTCTGCAAAGGACTCAATTTTAATGACGTAGAGCAGGAGGTATGAATAAATTGAAATAATTTATTGATGAAGACCTTTCTCTTTAAAATTTCCCCCAAGAATCAATATCTGCTTAATGATTTTAGACAGTGGATTTTTATGCAAATTCAATTTTTAATACACAAGTATTAAAGATATACTGACATAAAATTGGTTATATCGGTTTATTAAATTGTTTTATAAGTAAAACAAGTAAGGAAAGGCTAATGTCGGGCGGGGCCGACTATATGATACACTCCACTTTCTATCGGAATACAACGCAATTCAGTATAAAAGTGAAATCTGGAAAATTTGTTGTATGTTTCCTAATCACAGGCTAATATGACCTGGTCCAATTTGTCAAATCGAAAATAATATTTGTATCGGGGCTATATCCTAACATGTGACCCACTTACACAATAGGTTCTTCCAGTTGAAGTATAACGTGTTATGCTCAATTTTAAGAAATTCTCTGAAAATACGCGGTTTCTGTGGGGGGGGGAAGTCAATCCGGGAGCGAAATTTGTATGTGAGCTATATGCAAATCTGAACCGATGTGACCCATTTTCACCATGGGTGTTTCTAGTTGAAATATAAAATATTTTGCAAGATTTGAAGAAGATCTGTTAAAATATGTGGTTTCTAGAGCAGAAAAAGTTAAATCGGGAGCGAAATTTGAATGGGAGCTATATATAAATCTGAACCGATCTGACTTATTTTTACCATAGGTGTTTCCAGTTGAAATATAAGGTTTTATGCGAATTTTGAGGAAAATCTGTTAAAATATGTGGATTCTTGAGCGGAAAAAAGTCAAAATTGGGAGTGAAATTGGTATGGGACCTATATATAAATCTGAACCAATCTAATACATTTCCACCACAGGTGTTTCCAGTTGAAATATAAGGTGTTTTGCGAATTTTGAAGAAAATCTTTTAAAATATGTGGATTATAGAGCGGAAAAATTCAAATTGGAGCGAAATTTTTATGGGAGCTGTATATAAATCTGAACCGATCTAACACATTTTTACCACAGGTGTTTCTAGTTGAACTATAAGATGTTTTGCCAATTTTGAAGAAAATCTGTTGAAATATGTGGTAGAGCGAAAGAGTCAAAGCGGGAGTGAAATTCCTATGGGGACTATAGCTAAATCTGAACCCATTTTCTTCAAATATGGCGTTCGTCCTTGTCCCGAAAAACTTCGTTGCGCAAAGTTTCGTTAGGTTCTGGCTACAATTGCGACTTGTATCGTGATTACAACAACGGATGGACAGACGGACATTGCTAAATCGACTCAGAAAGTGATTCTAAGCCGATCGGTTTAATTAACCAGTAAGGAAAGGCTAAAGTCGGGCGGGGCCCACTATATGATACACTCCACTATCTATCAGAATACAATTCAATTCGGAAAAATTTGAAAACGGGAAGAATTTTTTATGTTTCCTAATCATAGGCTAATATGTCCTGGTTCAATTTGTCAAATCGAGAAAAATATTTATATATTTTTTTGTGGGCTATATCCAAAGAAGTGACCCATTTCACAATAGGTTCTTCCAGTTCTCAATTTGAAGTAAATCGGTGAAAATACGTGGTTTCTGGGGCGGAAAAATCAAGCCGGGACGGACGTTCATTGTTAAATCGATTCAAAAAGTGATTCTAAGTCGATCGGTATAATTAACAATGGGTCTATCTCGCTTCCTTTTGGGTGACACAAACAAATGCCCAAAGACATAATACTCACATGGTAGAACAGCAGACCTTCTGGTTGCTACTACGGCACTCTAACCATCTCAGCCATCCTCTGTTGTGAGTGCCGAATAACTAAAGCAAACCATTTTGTTCATTAGAACCGCAAATTAATATTAAATTAATTTAGAATTAAATAAATTAATACAAATTCTGATATTATGTAGTAATAATAATTAATACAAAAATTCAATATTTGGAGTACATTAATAAAGTAATATTTTTTTAATTTTTTAGCAAAAATTTTTAAGTTGTTAAAATTTTACAAAACTAAACATTGTTTATTTATAAAAAGTTTTTTCCCGAGCCACGATTCGAACCCGAGACCTTCTGGGTGCAAAGCGGAAACCTTCCCTCTGTGAGCCCCTGCTAAAAATTCGTTTCCATTTACTTGTGGAAATGCTATTCGTAAAATGCTGCGGAGTATTAACATATTATCGACTTTTTTGGAAGTTATTTAAAAGAACGTCCTCAATAGGGGGAAAAATGCATATTTGGATTTTGGGATGTGATTAAAATGTGCGGAAGTACTTCCAATTTTTTTGCTGGGTTTTAACAGGCAACAATAGGTACTTTTTGAACTTCATTATACGAAAACTAAAAATTTCATGACAATGAAATTTTTTTTTAGAAAAAATAAATTCATATTGGACATAACGTAAAATTTTCATATCGTTTTTTGCGTTTTGTCCCACAAAATACCCAAATTTCCAGAGTGGGGAAAATATAGGTTACAAAATTTGATCGCCATATCATTATTTACCTTAGGGAAGTGGTAACACTTCTTAAATAAGAAGTCAATATACGAGGCTAAAAAATATAATAAACATTTTATAATCGGTGCATTGCGATTTGAGAATTTTTGATAATCATTTTTTTGTTTTAATTTTTTCGTTTGTTCTATTTTGGTCTGTTATCAATATTTGATTTGAACTGGGATATTGTTTTGGCTCAAAATCATTTTGCATCCATATTTTATAGAATTCAAATTTATATGCAAATGGAATGGTAACATTTATTACTTGGCTGAACACTACCACTACCATGAACTGTGGCCCGCGAACGCCTTCGTCAGGTGGCTTCGCAGCGACAATATACCCGCACTATTTTAGTAAATGATTTTCGTAAACGAATGAGATTCTATAAAATGTAGATGAAAATGGTTTTGAGCCAGGACAATATGCCAGTTCAAATCAAATATATATTTTTATACACTCCACGAGAGTATTATCGGTTCAGATTTAGATGTAGCCCCCATATGAATTTCACTCCCTATTTGACTCTTTTCACTCTAGATACCACATATTACAACAGATTTTCTTAAACATTGGCAAAACATCTTATATTTCAACAAGAAACATCTGTGGTAAAAAAGTGTTAGATCGGTTCAGATTTATACATAGTAGGGCGTACCTCAAAAAAAAAAAGTTCGCCGTACACCTTCGAATATGAAGTATTATTGAAAGGTAGTTTCAAAAAAAAAAATTTTATTTTTTTATGCCGAACGTAGGGGTCGCGCTTTTACATTTTTCTATATAACTTGTATTTATAAACGGATTTTAAAGTGTGATACATCGATGTTGGCCGATTTTTTTGTCTTTGAAGTCATTGAGCTCAAGCACCCCCTTCTGGTACTTACCCATCATTTCTCAGTTGCTACTACCCTAATGTACCACTCTAATAATCGAAAATTAAAGCTCGCATAAAATCATGAATCATGTTTGAGCTCAATGACTTCAAAGACAAAAAAATCGGACAAAAACATCGATGTATCACACTTTAAAATCCGTTTATAAATGCAGAAGTTATATAGAAAAATGTAAAAGCGCGACCCCTACGTTCGGCATAAAAAAATAAAAAAAATTTTTTTGAAACTACCTTTCAATAATACTTCATATTCGAAGGTGTACGGCGAACTTTTTTTTTTTTACTTGTAACCTGGTACGCTCTAATACATAGCTCCCTTTCAAATTTCACTCCCGACTTGACTTTTTCCGCTCTAGAAACCACATATTTTAACAGATCCTCCTCAAATTAGGCGAAATATCTTATATTTATTCTATAAGCAGCCAATGGTGCAAATGGGTCAGATCGGTTCAGATTTATATATAGCTTCCACACAAATTTCACTCCCGATTTCACTTTTTCCACTCTATAAACCACATATTGTATCAGATTGTCTTCAAATTTGGCAAAACATCTTATACTTAAACGAGGAACACCTTGACTTGACTTTTTCCGCTCTAGAAACCACGAATTTTCACTGAATTTCTTCAGAGTGCTCACTTTATATTTGAACTGGAAGAACTTATTGTGAAAGTTAGTCACTTTATTCCATGTTTGGATATAGCCCCGATACAAATGTTCTTTTCGATTTGACAAATTGGACCAGGTCATATTAGCCTATGATTCGGAAACATACAAAAATTCTTCCCGTTTTCACTTTTTACTGAATTGAATAGTATTCGGATAGACAGTGGAGTGTAGTCGGCCCGCCCGACTTTAGCCTTTCCTTACTTGTTTTTTTTTTTTAATTTTTGAGCACATGCATAACATTCATTTGTCATATGTGAACGCTGTTTGTATTGAAAAATTTACAATTTTGGTGTGAACCTGCCTGGGACGTCCGTTGTCTAGAATGTTTCACGACGGCCATTAAACGCTTCTAAATTAAGTCTTATTTACGGAAAATTCTTTGGCTCCTCGCTGTGAACAGTATCCTCAGATCCCTTTCTGATGATGGCAATAAGGTAGTTGCATATGCTGATGACGTAGTCATCATGATAGGGGGGAAATTCTTACCAACCATCATTTAATGCAAGGTGCACTGAGGAAATTATCAGGATGGGCTAGTAGTAGTGGCCTAGGCATCAATCCTAGGAAAACAGAACTAGTTCTTTTTACAAGGAAATACAACATAGATCATTCAGGAAACCAGTACTGGATGGTACCGAACTTCCACTCTCACAGGAGGCTAAATATCTTGGAGTGATTCTAGATCGCAAGCTGAACTGGATCAGGAACACTGAGGAAAGATATAAAAAAGGCCTTAATGCTCTCTACATGTGCAGGAACTCCATAGGTAAAAGCTGCGGTCTGAAACCGAAAGTTGGTAGTCAGGCCCATTACTACCTATGGTTGATTAGTCTGGTGGAGTGTCATGAGAAACGGGAGATTATTAGCAAAATTAACTAAGACACAGAGACTAGCTAGACTGAGTATCACAGGAGCCCTCAAAAACACGCCGCAGTCAGCATTGGATTTAATATTACACCAGCTACCTCTGGATCATTTCACAGAGATGACTGCTGCAAAGGCTCAAGGAATCAGGCTACTGGAGGAGTAGACCATACGGCCATTCTACTGTTTTTTCAAAGAAATGTGGAGAACTCTCAGCCAGAACCAATCTTCAATGAAGGTACCGACTATTTGGTACCGGTTCTGGACTTCTCAACAGTACCACAGATGATTATACCGAAAAGAGCAGATTGGGACGATGGCGAGCCCTTTACAGGCTTGGCTGTCTACACTGATGGCTCTAAGATGGATATAGTCACAGGTGCGGGTTTCTACATTGAATCACTACAGATACGTAAATCTTTCAGACTCAACGATAACAGTAGCGTTTATCAAGCTGAAATCCTTGCAATCAAAAAAGCAGCAGAATTTCTAGCGGAAATAGAAATTCCGGCGGAGACAGATATACATTTTTACATAGATAGTCAGGCAGCCATTAAATCAATCATGTCGCATAACGTCAAATCAAAGCTTTTACTGAGTTGCAAGCGCTCGCTGGATGACCTCAGAAACCATGTGGTCCGTCTCTGCTGGGTTCCCGGACATAGCAATATCAGTGGGAACGAAACAGCAGACGAACTGGCCAGAAATGGTTCATCCATGGAAATCTCGCAAGCCGAATACTCAGTAAAACCACCGATAGGCGTTTTCTATAGACTGATTGAGTCACGTAAGTGGGCATTGATGAACTCAGCATGGACTAATTTGTCAACCTGTAGGATTGCTAGGGCCACCTGACCAAAGGCAGACAAACAAAAAACTAGAACTTTATTAAAGATAGGCAAGGTAGAGTTGCGTAAGCTCATAGGAATCTACACAGGGCACTGTAACGTTAGAAGCAGGCTCAGCAGGTGGCACACAGGTACTGTATCATGTACCGAAACATAGCTGATTCCGAATATTAGTGTGGAATTTTCATTGGCTTCTATTTAACATAGGAATATGGACTATTAGCGTGGATGGTACCAGACGGGGCATGACAATTTCGCCCATCTTCGAACTTAAACTAAGTTTGGGAAAGATATTACCATGTACAAAGTTTGAATAAATGCCTTAACTCCTTTCGGCAGTTATAGTGTACACCAGCCAGCCAGACAGACGGATGGACATGCCTCAAACAGCCTAAAAAGTCATGATACGGATTTGGTCCAAACATACTTAGGCTCTTAAGTCACTCCTTCAATGAGTTACCCTTTTTGTCTGTCCCAAATGATATATACCCCTCTAATGATATATACCTCACATTTAGTGAGTATTTCGTTTTATGAATGGGGGTGTACTACTCAAAGACCCCATATAGGGTATTAGCTCCTAAACTTTTAATCTAGCATTTTTTGCAAATTGTTTATTTGCTATTTTATTATTATAACATATTTGTTGCACAGTCCAAGCATTACAATTTATTTCAATATGATTGCATACACATAAATCATATTTAGCGATAGAACAGCACATGTTCTCATCTAAATATAAAACGTGCTTTTGTTAAATAATCAGAGAAGCAAAACAGAATACAATTCAATGCCAGGTTCGAATCAATTTTCCAATAACTATTAAATGGTGTTGGAGAGCAGCCAAAACGAAATGTTGATAGCCTTTAAATATGGAATATTTATAGAGTAAAAGTAAAAATATTAATAACAATAACTATGATGAGTAATGTGATAGCTCTGTTCATATGTCTTCATTGCGATAGATTATCTGTGAAGCTGGTGGATGCCATGGCTTGTGTATTTCTTCTTGACAAATACAATCATTTGATGGATGATGTCCGATTTTACGTTTGCCCCTCTCGAAACCATATATTTTGACAGATTTCTTTCAATTTTTGCCTTCTGTAGGGTATCGTAAAGTGAGGGAAAACCTAAAAACCAATTAAATATGTTTAGGTTTTTGATATTTTTTCTATTCCAAAAAGACTTGTACGTTTGGGGCATACAAAGTTGCTACTTACGTCACACAGCAACAACCTGACGACAATACCATCAACAACATCAGAGCAGCAGCAGCTACAACAACATCAGAAGCAGTTCTGTAAATTGTTGCCTAAATTGTCATTGGATACAAACATAGGAGAAATTAGTAAAAGCAACTCGTGCGTTTGTGCGACTTGGGGCAAGAACAGTTATGGGTGGTGCCAATGAATGTTGTTGCAACGAAAGTACCTACTTGTCGAAGCTGTATGAGAACGTCAGTTGTTGATTTTCATAATTGGGTAACAAGCGTGTACCTGCGAACGAGTTCTTAGTGTTTTTGTTGCCGTAAATGTTGAAATAACAGGTCGGATTCTCTGCTTTTTTCATGCCGCACCATTTTGTGGTTGTTATGAAATAATCCCCGTCACACGCAAGCCTGTATATAAACACTCTTGAAAAAATTCTTTGAATTTTTTGGGGCGAGGGTGTTGCATCTACCCAACAGTGGCACCACAATGATGATGTGTTGCACAGCACATACATTCATTTGCATGTTATGCATGCAGATGCATGTGCGGCTTGTATGCGTTATGAAATGCGTTCATTGTGTTGCAGGGGCAAACACTCGCACGCAAACACATTAAGGAGCAAAAAAGAAAACATTGTTATTGTATGCACTGTCAGTTGCATATAGGAAAACGTTACAAAATGCAATTTAAATTGCATTTTATAACTACTGCCACACTACAACTGCACCAGCAACGACACAAGCAAGGGTTTACTCCAGCAACAACAACAACAACGGCCATTCCAGTAGCATCTACTTACGCAAGCAAATTTATACTCGTATGTATCGAAGGATGACTCTCATTTCATGCACCACTATGGGCATTGCGAGAGCAGGCATGACATTTTGATTAGCCTCCCATATTCCATGGGGTTATTGAATAATTTTTATTGAATAATTCAGATATAGTCCCCATATAAATGTCGCTCTCGCTTTCACTTTTTCCGCTTTAGAAACCGCATATTGTTCCCGATTTTCTTTAAAATTGGCAGAACATCTTATAATCCAACTAGAAACACCTATGCTGAAAGTGGGTAAGATCGGTTCAGATTTAGATATAGCCCCCATATAAATGTCGCCCTCGCTTTCACTTTTTCCGCTTTAGAAACCGCATATTGTTCCCCATTTTCTTCAAAATTGGCAGAACATCTTATAATCCATCTAGAAACACCTATGCTGAAAGTGGGTAAGATCGGTTCAGATTTAGATATAGTCCCCAAACAAGTGTCGCTCTCGCTTTCATTTTTTCCGCTTTAGAAACCGCATATTGTTCCCCATTTTCTTCAAAATTGGCAGAACATCTTATAATCCATCTAGAAACATCTATGCTGAAAGTGGGTAAGATCGGTTCAGATTTAGATATAGCCCCCATACAAATGTCGCTCCCGATTTGACTTTTTCCGCTCTAGAAACCGCAAATTTTTCCCGATTTTCTTTAAAATTGGCACAACATCTTATAATACAACTAGAAACACTTATGCTGAAAGTGGGTAAGATCGGTTCAGATTTAGATATAGTCCCCATACAAATGTCGCTCCCGATTTGACTTTTTCCGCTCTAGAAACCACATATTGTACCCTATTTTCTTTAAAATTGGCACAACATTTTATAATCTAACTAGAAACTCCTATGCTGAAAGTGGGTAGGATCGGTTCAGATTTAGATATAGCCCCCATACAAATGTCGGGCCCTATTTGACTTTTTCCTCTCTAAAATCCACATATTGTTCCCTATTTTCTTTAAAATTGGCACAGCATTTTATAATCTAACTAGAAACACCTATGCTGAAAGTAGGTAAGATCGGTTCAGATTTAGATATAGCCCCCAAACAAATGTCGCTCCTGATTTGACTTTTTCCGCTCTAAAAGCCACATATTGTACCCGATTTTCTTCAAAATTGGCAGAACATCTTATAATCCATCTAGAAACACCAATGCTGAAAGTGGGTAAGATCGGATTTAGATATAGTCCCCAAACAAGTGTCGCTCTCGATTTCACTTTTTCCGCTTTAGAAACCGCATATTATTGGGTAAAGTGGGTAAGATCGGGTCAGATTTAGATATAGCCCCCATACAAATGTCGCTCCCGATTTACAAAATTTCTGCTCTAAAATGCACAATTTACATCGGATCTTCATCAAATTTCCCACACCATGTTATAAAGGGTGATTTTTTAAAAGCTATAGGAAAGTTTTTCAAAAAAAAAAAACACATAAAATTCAGAAAAATGAATGAATTCTTTATCTGAATCGATAGTACGGTCCATATAATTTAATGTTTGAAGATTATTTCATGCAAATGTTGATTAAACTGACCATAAAATGGAAGCGCGCGATGAACTTTCTTAACAGAGCACGGATTTTGATAATAATATTCAATAATTTGCAAGCGTCGTTCGTTTGTAAGACGATTCATGGTTAAAGTAGAGACCAAACTGAAGATGTTTGACAGTGAAACAAAACACGAAACGTACGTCAGTTGTTTAAACCAGTGTTGCCAAAAAGATAATATCTAAAAAATCACCCTTTATTAAAACACTTACTATGAAAGTCAACCATATGGGTATGTTTTGGTATAGCCCCCGTACAACTGGGCTCCCTGTTTACACTATTATCGCTCTAAAACGCACTAGAAACAGCTACTATGAAAGTCAAATATATGGACCCATATTTTGGTACAACCCCCATACAAATGAACCCTCATTTTACTCCATTACCGCTTTAGAACCTACATCATACATTAGATCTCTAAAACATTTTGCAAATCATGATATATTTGAACTAGGAATGAGAACTATATAGGCCCATGTTTTTGGCGCAAGCCTCAAGTGTTGTGGCCCCCTACAAATTTCCGAGGAAAAACGTCATAGGTGGTTTTTTGGCGACTTTGTGAGTTTGGAAGTGGTTCTATTGTTTAGGTTTTTTTATCAACCAAAATTTCAGTGCAGACTCATCAGGATGATACATTTCTCCATTGGTTTCTTAACACAAAAAACAATCAAAAAATCCAAAAAAGTAATTAATAGCATTGAAGTTTTGGTTTATATGTAACGTCATTTTTTTCCATCGTTGTTTGGATTTATTTTATATCCGATTGATATTGCTTGTTATCCGTCTGATTCGATGTAGAAGAAAGTGCATCTTGAAAGTGGTAGTTATTGCTATCATTTGTCACGTCTTCTCTCTGCGATCTTTGTTAGTTTAACAAGGAATTACATGCAGATTTAAAGTAAACATTGCCGAAACTTTGCATGACTTGGGTGCTATAGAGTCATGCGAGACCGAAAATTTGGCCCTGCTCTAATTCGAGATATAACCCAAAAACTCAGCGCAAAAATCATTCGGCAGGTTAGTAAGCGAGAGATACTGCCGCCTCCCTTACTGACCTGCTGAAAACGGAGCAGGAGTTTTTAGATTTCTCACACTGATTAAAGGGAGAGTTAGTGGTTGGTGGGGTATTAATTTTCATTAATTTGTTATTATTATTAATTTTCTTTATCTTTTTTTTTAAGTAACAAAGGAAAATACGACCGTTCGCAATGAGGACTACTCGACAACTATTGAATGTATAATTAAAAGTTTTATTACAAATGTTTTTTGAATAATTCAAATCAATGATCAAAATATTATTCAATATACTGCTGCTGCTGCTTTTTATTCCTCCACAGCTGTCGATTTGTGCATGTAATTGTTGCCAAATATGTGTGATCCGGTGTGAGTGCTTTTATACGTGTCCCTTCAGCCATGGGTGGCTGGTTGCCGAGTCATTGTTGCTGTTATTGTTATTATTTCTTGCCATTGTTGTTGTGGGTGCCTTTGTAAATCCTGCTTATGTTGCTTTTACTTACATACAATTTATCAAAATTTAAATGTATGTACGTACGTACGCACGTGTGTATGTGTGTGTGCATACGTATCCCGGAGAGGACATTATGCAATGTTGCATGATGATGTGATGTGATGTTCGGTGTGTGGTCGATGTTGCAGGAGCAAAATCTGACACTTTGATATCAATGTCATATGCATACATGTGTGTGTTTATGTGTATACATACATACCTACCTACCACCATAAACAGCAATTCGAAAACAACGACAACAAGAACAATAACAATGGTAAAAATGAAATCTTTTGTCATGTAAGATGTGATGGCAAAAAACAAGCGAGTGCTATAATTAAAATCAAGAAGAAAAACTCACAATGAAGAAAATGTCAAATGTCACATTTTTTGTGTGAGTGGGCGGGGAGAGGGGAGTGTACGAGTAATTACGTTCACGTGTCATACAAGTTGCATGCAATGGAAAGTCATGCAGAGATAGGCTCATTGGTGCTTTAAGAGGCAAATAATTTGGTTAAAATTAGGTCTGCAATTGGATCTTTACGAGGTAAAAAAGGCGTTAAGTTATATACCCTCCACTATGGATTGCATTCCACTGAGACTGTCGATTTTCGCAGAAGTGCAGTAATATTACATTAAAATATTATTTTGTTAATATAGACAAACCAAAATAAATACAAATAATTTTATAAATAAATATAATATTTTTATTATTTTAAACCACGCTTACAAGGCAAGGCTACTAATACGTTTACATATCGAAATAATAGTCAATTCAAAAAATAAATATTCTTATGTTTATATTTACAACTAGCTTTTTGTACCCGGCGTTGCACGGGTTTTCGTCTTCCTTATGTTTTGTATATTTTTACTTCTGTAAATTAGTTTAAATTAATACTTATTTATTTAAATTCATAAGTTACATTTTTAAAATGTAAAAACTTCATGAAAATTTAAATAATTTTATCAGTATTTCTTTAAAGAAAATGAAACATTTATTAGAGAGTTAATTAATTATAGTAATTATTTCTAAGAATGTATATCGTGTCTATTAGTTAAGTTAGTCAGTATTTAATTGGAGTGCTTCGGGATACACGATATTTACAATTTTTCCACCTTGTTCAAGTAAATTAAAGTTTTAGGGTTTGAGAGCAAGCATGTGAAAAACATGGATTTTCCAGATTCAATCCACAAACATCAAGTGATTGTCCTGTACTTTGATTAGCAATCAATGACGTTGGTCATTAGTCGCTTAAATTATTAACATCGTTGTTTTTTTCAGCCGATATAGCACGGACGTAAAACCACTCTTTGTTTCCATAGTTTGTGGTAATTTGTGGGAAGACTTTCTCGATTAATTGTTGAATTGATTCCTGAATGACATTTTTTGAAAATGTAATACTCCTTTTCACTGCATCAACTCATACTTTTCCATTACGAACATCCAGTAGATATTTCGAAAATATAGCTGCTGAGTCATTGTGATGCAGATGTACACGCATATTGGTGGTCAGATTAATTTTTTGTAAAGGGTGATTTTTTAAGAGCTTGATAACTTTTTTTAAAAAAAAAACGCATAAAATTTGCAAAATCTCATCGGTTCTTTATTTGAAACGTTAGATTGGTCCATGACATTTACTTTTTGAAGATAATTTCATTTAAATGTTGACCGCGGCTGCGTCTTAGGTGGTCCATTCGGAAAGTCCAATTTTGGGCAACTTTTTCGAGCATTTCGGCCGGAATAGCCCGAATTTCTTCGGAAATGTTGTCTTCCAAAGCTGGAATAGTTGCTGGCTTATTTCTGTAGACTTTAGACTTGACGTAGCCCCACAAAAAATAGTCTAAAGGCGTCAAATCGCATGATCTTGGTGGCCAACTTACCGGTCCATTTCTTGAGATGAATTGTTCTCCGAAGTTTTCCCTCAAAATGGCCATAGAATCGCGAGCTGTGTGGCATGTAGCGCCATCTTGTTGAAACCACATGTCAACCAAGTTCAGTTCTTCCATTTTGGGCAAAAAAAGTTGGATATCATCTCACGGTAGCGCTCACCATTCACAGTTACGTTACGATTCGCATCATCTTTGAAGAAGTACAGTCCAATGATGCCACCAGCCCATAAACCGCACCAAACTGTGACTTTTTCTGGATGCATTGGTAGCTCTTGCAATGCTTCTGGCTGATATTCACTCCAAAATCGACAATTCTGCCTATTTACGTACCCATTGAGCCAAAAATGAGCTTCGTCGCTGAACACAATTTCTTTCTTTCTGAACTTTCTTAACAGAGCACGCATTTTGATAATAAAATTCAATGATTTGCAAGCGTTGCTCGTTAGTAAGTCTATTCATGATGAAATGTCAAAGCATACTGAGCATCTTTCTCTTTGACACCATGTCTGAAATCCCACGTGATCTGTCAAATACTAATGCATGAAAATCCTAACCTCAAAAAAATCACTCTTTACATATCGCCAGAGATGCGGGTGCTGATTTTGGAATTACTGGAAGGGTCTGTCGGAAGTCTCCAGCTAGTAAAATAAGAGTTCCACAGTGTCCGATTAAGCGCTAGTAGGGATTTCTTATGTGCCATGGTGCAGTCATCCCACACAATCAGCTTGCATGTTTTCAGCATTTTCGCCATGCCTGAACTTTTGCAATATTACAGGTTGGAGAATTAACAAATTCCATAATACATGGTAATTTCAACGTTTCGTCCTCCATCCAATAATGTAGCAGCAATACCGGGGGAAGCAATATCTAAAGCTATCCCATTTTGAGAGCGGATGTGCGCTAATACCAAAGTGATGAGAAAGGTTATAACTGTGCCTCCTGGTGCATCGAGGAAAAAAGGCCGCCGCTGTCATTTGTTACTGCAGTTATAATTTTATCAAAGGCCACAATTTGCAATTAATATTATAATAATAGTTTTTTTGTTGCGACAAACAAACGCAAGTCTTCAACATTGAATTGCCGTTCTCTTAGCAAATCTCAATCAGTAATGTCAACGGTAGAACATTCAGGCACCATCAATCCAAGTTGATTAAGAGTTTTGTTGCTGATGGCTAGGAATATGTCTTAAATTTTTATCAGCGTATCGTTGAAAATGTTAATCGCAAATGATATAGAATCGCAACGGTGCAATAATGATGCAAAATGTCCTCAGTCATACCCTCTTTGAATTTTTCCCACAGGTCTTTTGGGTTAGATGGCGAGCAAGTTCTAAATATTGTCGCAAACAAAGTTCGTATCTGGAGAGGATGACAGCTGACAGAAGCATACATTAATGTGGTCCCGCAGTTTCTGACACGCCTCTCTCAACTGCTCTTAAATTTTAAACTGAAGTGGGTCCTCTCACGTTAACTTATAACATTCTCAAATAATAACATTCTGCGTTGTTTGGGTGTACGGTATAAACACGGCCCAATGCATATGAAGCGTAAACAATTTGATACCCATCTACTGGAACACCTTGCTTGGTTCGAGTATGAGGAAACGCGCCAATTGTCCATACCATGACCTCTTATATTCAAGAACCAAACCCTTACCTGAACGTAGCGGCAGAAAAAAATCGGCTCGTGTTACTTTATAGTCCCTTTTTGTAGCATGACCTTTTCATAGTCAAGGGTCATCCTCTTTTCGTTACAAAAAAATATTGAATTGAATCAATGTATTTTGTTATAGTTTTAAAATATAGTTTTTGTCATGCCCATTTGTCGTGTCTTCCCCTATTATAGGCAGAAAACGTCCCCTTTCCACAGGCTAGATACAGTAAAATTTTCAAGAGAATTCGTTACTTGTTTTGTGATAATTTTAATATATAGTTCGTGTGGGCAGTCTCACGTCCATTTGTATCATAACCATTGTATAGTCACCATTCAGAAACTATCCTCAGTTCATAAGTTAGTCACAATAAAATTTTCAAGAGAATCCGCACTTCGGAACGTGTTTTATGATAGTTTTAAAATATAGTTTGTGTGGGCGGTGCCACGCCTCTTTTTCGTATAATGACCTAGTATATCCTGGAACCATCCCTTGCCCAGAAGTTAGCTGCAGTAAAATTATAGAGCGAATCCACCCATCGGTATGCCTGTTGTGATAGTTTTAAAATATTTTTTGTGTGGGAGGTACCACCCCCTTTGTCCTATCGTGACCTAGACTATCCAGGAACCATCCTCTGTCCAAAAGATAGATACAGTAAAATTTTCAGGTGAATCGGTCCACCGGTTTGGCGTCCTATACGCAACATACAGACATACAGACACACATTAATTTTTATATATACAGATAGGCTTAAATACCATAAATATTAGTAGATAGTGGGTGCTACAGTTGGTTGTATTTTCATTCTATTTTAATTCCAAAAAGTACAAATTTTGAAAATCCATTATCTCACGTACATAGTGCAAAATAACCTATCTTCATGATTCATCCAATTTTTGCCGTAAAAGTAAAAAGTAAGAATTTGTAAAAATCTTTTTATTTTGCGTGTCTATGCAGTCAGAGGAATGTATACACCGAATTCCCTGATTCTAGCTGCGGTCATTTGGTTGGTACCCTTTTTATCCCCTTTTTCCTATTTTACCACCTTAAGAGTACGACTTTCAAAAAACTCTTTATTTCACGTGTCTACGTAATTAGAAGGATGTACCCATCGAATTTCATCATTCTAGCTGTAGCCGCTTAGTTGGTACTTCTTTTATCCATCTGTACCCAGTGTATCGCTTGAAACTACGAATTTGGAGAAAACCTTTTATTTTTCGTGTCTACTCAGTCAGAGGAATATATACACCGAATTTCATGACTCTAGCTGCGGCCATTTTGTTCGTACTATTTTTATCCCCTTTTCCATTTTAACCCCAAAAAGTACGAATTTCGAAACATCCGTTTTTTACATGTCTACGCAAGTAGAAGAATGTATACACCAAATTTCATTATGTTTACTTTTTATCACTCTATTCCCATTTTACCCCTTAAAAGTACGAATTTTTAAAAAATACTGTTATATTATGTATCTACTCAATTAGAGGAATGTACACACCGAATTTCGTGTTTCTAGCTGTTGTCGTTTAATATGTACTATTGTTATCCCGTTTTGCCCTATTTCACCCCCTACGAATAAAAATCACTTTATAGTGCACGTTTTTATTATATCCCCCATACCGAAATTAAGCATGTACAAACAGGCATATTGAAAACAAGTAAAGAAAGGTTAAAGTCGGGCATGCCCGACTATATGATACCCTACACCACTCTCTGCGTATATACCTGGTTTTGATTACTAAACCCAGATGTTTTATGGGACGATAAATAATACATCTTTAGTCAAATTTAACGAATACGACAAAATTGATTGGCTTTAATAAGTTGAATCTGAAGTGTTATGTAAACAAATCAGAAACTGATTATGAGCATTCCTAGTGGAAATAAGTCATGATCTGCAAAATTTTATAAAGATATAGGTTCTGAAGCGGTAATAGTGTAAAATGGGCGGATTTTGCCAAAATATGGACACATATATTTGACTTTCATAGTAGGTATTTCCAGTTGAAATAGAACATGATCTGCAAATTTGAAAAACTTCGGATGTAACATGTTAGTCCTAGAGGGGTAATACTAAAAATGGGGGCTATTTGTAAGGGCGCTACATTAAAAAGTGGGCCCATATAGATCACTTTCAAAGTAGGTATTGTTTATTGAAATATAACATGATCTGAAAAATTGTATCGAGGTGCAAAGCACGATGTGGGTTCTAGAGCTGTAATAGAGTAGAATGAGGGCCCAATTTGTATGGGGGTTATATCAAAATATGGACCCATATATTAGGCTTTCATAGTATGTATAAAATAATTTGCAAAATTTGATAAACTACCGATGTAAAATGTGGTTTCTTCAGGGGTAATAATAAATTTGGGGGCCCATGTAAGGGCGCTACATTAAAAAGTGGACCATTATAGATCACTTTCTAAGTAGATATTCTTTATTAAAATATAACATGATTTTATCAAGATACAATGTAAGATGTGGGTTCTAGAGCGATAATAGTGCGAACTGTGGGGCTATACCAAAACATTGACCTATATGGTTGGTTTTCAAAATAGGTGATTCTAATCTAAATGTAACACTGTGTGGAAAATTTGATAAAGATCCGATGTAAAATGTGCATCTTAGAACAGTAACATTGTAAATGGGAGGTACATTTGTATGTACATTTGTATATATCAAAACATGGACCCATTTGGTCCACTTTCCCGTTAACTGTTTCTAGTTGAAATATAAGGCGATAATGAAAATTTTATCATGATTCCATGTAAAATGTGTATTCTAGAGCAGTAATAGTGTAAATTATAGGGATATTTGTATGGAGGCTATATCTAAATCTGAACCGATTTCCTCCAAGTACAATACCGATGGTCCTTGGACCAAAAAAATAACTTCTGCCAAATTTCACTACAATCTGACAACAGCAGATGGCCAGCAGACGGACAGACGGTCGGACAGACTTAAAGGTGGGTCTAGCTCGATTATTTCTTGGTGTTACAAACATTTGGCGGAAAATTAACTTATAATACCCTAGTCCACGAAGTGGTGTAGGGTATAAAAATACACATAAATATTCTAAAATATTAGGGATTATTATGTGTATTTTTAGTCCTTGTGAGGGAAAAATGTTTCCCTGTGGGCCGATTTCGCGCAGATGCAATCCCGATCTACGACTATAAGACACATTTATTTGAAAATTTTAGTTTCTTTCGTTTAGAAGCTAGCGTGCTTTCAACAGACAGTCAAAGGGACGGACATGGCTAGATCGTCTTAGAATTTTATGACGATCATGAATATATATACTTTATAGGGTCTCCGGTCGATATTTCAAGGTGTTACAAACGGAATGACAAAGTTAGTATACCCTCATCCTGGCGGTGGAGGGTATAAAAAGTCTAGTCTAAAATACGTTTTTTGGCCTAAGCCAATAAGTGGGCTCTGCTGTGTACATCTGTAAGTCCCACTGTGCCATGTTGTAATGCGTTTGTAAAATACGTTTTTTGGCCTAAGCCAATAAGTGGGCTCTGCTGTGTACATCTGTAAGTCCCACTGTGCCATGTTGTAATGCGTTTAGTGAGCCATTTATTTTCGTTTAGTTTATTGAACTTTTTATTTGCTTCCTGCGAATAAAATATCGCCATAATATCAACCATCAAATATCCCCAAATTTCATTAGGTTTTAAAGGGGAAACAGAAAACAGAGCTTAAAATTGAAAGGTAACTGAGGAAAACGTTTATGGTTATGGATCCCCAAAGACCAGACATAAACAAAGACAAAGAGGCTGGCCGGCAGCCTTGCTCGCAGCAGATCCCTAACATATCCTTTGGTAGGTGTGTGTGTGTGCTTTGAAATAAACACATATCTCTGTTAAGAGCAGCTACTTGGAAGCATATTAAAAATACATGAACATGAACTTAAACTTCAACAGATAACCAGCCAAACCGACAACATCAACGGCAGCAGCAGCCACAGCCACTAACTGGCAGAAAAGGTATTAATAATTATGTTATATGAATGCAGGATGGGCTGGTTGGAGGAGGAGAAGCAGCAGGTATCTTAAAGATACTTTGTATGTGCCAAGGATCCCCCCTTCTGCCCATAAACTTACCACCAAAGTATAGTAAAGCTTAGTGGAGCAACAAGAGCAAACAAAGAAAGTGGGAAAAGGAAAAGCCGAATAAACAACGAAAATTCACAAGAAACAAAAGCCTGTTAGGTTGTCTCCAAGGGGCACTATATACAAATGTCTGGCAGGATGGCTGGTTGGCTGCCTGCCTGTTGTGCCAAAGATAAAATGTCCTTTGACACACACGAAAAAAGCTATAGAAGTGAGTAAGGGGCCACATTGCCTAAAAAGATTTCAAATATATATGCCTGTGTGTGTGTGGGGTAAAGGTATATCCTTTGCAAGCTTATAAAATATTTGGCGTCAAACGACGTGAAACTCTCTCACACACACTCGCTCAAACTCACACCCATTCTGTGTTACAATAACAAAATATATGTTAATGTGTGAACTACTCTAAAGGGAGTAATGATTTTTAAGCATTTGGTAATGGTTTTTATGTCTGCGTGTGTTAGGCTTCTTAGGCTTCCCGTATTGTGGTTAAATTCCAATATCATCCATCCATTTTTTTTTGTTTTCTCGTTGTATGGCATGAAATAAAAATTAATTGGACTTAGGTGTGTTTGTGTTTATGCGTAACAGAGGTGGGCTTGTTCAGGCATCAAAAATTATAATGAAATTGATTAAATTAAAGTTATACCAAGGCTGGATAGGTATACTGGGAGTTGCCGTTACATGCGAATTGCGGGAGAAAACATTTCTTGAATTGCAGGTGGAAACATATAGTTTGGGCATATTGTCACTCAAAAGAAAGTGTAAAAGGACAACAATTAAGGAAATTGGTATTTGTTTGGCCTCAGTATGCCTTAATTTAATTTAAGTTTATTGCTTAATCAGCTTTAGTACGTACGTACTCAAGTGAAGTAAAATGTACTCAAAATGAGTTTTATTTATTCATTAAAATTACAAATCTACCTAAATAAAGTAGACTAAAATTTAGTAAATATTTTTCTGAGTGTATACGAAGCAATGGAGCGACAAAATACAACAATGTCACGCAGAAGCGTTTAGAGTTTATCCATATAACCAAGCAAACTATTAGCCAATGGATACAAAAGCGTTGACAGAGGTTTGTTGCAACTTAACTAGCATCGAAATTTATGGAATTATACCGGCCTTTATGGCGCCTGAGCCATAGCACAAGCTAATATGAAAAACTTCAAGCGATCAGTGTCTTTCCAGCGAGCCGAAATCGGACCAAAATGCTAAGTTATGCAGGACTTTATTAAAATCCAACAAAAATATCAATAAATTTCGTAAAGATATTCTGTCTTGCTAATGAAGGGTCAATAATAAGATTTAAATATTTTGGGACACAATATAAAACAACCCAAATATTAATTTGAAGTGAAAAGATCACCGCGCAAAAAAATAATTTTTCATAGATATGGTTGTTAATGATGAACTAGTACAGATATAGGCATGGAATTTCAAGTATTTGTAACAGATATTCTTATCTTTCATTTGATGGCCATATCACTTTTGTATAGCTCACAAAATTACGAAAATAAATTACACTGCGCAACAAAAAATTTCAATGGAAATAAAACAAACTATATCTTTATGGAAGTAGTTTTTCCTTTCCATTGGTCGAGTTTCATTTTAAAAGGTCATCGAAGTTGCAATGAATATGTGTCCTTCAGTGGATTTTCATCGTTTTTGTGAATATCTTTTTATATATTTATTCCCTAAGACTCGTGAGAATGCAAAGCGGATAATGTAGGTTCAGTTCGATGTTATAAGGACGATTCGAATTTTTCTAAATTTAAATTCAGAAGTTCAATAATTTGTTATACACTCCACAAGAGTATTATGTCCTTGTGCATTTGTTTGCAACACCCAAAAGGAAGGGAGATAGACCCTGTTGTTAATTATACCGATCTGCTTAGAATCACTTTCTGAGTCGATTTAGCAATGTCCGTCTGTCTGTTCGTCTGTCCATCTATTGTTGTAATCTGTATCGTTCGCAATTGTAGCCAGAACCAAACGAAACTTTGCACAACGAAGTTTTTCGGGACAGGGACGAACGCTACTTAATTTGAAGAAAATCGGTTCAGATTTAGATATAGCCCCCATACGAATTTCACTCCCGATTTGACCCTCTTCACTTTAGAAACCACATATTTCAAAAGATTTTCTTCAAATTTGGCAAAACATCTTATAGTGAAACTAGAAACACCTGTTGTAAAAATTTGTTAGATCGGTTCAGATTTATATATAGCTACCATACGAATTTCGTTCCTAATTTGAATTTTTCCGCTCTAGAATCCACATATTTAAACATATTTTCTTCAAAATTGACAAAACATCTTATATTTAAACTAGGAACACCTATGGTAAAAATTAGTCAGATCGGTTTAGATTTATATATAGCTCCCATTCAAATTTCGCTCCCGATTTGACTTTTTCTGCTCTAGAAAACTCATTTTTTAACAGATCTTCTTCAAGTCTTGCATATATCTGCAAATATCTTGTAAAGGGTGATTTTTTAAGAGCTTGATAACTTTTTTTTAAAAAAAAACGCATAAAATTTGCAAATACTCATCGGTTCTTTATTTGAAACGTTAGATTGGTCCATGACATTTACTTTTTGAAGATAATTTCATTTAAATGTTGACCGCGGCTGCGTCTTAGGTGGTCCATCCGCTTAGTCCAATTTTGGCATTTCCACGTTTTTGAGTAACAGAGACCCAATTGGTGCGAACGGCGACGAATCGAAAATTGGTGGTCATCATTAACACTGGCCGATACAGCTGCGATATTTTCTTCAGTTCGCACTCTACGTAAGCGTGTTGGTGGTTTAATGTCCAACAATGTAAATTTGGTGCGAAATTTAGTCACAATAGCCCGAATAGCCGCTTCAGTGGGTCGATTAAACTGACCATAAAATGGAAGCGCGCAATGAACTTTCTTAACAGAGCACGCATTTTGATAATAAAATTCAATAATTTGCAAGCGTTGTTCGTTTGTAAGACGATTCATGATGAAATGTCAAAGCATACTGAGCATCTTTCTCTTTGACACCATGTCTGAAATCCCACGTGATCTGTCAAATACTAATGCATGAAAATCCTAACCTCAAAAAAATCACTCTTTATTTCAACTAGAAACGCCCACGGTGAAAATGGGTCACATCGGTGACCCAGGTGAGGCATATTTGACCAGACATCTTGAATATCATAATCCTTCCAATGAATGTTAAAGCTCTACTTACTTTGAAGTGCATTAGAGGAGATGTTATTTATTGTGTTTTATAGAAACATATGGCCATTCATTCTGGAATTGACTTATATAAATGCGACTTTCAAAACAAAATACAATCTATAGACGCCATCATATAGTGGGATACCACATTCAAAGAAAGATCCATATATTTCTCAGTGGATGGTTGTCTAAGTCGACAGTTATATTTTCTTTTGTAATTTTAAGTGGGTTGTCTATTTTGGTAGTAAGATTTGACTGAGTTAGAACTCCGTCAAGTCTCGACGGCGTGGTTGAAGTCGATGTGAGCCGATGAAATCGGCGGCGGCGCGGCTCTTGCAGAAACACGCGGCGGCTTGTCGGCTTTAAATCGGTCGGCTTGTATCTCTGTTCTAATTGCGAAGGCTATTGGCAATAATTAGTACAATAATACCCCCTCGAAAGGATGTGACATGTCCTTCCCTAATCAAACCTCGATGAAATCAGATCATTTCATATTCAGCAAAATAACTTAATAAAAATAAAAATCCCTTTAAAAATTTCCATTAAATTTGCAATAATCTAATGATTTTTTTGCACAAATTAAACGATTTTCAAATATAATCTGCATATGCTTATTTAAAATCAACATAAACCACACGCTTCATCTACACGTCCTGCGCTATGCCCATAGAAATTTAGAAAACAAAACAAAAACCTGAAGTAGTTCCCCAGAGCAGCCAATTATCTCCGGCAATGATGAAGAGTCACAAACACACGCATACACACACATACAGATATGCGGAGACATTCAATGATTATCATGATTATATGGTACACAGTGTATGAGTACATACAAACATTTATGTTTATTGGATGTACATTGGGGTGGAGCAGTTTTGTGATTTTTTATAAGTTTGTTTTCAATTTGTTTGAACGTGGGTGGAATTTGAAGCCTATGCAATCCTAAAATCGAAAAAAAATTTGCCCGGGACCTAAAAAAAATAGTTGTTGTGTGTATTGAGGCATAATGGTCCATAAAATCACAACCAAAAACTTTTTATAGGCAATTTATTTGTGTTTTTTTTTTTAATTTCACAGACGATAATTTTTATATTTATCGATCACGCTCAGCTAAACGATAACCTAGCCCCCATTATTGTGAGAGCTACATTTGTTGTGAATTCCCTTAATTTTCGAAATTCTCTTACATCTACAAAACGGGTCACAACTTCTAGAGATTCTAAAGGTATTTCTATCGTCTTCGAGTTAAGGATACCAAATACATCAGAAAATATCGACTAGTGTAATCTACAATACAGTTCAAAAGAAATAGTTTTTTGTATTTCTTAGATCTAATGATTAATGATTTTTTTTTTTTTCATTTTCTTATCTTTTGACTTGAACTTCACACTTTTAGTGCCAAAATGCACTGGATTTTAGTATTTCCTGCTGTATTTTAATGGATTTACAAAGCAGCCTGCTATCTGTCATTTCATCCTAATGTCCCACAAAACACATATGTAATTGAGTATACGTATGTATGTACGAATGTTTGGCTGTATGTATTGAATATTGTTTGATATTATGATATTTAAATTGCATGCGTAAATAATTGTGCTTAATGTCATTATGTCAGCTATATCCGCATCAGGATTCAAACATATATCCCCAACACAAACACACAGGGCTATACATCATCATCATCAGCAGCATCGACATCGTGATCATCAGTAGCAACAGCATCAGCAGCAGCAACATTGCCATCGTTACCATGAAATCACAAGGGGGCTGGCATCAAGCATCAGGGCATTCAATCATATGACTATTCTTTGTTATAACTACATATACACAGGCCAAATTACACACTTACATACGCGCACACACATTCACGTATACACATGTATTATTATAGGCATTTTTTACATGATTATTACCTCTGCCATCGACATAAATTCGCATTCGAACATATACACACGTATTTTGGGGGAGTTAACTTTCTGGAGTGTCCAGGCGGAAATATATTGAATTCAACCAGTTTGTCTATACTTCGAAGATTTGGAGATTTTGTTATTTATTATAAGAAATCTTATTTATATGTAATGACAATGAGAAGCCAGATTTTAGAATTTTTGGGTTGTAGTGGTGTTAATAATAAATTTAAATAATTTACATATTTTATTTTATGCCTTAGCAAATAAGCTAATGTCAAAGAAATATTTTTATCAGCTATGTTTCGCAAAACTGTTGGGTCAGGGAACAAAATTAGTATTTTTTTTATTAAAAAAAAATTTTTTTAATTTTCCAACATTTGATTTTTTGTGGTAGGATTCGAATTTTTTTTAGTTTTTATTTCAAACTCCTACTCGGGTGATTTTATAGCTATTATCTTTTTCGCAACACTGGTTTAAACAGCTGACGCACGTTTCGTGTTTTGTTTCACTGTCAAACATCTTAAGTTTGGTCTATAATTTAACCACCAATCGTCTTACAAACGAACAACGCTTGCAAATTATTGAATTTTATTATCAAAATGTTTGCTCTGTTAAGAAAGTTCATCGCGCACTTCTTCCATTTTATGGTCAGTTTAATCGACCCACTGAAGGGTACGTAAATAGGCAGAATTGTCGATTTTGGAGTGAATATCAGCCAGAAGCATTGCAAGAGCTACCAATGCATCCAGAAAAGTCACAGTTTGGTGCGGTTTATGGTCTGGTGGCATCATTGGACCGTACTTCTTCAAAGATGATGCGAATCGTAATGTAACTGTGAATGGTGAGTACTACCGTGACAAGATATCCAACTTTTATTTGCCCAAAATGAAAGAGCTTGACTTGCATGGCATGTGGTTTCAACAAGACGGTGCCACACAGCACGTGCAACAGTGGACTTATTGAGAGGCGAGTTCGGTGAACATTTTATTTCACGTTCGGGACCGGTCAATTGGCCGCCTAGATCGTGCGATTTAACGCCTTTAGACTATTTTTTGTGGGGCGATATTAAAGTTCATGTCTCTACAGACAAGCCCGCTTCAATTGACGCATTGGAAGACAACATTGAAGCATTTATTCGTGAGATACCGGCCGAAATGTTGGAAAGAGTATGCCAAAATTGGACTAAGCGGATGGACCATTTGAGGCGCAGTCAAGATCTACATTTGCATGAAATAATCTTCAAACATTAAATTATATGGACCGTACTATCGATTCAAATAAAGATTTCATGAATTTTTCTGAATTTTATGTGTTTTTATACCCTACACCACTTCGTGGTCTAGGGTATTATAAGTTAGTTTTCCGCCAAATGTTTGTAACACCAAGAAATAATTGAGCTAGACCCACCTTTAAGTATACGGATCGGCTTAGAATCGCCAGCTGAGTCGATTTAACGATGTCTGTCTGTCCGTCCGTCCGTCTGCTGTCCATCTAAGCTTGTTCGCACTCTACAGGTCGCAATTGTTGTCCGACTGTCATGAAACATGGCAGAAGTTATTTTTTCTGGCCAAGGACCATTGGTATTGAATTTGGAGGAAATCGGTTCAGATTTAGATATAGCCCCCATACAAATGTCGGTCCCGATTTGACATTTTCCGCTCTAGAAACCACATATTGTACCCGATTTTCTTTAAATTTGGTACAACATCTTATAATCTGACTAGAAACACCTATGCCGAAATTGGGTAAGATCGGTTCAGATTTAGATATAGCCCCATACAAATGTCGCTCCCTATTTCACTTTTTCCGCTTTAGAAACCACATATTGTACCCGATTTTCTTTAAAATTGGCACAACATCTTATAATCCAACTAGAAACACGTATGCAAAAATTGGCTAAGATCGGTTCAGATTTAGATATAGCCCCCATACAAATGTCGCTCCCGATTTGACATTTTCCGTTCTAAAATCCAGATATTGTACCCGTTTTTCTTTAAAATTGGCACAACATCTTATAATCCAACTAAAAAACCAATGGTGAAAGTGGGTAAGATCGGTTCAGATTTAGATATAGCCTTCATACAAATGTTGCTAATGTTTAACCGATTTTGGCCAAATTTTACATATTATATTTCACCAATAAACAGACATGGTGAAAACGCGTCACATCGTTCCTGGTTTCAATATACCCCCATACAAATGTCCTTTCCGATTTAACATTTTTTGTCAAACACATAAATTTACAGGATGCAAAAATCCTTCCCGATTTCAATTTTTACCGAATTGAATTGCAATGAGAATTGGTTGGGTGATGCCCATATGTCCATACTTTGGTATAACTTTGGTATACTACTGTATAATTTGTATTTGTCTGTCGGACAATTGGATCAATTACACAGTGCAACACGAAAAAAATAACCATATACGGACACCGCTACATGATAAAAGACCAAAAAAAAAGACCCGTGTTTTTTTTCCCCCAAAGTCATGCACTTTTTTTTTATGGGCCCCCAGAGATTTGAGGCCTCGGTGTAATTTTTGGAAAAAAGTGATCATATTCTCAGGCTCATATCTTGCAAACCGTTCGGAATTTTGATTTACTCTCTGAGGCAAAGTTCTAGCTCTTGTCATAAAGAACAAAAATTGTGAACATATAAAATCAAAAAAACTTCATCTTCAAGGTCAAAATCGCAAAAAAACTTAAAAAAAATCGATTTTTTTAACCTTTTTTCTCCTGTTCAGGTCCATAGGTAGCAAACCGTTGAAAATTCAGGGAAACAATCAACTACAAAAATGTACCTAAAATTCCGAACGGTTTGCAAAATATGAGCCTGAGAATATGATCACTTTTTTCCAAAAATTACACCGAGGCCTCAAATCTCTGGGGGCCCATAAAAAAAAGTGCATGACTTTGGGGGAAAAAAAAACACGGGTCTTTTTTTTTGGTTTTTATACCCTACACCACTTCGTGGTCTAGGGTATTATAAGTTAGTTTCGCGCCAAATGTTTGTAACACCAAGAAATAATCGAGCTAGACCCACCTTTAAGTATACGGATCGGCTTAGAATCACCAGCTGAGTCGATTTAACGATGTCTGTCTGTCCGTCTGTCTGTCCGTCCGTCCGTCCGTCCGTCCGTCCGTCCGTCCGTCCGTCCGTCCGTCCGTCCGTCCGTCTGCTGTCCATCTAAGCTTGTTCGCACTCTACAGGTCGCAATTGTTGTCCGATTCTCATGAAACTTGGCAGAAGTTATTTTTTCTGGCCAAGGACCATCGGTATTGAATTTGGAGGAAATCGGTTCAGATTTGGATATAGCCCCCATACAAATGTCGCTCCCGATTTGACATTTTCCGCTCTAGAAACGACATATTGTACGCGATTTTCTTTAAATTTCGCACAACATCTTATAATCCAACTAGAAACACCTATGCAAAAATTGGGTAAGATCGGTTCAGATTTAGATATAGCCCCAATACAAATGTCGCTCCCGATTTCACTTTTTCCGCTTTAGAAACCACATATTGTACCCGATTTTCTTTAAATTTGGCACAACATATTATAATCCAACTAGAAACACCTATGCTGAAACTGGGTAAGATCGGTTCCGATTTAGATATAGCCCCCATACAAATGTCGCTCCCGATTTGACATTTTCCGCTCTCGAAAATACATATTGTACCCGATTTTCTTTAAATTTTGCAGAACATCTTATAATCCAACTAGAAACACGTATGCAAAAATTGGGTAAGATCGGTTCAGATTTGGATATAGCCCCCATACAAATGTCGCTCCCGATTTGACATTTTCCGCTCTAGAAGACATATTGTACCCGATTTTCTTTAAATTTTGCAGAACATCTTATAATCCAACTAGAAACACGTATGCAAAAATTGGGTAAGATCGGTTCAGATTTAGATATATCCCCAATACAAATGTCGCTCCCGATTTCACTTTTTCCGCTTTAGAAACCACATATTGTACCCGATTTTCTTTAAATTTGGCACAACATTTTATAATCGAACTAGAAACACCTATGCTGAAACTGGGTAAGATCGGTTCAGATTTAGATATAGCCCCCATATAAATGTCACTCCCTCCGCTCTAGAAACCACATCTTGCACCCGATTTTCTTTAAATTTGGTACAACATTTTATAATCTAACTAGAAACACTTATGCTGAAAGTGGGTATGATCGGTACAGATTTAGATATAGCCCTCATACAAATGTCGCTCCCGATTTGACTTTTTCTGCTCTAAAATCCACATACTGTACCCGTTTTTCTTTAAAATTGGCACAACATCATATAATCCAACTAGAAACACGTACGCAAAAATTGGGTAAGATCGGTTCAGATTTAGATATAGCCCCAATACAAATGTCGCTCCCGATTTCACTTTTTCCGCTCTAAAATTCGCATATTGTACACGTTTTTCTTTAAAATTGGCACAACATCTTATAATCCAACCTATGGTGAAAGTGGGTAAGATCGGTTCAGATTTTGGCGATTTTGGCCAAACTTTACATATTATATTTCACCAATAAACATACATGGTGAAAGCGGGTCACATCGTTCCAGGTTTCAATATACACCCATACAAATTTCCTTTCCGATTTAAATTTTTTTGTCAAACACATACAGGATACAAAATCATACAGGATACAAAAATCCTTCCCGATTTCACTTTTTTACCCAATTGAATTGTAATGAGATAGAAAGTCCGTCCGTCTTTAGTCCTTCCTTACTTGTTTAGGAGATGCCCATATGTCCATACTTTGGTATAACCCAAATGGGGTCCCATTCTGATCTATTACAGCTCTAGAAACTACATCTTATATCGGATCTTCATCAAATTTTGTAGATCATGGTATTTTTCAACAAAGGAATAGCTACCGTGAATGAGAAATATATAGGCCCATGTTTTGGACCAGTCCCAAAATGTTGTTATAGACCCCCTTTTGAAATGTCGGTCCGATTCGTCCTATTACTACTGTATAATTTGTATTTGTCTGTCGGATAATTGGATCAATTACCATATTAATAAAAATATTCGTTAAATATGACTAAAGATGAAATTATAGTATAATTTATATGAACTACATAAAATTGCTCCCATGAAACAAATGGGTTTAGTAATCAAAGCGAGGTACATACGCAGGGAATGGTGTAGGGTATTATATAGTCGGCCCCGCCCGACTTTAGCCTTTCTTTACTTGTTTATCATGTAGCGGTGTCCGTATATGGTTATTTTGAAATGACTTCAAAAATGTTGCACAGTGTTACCATATTATTTACCATATTCGTTAAATTTGACTAAAGATTAATTTATAGCATATATATATAGCATATTCATATAATTTATATAATTTGTATGAACTACATAAAATTGTTCCATGAAATACCTGGGTTTAGTAATCAAAGTGAGGTACATACACAGGGAGTGGTGTAGGGTATTATATAGTCGGCCCCGCCCGACTTTAGCCTTTCCTTACTTGTTCTAGCTGTTGTTGTTTGATAGGTACCATTTTTATCCCTTTTTGTCCCATTTCACCCCCTGCGATTAAGAATTATTTTATGGTGCACGTGTTTGTTATTTTTAGTGCTAGTGAGCGAAATTTTTTTCCCTTTGGACCGATTTCGCCCAGTTGCAATACCAACCGATCCCAAATTTTATGACGATCAAGAATATATATTCTTTATAGGGTATCAGGTCGATATTTTACAAACGGAATGACCAAGTTATTGTATCCCCATCCTGTAGGTGGAGGGTATGCAAATCAAGAACAATTTTTATTTGTGTAGAGCGATTTATTCTTTTCACTTCTCTAGAAATATCTTTATATTTATCATCTGTCATTTTAACCTGAACATCGCAGAAATTATACTCCGCATTCACTCCTGCCTCCGCATATTATGTATCTGTGTGCGTGTGTGTGTGTTTGTACAGGAAGACTTATTACACCAGCCAAACAACCGTCCAACCACCAACCATCATCATTACCATCGACGTCATCATCTTCATTTCATATCATCCATCCAGCCATCCATCCATCGATCCATCCTTCATTCAGTCATTCGTTCAACCATTCATACATTCGATTCGTTTCGATGCGATTCGTTTGATTTCATATGCGGCGTGTTCATAACTGCCGCCGTTCGTCCCATCGCTGTTGCCAGCCTTGGCACTGGTGCACTGTCAATATTTCATTTCGGATTTCAGATTTTCTGTTTGATTAAATTTTTGGTGGAAAATGCCAATCGTTATATATAAATCATATTGGGAACTATGTTCCTTTCAACCACAACGCGTAAGTACACGAGAACAGTAGAATGTACTAATCAGCGAGTGATTTGCAGCAGAGTTTAGGGAATTTTGACCGGTCAGCAAGAGTTATGTGATTGGTTAGAACGCTGAAAAAGCACTTGAAAAAATGCTTGACAATCGCAACTATCGAGGTCAAAATCCGTACCGCTTGACAAGGAATGACTCATATATATTTATAATATTATATACTATACAAATACTTTACACTAATACACTATATAATATTATCTACAATCTTTAAGAGATTTCTTTGCTTCTGGTGACAAGTATTTGACTTTATTCTCCTTCTGCAGATGTATGTAGCTGATTTGTGGGTCAGATGTTGCCAAAAGACGGTGAGGACATACCTCGTTGCTAGCCTTTCGTGAAAACTTTCGGCTCTTTTCAACTCGAAAACTCTTAAAGACTTCAATACTGGCTTTCAGAGTTTCTTCCGAAAGGCAGCCAATAGGCAAGTCTATCGACTTTATAATACTATTTCCGTGGACTAAGGCCTTATGTACAGTGGGAGACATAGTATGCCAAGGATAATGTTTTCCTCAAAAGGAGTACAATCAATTTCTAGACAGCTTGCTATTGCTTGTAATATATTGTCGAATAGCCTAGGTGTTAATTTGTTACACTTCAACCGTATGATATAGGTAGCAAACTATAGACAAAATTGAGTTTTTCTAGTTTATTCTTGTTTTTAAGGATATGGAAGAAGCTTGAAATTTAAAGTATTTTTAGCATATATTCTTTTCTTTGAGTTGTCAGAGGGTGCGAATAAGTATTAAAAATATTTTTTGAACAATTGTAACCTTTGGAAATTTGTAGTCCTTTTAAGTGACAACTGGATGAGACAATTAACTCAAATTCACCAGTTTCAGATGTATATCATTTGGTCCAAGTGTAATATGGACTATCGTGAAGTGTAATATCCACTACCATTTCCAAAATTCCAAAAGTCAATCACATTATATTCGAAAATATGTTGTAGCCTTCAAAAAGCAACGAAGGTGCAGACGAAATTATCACTGGTGTTACAGAACACCTTAACGAAGACTATCAAATTAATTTTGTAGTAACAACTGCCGTCTTTTCTTAGCTATAAGAAACGTAATTTATCAATATTAAATCAATTTATCAATATTTTATGCCAAAAAAGGACTGTATTATAATTCATGTTTTAACCACCAAAACAAATGCAAAATTTTAAACATCTATATATGCTTTGATTCTGCACATCTGAAAATGCATTAAGCCCATATACATAGTGGTCAGTTTTTTTCTCCATTCTATACATACAACATTTAAAAATTTATGAAACTGTTCGCTAAATATAGGTAGAAATATATGCTTAACTTTGGACAGGCATATGATAGTCTGAATATTCATATTTAGTGTTTATAGTTTGAATATAAAATGCTTGGTATGTGTTGATCAGATAGGCAAAACATTTTTTCAATATTACATGTGTCATAAAATTTAACTTTTGGCCGCTTTTTTGAATTTCCGTCCATAGTGTACTTCCCACACAAATCACCCGTATCGTAATACTCTTTAAATTTGATATTTGACAATGTTTTTATAGTCGCCAATATTCTATGTGGGGATACATAGAATATTGGCGATATTGCTACAAATGGTTAAACAAACTGGCATATCTGTCTTACGGATACAAAAAATCCATTGCAAGTTTTTATAGAAACACATTAAAACAGTAAATATTTTTTCCACGCCCCTTCTAGTACCTCCCACACAATTGTCCTTATCCTATGTAAACTTAAATCATTCTCTACCCGTATATGAAATCCATTTCTGGCATAAATAGTTTGGCCCTAAATAATATAAGAGTTTCTAAAAATCTCAGACAAATGTTCGGAACTGTGATTTTGAGAGTGAGGTTTAACCGACTGAAATTTACTCACTTGTTTGTTCTTATTTTTTTCTTGGTATTGTTCATCTTTGTAATGATTCGAAAATATTGGAAATAAAATCTGTTATTCACAAAGATACAAGTACAATTTACTGAAAATAATTAAATTGATAAATAAATTAGTAATAAAATTTAAATTTATTAATTCATAAAAGTAGAATTTACTCAAAATTACTTTTATTTGCACATTTAAAGTGCAAACGTTCTTAAATATTTCCAATCAATTTTAGTATGATCCGCAATTTTATAAAGACTTCACGACATAGGATAATCAAGATATTACCGGATTGTTGACGACTCAACAAATCATTCATAATTTATTTTTCTTTTTGTGGAAGTCGTTGAAATAAAATAAGTTTTTTATATTTGGGATCAATGGGGATTTTTCATGAATATTTTGTGGACAAGGAAAAAATGCATCTGGCAAAAATGTATTACGTGGGAACCTGCCAAATAAACGACTCGGTAAGCCTCAAACAAAACTCGATTGAAGCACACCTTAAGTCATTCTAGAACTAAAAATCAGATCTTCTCATATTGACAGGATCATTAAAAGGTCATCCGAAGCAGAGTTACAAGCCGAACAAGAATTATCGGCGGCGGCGGCGCTACCCAGAATGGGTCGGCAGCGGCGGCTTTCGGCTCATTTTCCGGCTCGTTCTGTCATTCGATCAGCTCTATTTATTTGACAATTTTGGGAAAAGAGAAGGAACAATTTGTATTGGTTTTTAATACCTTTTCTTTTATTTTTTGGCAAGTAATTCAATATTCGTAAATATTATCCAATATTCCGACAATTTCGTATTATTATTCCATACAATTATTTGTTTGGAGTGGGAATCCATGTAAAATTTATAATATGGATGAATTTAATAAATATGAGGCATATTTGACCAGACATCTTGAATATCATAATCCTTCCAAAGATGGAAAAGCTCTACCTACTTTGACACATTTTGTTTTTTATAGGAACACATGGCCACGCATACTGGAATCGACTTATATAAGTGCGACTTTCAAAATACAATCATTCAACTTTCTATAGACGTCATCATTTAGTGGGAGCCCAAATGCAAAGAAAGATCCATATATATCACAGTAGTTGGTTGTCTAAGTCGGCAGTTATATTTTCTTTTGTAATTTTCGACTTTTGTAAATTTATTCTTCAACATGGCGGCGTGGTTGAATTCGATGTGAGCCGATGAAATCGGCGGCGGCGCGGCTCGTGAAGAAACATGCGGCGGCGGCTTGTTGGCTTAAAATCGGTCGGCTGGTATCTCTGATCCGAAGCAGAACAGTGAGATGTCGTGTTGGCACGGAGATTACTGTGATCTGTGTGAGGAAGAACTAGAAACTGCCTAGCGCCCTCTTGCAACGTAGAAACACGAGATCAGATTTGTTACTAACTGCGCTTTTCCAACGTTCTGAATTGGGATAAAAGCATATTCAAATTGACAGTCCCTCAAGGCCAAACAAAGTTGCCAAACAGGCTTATAACATTAGGGTGTGTCGTTTTAAGACAATTTTTGATTTTTTGATAATTGCCTTAAATTTAAGGTATTAGTAGTATTACTTCAGGTATCACTTCACAGAATATTTTTGGATTTTTTATTATTTATTTTTATTAAAATTATAGTCGAAGGTACCTTTTTTATTGAAGTATAGGGTCCGCCAAATAACTTTTTTTTGAAAATGCTATAAAAAACTACTGAATATTTTCTCAAAATTCTTTTTTTATTTGAAAGTACAATCCTTCCGGTTAATAATAATCCTTCCGGAAATAATGTCATTCAAATGTCTTCTGAGGGCACCCCACAAATAATAGTCCAACGGTTGAATGGTTGGAAAAAAGTTAAATGACGGACCCTATATAAGCCCACTCGAGATGAATAATACTAAATGTTGCAAATGTTTCCTTCAATTGTTTTAGCAGCGATCGTTAAAGAAAATCGAAAATCGATTGTTAAAGAAATGACGATTTACCGAGTTAAACTAAATTTTATCACAAACATAAAGATATATCTGAGAAAGACCACTTTTTTAACTACACGTTCCTTGAAAATCAAAAATTGTCTAAAATCAACGCACCCTAATATTACATGCTCCTCTCGACTTACGGTTCTGACATTTATTATCACACACATATAATAGTCCCAAGAATGACTCCTTTCCTCACAAATCGGCTAAAACTCTAATAGAAAGTTTTTTGCTATGTTAACGAAACCACTCGTTAAACGCGAACAAGCAAAAGGTAACAATTCCGTAGTAGGTGGTCCTTGTAACTCTTTATATGCTGAGGCAGACTTTTCTTAGCACCACTTTCAGAGGATAAATGTAGAATCGGCTGAACCACCACTGCGTATATCCTGTGAACGATTTTGGCGATAGTCTTCAGTGGGATATGACAGCTTTTTTCCGGGGTATTTTTCTGAATTGAAACAATTAATCAAGGAATATGCCCAGTTATTGTTCGAAAATAAAAACGGATCTATGCTGGTTATTTATGTGAGTTTTTTTTTTTTTTGTTCCTACTCGTGAAAAGGACAAACTCAGTTTTGATCGTATTCACTTCTTGTCCACTACTCCCAGTCAATTTTACCAGCATGTTTAGAATATTCTTCTTCCACCTCTCATACGGCTATCTTTTTTCCAAACCCATTTAAACAAAAAAATGATTCTGCACAATGTCGCATGCATTACAGTCGTTGTGAACCACACTTTGTGTAACTCCACACCAACAGGAGCTAGAGCATTATAAGCTTCTGACTGCTGCGGAATATGCGTTTATATGGACATCTGTGTTTATGTGAGTAAATTTCCCATCTGTATGTTTTACATTTACAGTGATTTATGGAAAATCATAAAGTTGTTTTCCAGTTTTGCCAGGTTTAAAATTACTGCCAACCAAATAACATCAGCAGCAACAACATCATCAGCATCAGCAACAACCACCGCCACAAAATCATGCGTAACAAATTTAACGTACGTGTGTGCCATGTAAGGTACGTCGCGTCGTACGCACTACACCGCGCAGCCAGGTAGTCAATCATATTATTATCAAATTTAAAATTTAAATATCGTTTTACAAAATATTACGTTCAATAATATGATGAATGTGAAATGTATTGAATTTACGATATGTATATATTTTTGGCTGGGGTGTGGGGTGGTGGTGCGGAGTCTGCATGTACTGCGGCATTTTTTCTCTGTTTTACGCCGGTAATTAGTGTGCGTTGTAGTATTTATGCAAATGAGCTGACAGTGGCACAAAAGGCGAGGGTTTTTCGTTTGTGTAAGAACAAGAGATGTTATTGAATAATGCCATCGTCTAAGGTAATCAACATCCAGGGCGCCCTCCGGCTTTCTCAGAGACCGTGGCCAATAATACGAGATTACAGCCATTTTCACGCACAGTTGGTATACTTTTTAAGATATTTTGGTGACTACGTTTCTGGGTTTCTTAAAAGGGATGGGTAGATGCTCAGTTTTCGTTTTGTTTTAGATGTGTGGAAAATGACATCATTCAAATTGACGGTGGGGTTGGTTAGTTCATATGGCCAACTGTCTTGGGAGCGTCAAACAGTTCACAGGCATGGCCAATACCAAAAGGTATATCGAAATAAAAAGATCCTTACGGCTTTCGAGAAAAAGTACTTGTGTGGCTCTGTTGTTTCCAAACTGACATTGCTAAGTGTTCCTTCAAACCAAGCTTAATCGATTACGCATAGTTTCCAATCGACAAAATTTCCCCTGCATTTTTTCCCTTCAGCATCACTGTAGCCTCTAACCACACGGCCGTGCACATACATTCAACCTCAAACTTGCTCACTGTTGAATAAGTTTATCATTATGGAAAATCTATACTAATTAATCTCTGATTATAAATGGGATCTGATTACGCCAACAACAATGGCGCTGGCAAAAGGTAAAAAGTTGAAAAACACATTTATTTAAATACAAGTTTACACATTTTGCTCTTCGCCATGAGCTTTTCAATGCTCTAATACCCATTTACAATTGCATGACGTATGAGTGATATTAATAATAATGTGTATATCACTCATACGCATTCATGGCAGACATAAATCAAAAACAGGGTTTGCAATTTGTCGGAGTTGTTACATCCCGGGAAAACTTCCAAATATTCATGGGTGTTTCACAAAACTTATCACTCGCTAAATTTTCTATAATTTTAGGTTTCATTTTAATGAAATAGAGGATCAATTTAACCATCTAACCCGCAATTTTTTAATAAGTAAAAATATATGTTGAGATCTTTTTTCTGAGATAATTGTGCTCAAATAAACCCAGAACAAGAATCAGAAAGTCATTTGCTAATTTAGTTCGAGAGCCAGATGATAAAAGGTCTTGCAAAAAAGTGAGAAAATCTCAGGCACATATCTTGCAAACCGTGTGGAATTTTGTTTTACTCTCTGAGGCAAAGTTGTAGCTATTGTCATAAAGAACAAAATCAAAAAACTTCATCTTCAAGGTCAAAATCGCAAATTTCGTCGAACAAATCTTATAGGCTGTAGTATGTGTAGGTAGCGTATACGTGCTGTCGATTGAGGATAATATCACTCATACTCACTGTAGTCGGACTGACCATTAACAGAAACAGTCCTGCAAGATATATTTATACCCTACACCACAGGGTGTAACGTCTTTGTGCATTTGTTTGTAACACCCAAAAGGAAACGAGATAGACCCATTGTTTACTATACCGATCAACTTAGAATCACTTTTTGAGTCGATTTAGCGATGTCCGTTCGTCCGTTCGTCCGTCTGTCCATCTATTCTTGTAATCAAAGTCCAGGTCACAATTGTTGTTAGAACTAAATGAAACTTTGCACAACGAAGATTTATGGTATAAGGCCGGACGCTGTTTAATTTGAAGCAAATCGGTTCAGATTTAGATTTAG
Organism: Polietes domitor; assembly: GCA_947397865.1. Classification (NCBI taxonomy): domain Eukaryota; kingdom Metazoa; phylum Arthropoda; class Insecta; order Diptera; family Muscidae; genus Polietes; species Polietes domitor. Next base: position 142,106,586 of record OX377621.1, on the reverse strand, counting down.
CTCCCATACAGATTTTGCTCTAATACAAATTTTGCCAACGAATTGATTATTTCCGCGCTAGAAATAGCAGATTTGCTTAAAATTTGGCAAACCAGCTCATATTTCAACTTAAAGGGGGTTCAATCGGTTCAGATTTATATATAGCTTCCATTCAAAGTTTGGTGTCCAAATTTTCTTACAGGTACAGATAAAAGTATGGAATTTGTAGGTTCAAATGTAACGAACTTCTTATACCCAAACCACAGGACGGACTTTAACTTTCCTTACTTGTTTTCCTATCTAAACGGCGTTAAGAATCATTCCTAGGAAGTTCATTTATTTATTTAGATCTTAGGTACCTTTTTGAACAGGGGGAAAGATAAGAATTCGATTTTTTAAAGTTCTTGATAATTTTTGTTCTTTTGGACAACTTTGCCTCAGAGAGTAAATCAAAATTCCAAACGGTTTGCAAGATATGAGCCTGAGAAAATTATCCCTTTTTGCAAAAATGACACCGAGGACCCAAATCTCTAGGGGCCCATTAAAAAATAGTGCATGACTTTGGGTATAACTGTGAGACACGGGTATTTTTTGGTCTTTCATCACGTAGTGGTGTCCGTATATGGTTATATTTTTTCGTATTGCACTGTGTAATATTTACAACAACCGAATTTTTCCGCTCGACGGTGTTTGTTATTTTAAAATCTAACTAATTAAACTGAAAAATTAATTTTGTTTTTTTTTTTAAATTTTTAGGGCAAAAATTAAGTGGCTACAATGCGAAGCGAGTAACAAAAGATTCCGTTTAATGTTTTATTAGAATACATTTTTTCTTCTAATATAAAATTTTCAAAATAAATAATAATAATTTCAGATGTGCTTATACTGCTCTTAGTTTCAATCAAAAACACTTTTTAAAAACGTTACAATTTATTCTAAATTCCTGAAAATTTATCAAACAAATAGAGCTAAACGATAAAAACGTCTTTTCAAATATTTATTCATCCATTCTTTCAGAAAAAGTCTGTTCTTTGAAGTATATAGGGTGGGGCATGTAAAATTTTAAATTAGAATCGACTATAAAAATTTACTGATTACTGATTGAAATTTCTGGTTTTATTAGAAAGGTTGAACTTTGTCATTTAAAAATGCATTCATATGACTACCACGACTGGCAATCAGTGCCTCATCCGATCAACCCAGGTCATTCATGCTTCTCAATTGTCACGTGTGGCTTCTGTGAACCCCATATGCAACAATTTTGCTTAAAGACATAGCCATCGAGATGGAAATGAGCTTCATGAAGGCTGAACAGAAGGTCGATCTCTTCTCGAAAAATGTCCACTTAAAATTCACACAGTTTGCGTTAAAGGCTCACTATTTTGGTAGCAAGCTTTTAATATTTCCCAATTTTGTTGAAGCGCATAGCGTCCCATTTTGTAAATGTCAAACATAAACCTGAAAATAAAAATGAATGTTATTCAAAGTAATCGGCAGTTCAAATTTTAAATGACCCAGCCATATCAACCATTTTAAATTTTCAAATAATGACTTTGATAGCAGAAAAGGGAGATTTATTTTGCGATCTTAAATTTTTTAGAACAAATACTATGTCGCTAAGCGTGTCACAATTAAAGAGTAATTAAAGTCTCATTGAAATAATTTTTATACCCTCCACCTCCAGGATGGGGTTATACTAACCTTGTCAGCTTGAAATATCGACAAAAGACCCTATGAAGTATATATTCTCGATCGTCATACAATTATAAAGCGATCTAGCCATGTCCGTCTGTCAGTTGAAAGTACGCTATCATCTAAACAAAAGGAGCTAGGTCGTCCAAATTTTCCATAATGCGTATTATAGTCGTAGATCGGTTGGGATTGAAACTGTGCGAAATCGGGCCAAAATTTTTCCCTCACAAGGACTAAAAATAACCATAATAACCCCTAATATTTTAGAGTATTTAAGCATTTAAGTATTTTTTCCAAATTCGAACTTTTTGGGGTTAAAATGGAAAAAGGGGAAAAAAGAACAAACAAAACCGAAGCTAGAGTCATAAAATTCGGTGTATACATCCCTCTGACTGCGTAGGCACGAAAAACAAAAGGTTTTCTCCAAATACGTAGTTTCAAGGGATACACTGGGTACAGAGGGATAAAAATAATACCAACTAAACGACTACAGCTAGAATGATGAAATTCGATGGGTACATCCTTCAAATTGCATAGACACGTAAAATAAAGAGATTTTTCAAAGTCGTGCTCTAGGAAAAAGGGGATAAAAATGGTACCAACCAAATGGCCGCAGCTAGAATCATAGAATTTGGTGTATACATCGCTCTGGCTGCATAGCCACGCAAAATAAAAAGACTTTTACGGCAAAAATTGGTTGAATCATGAAGTTAGGCTATTTTGCACTATGTACGTGAGATAATGGATTTTAAAATTTATACTTTTTGAATTAAAATAGAATGGAAATACCACCAACTGTAACACCCACTATCTACCAACTTAGAAGTTGTGTGTAGTAAAATCACACAAATTTTGTTCAAATCCTGCAGGATCCCATAAAAAGCCATGTTTAAAGTTTTTCTCCCATGATTTCCACCACCCACAATTCATGAATGCAAACCCTAATCACTGTACAAAAAGCGCAATTATTTGTTTGTGGGTTTTTTCAACGACAAACTAATTAAAAGATTATTTCTTTTTGCAAACTGAAATAGTTATTATTAATAAGGGTTTTGTTTAATGGAAAAGGAGTAAAAAATCAGAAACAGAAAAAATATATATTTAATTCCGGCTTTAACAATCTATATGATAAATTTAATAGTGTTTTAAATTATTAAAGAAATTTATTATTATTTTCTTTCGAGAATTATTGAAACAGTTACACTAATATACAAAATGTCGAATGGTTTTGTAAAAAATTGCTGATGTGTTTTAGTGTCTTATATTCGACAACGATAATATTTTTTATTAATAACTTGTTCTCTTGTTTGTTTTATTACGATCACTATGATTGCTTTTAACTGATATTAGAAAGTGAGTTGTGGTTGTCTTACGTTTGGAAATTTTTATAACTTCATGAGATGCAAAATGTCTAGACCCAGGTAGAGAAGTCAAAAACCGCCCATTTTCTGCAAACCAGTTTTCGGTTTAAAATTTTTACAAAACCGGTCAAATCTGTTTTTATACCCTCCACTATGGTATTATGTCTTTGTGCTTTTGTTTGTAACACCCAAAATGAAACGAGTTAGACCCATTGTTTATTACACGTCTGACTGTCTCTTCGTCTATCTATTCTTGTAATAACAAGTAAGGAAAGGCTAAAGTCGGGCGGGGCCGACTATATAATACCCTACACCACTCCCTGCGTATGTACCTCGCTTTTTTAAGTAGTTCATATAAATTCATCTTTAATCAAATTTAACGAATATGGTAAATAATATGGTAATTGATCCAATTGTCCGATAGACAAATACAAATTATACAGTAGTATACCAAAGTATGGACATATGGGCATCACTCAAACAATTCTCATTGCAATTCAATTCGGTAAAAAAGTGAAATCGGGAAGGATTTTTGCATCCTGTAAATGTATGTGTTTGACAAAAAATGTTAAATCGGAAAGGACATTTGTATGGGGGTATATTGAAACCTGGAACGATGTGACCCGCTTTCACCATGTCTGTTTATTGGTGAAATATAATATGTAAAGTTTGGCCAAAATCGGTTAAACATTCGGGAGCAACATTTGTATGAGGGCTATATCTAAATCTGAACCTATCTTACCCACTTTCACCATAGGTTTTTTAGTTGGATTATAAGATGTTATGCCAATTTTAAAGAAAAACGGGTACAATATGTGGATTTTAGAGCGGAAAAAGTCAAATCGGGAGCGACATTTGTATGGGGGCTATATCTAAATCTGAACCGATCTTACCCAATTTTTGCATACGTGTTTCTAGTTGGATTATAAGATGTTCTGCAAAACTTAAAGAAAATCGGGTACAATATGTCGTTTCTACAGCGGAAAATATCAAATCGGGAGCGACATTTGTATGGGGGCTATATCTAAATCTGAACCGATCTTACCTAATTTCTGCATATGTGTTTCTAGTTCGATTATAAGATGTTGTGCCAGATTTAAAGAAAATCGAGTATAATATGTCGTTTCTACAGCGGAAAATGTCAAATCGGGAGCGACATTTGTATGGGGTCTATATCTAAATCTGAACCGATCTTACCTAATTTCTGCATATGTGTTTCTAGTTGGATTATAAGATGTTGTGCCAAATTTAAAGAGAATCGAGTATAATATGTCGTTCCTAGAAAATGTCAAATCGGGAGCGACATTTGTGTGGGGGCTATATATAAATCTGAACCGATCTTACCCAATTTTTGCATACGTGTTTCTAGTTGGATTATAAGATGTTCTGCAAAACTTAAAGAAAATAGGGTACAATACGGGTTTCTACAGCGGAAAATTTCAAATCGGGAGCGGCATTTGTATGGGGTCTATATCTAAATCTGAACCGATCTTACCTAATTTCTGCATATGTGTTTCTAGTTCGATTATAAGATGTTGTGCCAGATTTAAAGAAAATCGAGTATAATATGTCGTTTCTACAGCGGAAAATGTCAAATCGGGAGCGACATTTGTATGGGGTCTATATCTAAATCTGAACCGATCTTACCCAATTTTTGCATACGTGATTCTAGTTGGATTATAAGACGTTGTGCAAAATTTAAAGAAAATCGGGTACAATATGTCGTTTTTAGAGCGGAAAATGTCAAATCGGGAGCGACATTTGTATGGGGGCTATATCTAAATCTGAACCGATCTTACCCAATTTTTGCATACGTGTTTCTAGTTCGATTATAAGATGTTTTGCAAAATTTAAAGAAAATCGGGTACAATATGTCGTTTCTAGAGCAGAAAATGTCAAATCGGGAGCGACATTTGTATGGGGGCTATATCTAAATCTGAACCGATTTCCTCCAAATTCAATACCGATGGTCCTTGGCCAGAAAAAATAACGTATGAAAAGTTTCATGACAATCTGACAACAATTGCGACCTGTAGAGTGCGAACAAGCTTAGATGGATAGCAGACGGACGGACGGACGGACGGACAGACAGACATCGTTAAATCGACTCAGCTGGTGATTCTAAGCCGATCGGTATACTTAAAGGTGGGTCTAGCTCGATTATTTCTTGGTGTTACAAACATTTGGCTCTAAACTAACTTATAATACCCTTGACCACGAAGTGGTGTAGGGTATAAAAATACACGTCGCAATTATAGTTCGAACATAACAAAAAGTGTCAAAAGTAAGTTCTGCAAGCCAAGCGAACACTATTTAATTTGAAGCAAATCGGTTCAGATTGACATATAGCCACCATACAAAAGTTTGCTTCAAATTTGCAGCAAATTGACCTAGAACATCTATACACCATACCACCATACAAATATCGCTCCCGCTTTGACTTTTTGTGCTCAAGAAACCACATACTTTACTTTATTTTCTTCAAAAATGCCAGCTAGAAACACCTTTGCTGAAAGTGGAGCAGACCGGTTAAGATATAGATATAGCTCCCATACAAAATTCGCTCTAGAGACCACATATTAGTACTTTTTTACCGAATTACATTGTAATGGGGTAGAAAGTGTAGTGTATCATATCGTCGGCTCCACCAGACTTTAGCCTTTCCTTACTAGTTTCTTTTGCGCTTGTTAAAACCGACTATTTTAAAACCCGTGTGCATAATATATCCCATTTGTTTATTTTTTCGTTAGATTATGTCCTCCATCGATGTTTAAATGCACTTTTTTTGTCAAAAATTTGGATGAAAATTCGTGATTTATCAAACTGCTGTCGTTTTTACAAAAAAAAAAATAAAGAAAAGTCCTACGAAGTTTGAATTTTTCAAATGTGCCTAACATCGCATTATAATTCAGATAACAGATAGTTTTTTTAATTCCTATAGCCGGAATCTAACATCGGATGATCTAACATCCCATTACAAATAAGAAAACAGATGGTTTTGTTAAAAATTCCTATAGCCGGAATCTTGATGAAAATATAAAATTTTGATGAAAATATGAAGTTATGCGCCTTCTTGTTATGTGTACCATTATTTGTGGATTATTTATCTGTTTTCAAATTTAGTATTTGATTGAATTGATGACGCCATACGTGAATACGACATGTACTTCAACAATAAGGGTCACATCTTCCATATATATCAAAAGATTTTCTTCAAACAGGCCTCGTTTTCGTCATTCAGGTGTCAGTAACATTATGATCACAATCAGTTTTGTGGCAATTTGACAATTTTCATGTTGAATAGCAAGTCATTACAAAATTACGCCTTTAGCAAATACCATTGTTTAATAAATAATGATCTTTGAACTTCATTTTAATAGATATGAACGATTGGTTTTCCTGTGGGATAATTCCAAAATATTTCGACCCAGAATGGACACATATTCTACTAGTTTATGCAGAAGTACCGTAGCTCGAAGTAGTACGTAGTATGAGTTTTAAAGTGATTCAAATTTAATGGGGTTTTTTGAAGATATATCTTCGTTAATGATGTAATAACTTTGGAACGCGGTTTGCTGTCAGCAAAAACGGTGTTTAAGAAAAAAAAATGTTATTCTTAAAAAGTTTGTCATAACATCTATTTTTATTCAGAGATTTCAACTAGACACTGTTTGGTTCGTTAAAATGTTATGTATTAAGTCTTTGAATATTAAGTCTTTTTGAATGGAACAGAATAGCGACCCTATAATGCTGAAAGGGCATGTTGAGTTAATCCATTTAAGTTTTAAGATCTTTATTTACAACATTGGTGTCTTCGGTGACCCCCACTGAAATTGCCGATAAAATGACCCTCATAAAATTCCACAATATAGTTCTGACAATAAGAATTCTCTCAGACATTAACTTACAACACTTTTTTCGCTAGTATAAAGCTCCCTTCGACCACAAAATGAAAGCTGTAAAACAAAACTCAGACCAGCTGAACTATAAATTTATTCTACCAAAGTGATCTACTCAACATGCCATTTCAGAATTATAGGATCACTACTCTGTTCCAGAAATGCTGTTGGATAGTGTAATTGGAGTTTTTTATTTATTTGATAGAATGATGAAAGTTGCATTTATTTTTTAAAATAAAATAACCATTACTAGCAGCACCCGCTGCTTCGCACGCGAAAAGCCAGTTATTTGTTATTAGGTTTTCCCGTGTCTGTTTTTGGAAGTATTTATATGATTTTCTTTTGGTGGATATACAGTGGTGGACACGAATTTAGCACAGTCACCAGATGTAACTTTATAAAGCAAACATATCAACTTCAACTTTATGTTTTTGAACGGTATTTTTGCTAAAATATTACGTACGATACGTTGTTTTTATTCGGTTCTTATGCTGCATTTTAGTTTTATGCAATCTAAAGTACAAATAATACGAAAAGTGATTGGACAGTAATTTAGCACAAATTTAAAAAACTTTAATCAAACCGGGAAAAAACTGAACTAACCAATACATTTTATTATAAACTTAATATTTGGTTGGAAAATCACCACTAGAGACATAAAAGACTCCATTGGAGTAGCATCTCAGGAATTTTGAGTTTCATTCAAGAAATCGGGCAAATTTTTGGGTTTATTGCTATAATATGTTGTTAAAGTCCATTCCATAGATTCTCAATAGGATTGAGATCCGGTGACTGTGCTGCACCATTTTTAAAAATCTATTCTGTTCAGCCCCAAACAGCTGTTTACTGGCGTTAAGTGTGTTTTGGTCGGTCGTCGTGCATAAAACGCATGTTTTTATCTGAATATGTTATCATAGTATCAACAAGTAGATTTTTGTAAATATACTGATGCATTAGTGCATAGATTTTGTGTATCGGACCAACGCCGTGTCCAGAAAACGCTGTATACACCATCAGATTTTCGCAAACAAGCTTTACCGTCTCAGATTTTTACTTTGGGTTGTGCTGCATGTTTGGAGGGCACAATTCGTATTGTTTCCTATTAGATCCGCACCGACAAATGTTCGATTCGCCAATCCAGGCGATATTTTCCCAAAAATCTTGGATTTCTCTAAATGATCCTGAGCAGATTAAATTTGACACTGTAAGCCATATTTTGATACATCTGGCTTATGTTGAACAATACATCCAAGTAAATTTTATGGTTCTTGAGGAAATGCTAATGTCAATTTTTGCCGAAAAATCTCTATGAATCACAGTTGAGCTTTTAAATGGATCTGCTACGCAGGTTCTATAAATTAAAAAATCCGATTTATTGCTTGTTTTTCTCGGCGGAGGACATTTTGCAATATTTTTGAAGTTCACATAAGTGCCAATATTGCTTAGTATATTGCACACAATCTGTCTGGATCAATTTATAATGTTTGCAATATCCCCAGCGGTACTTCCACTGTCGTTCAATTGCATAATAACCTCAATGCACTATTTTCCTTTAGCAATATCTAATCATAATTTTTGTTAAATAATAACTTCCATTTGAGTAAAAATTACCCAAACATACCAATTAATTAATTTAAACGTAAAAATAAATAGAAAATGACCACTTTTATCAAATGTGCTAAATTTGTGTCCAGCCCAGATTACGAATTACTTGCAAAAACATGAGAGTACGAAGTAAAGGCACAAAAGAATTCGAAAAAAAAATTATTGGGCTTACTGATCACACCATAAGCAAACTAAAAAACAAATATTTGGCGCAGAGTTCATTATTAGAACAAATTATTTGCTATTATAAACAACACATGTGAAGTGTGCTAAACTCGTGACCACCACTGTAGATAAATCTCAAATAGTAATTTAGAAACCTACTATAGCACTCATACAGCCAAAGGAATGTGCTTGTCTATGTGCACTATTTTAGCTGAAATCCTTTCGTATGTATAATTTTTGTCACTTTCTACCCAGTTTTGAACAGAAACCGCACAGCCTTTTATATCCTCGACCTCATGTTTCTAGGTGCAGCCGACAACTTTACAACTTTTTGCAGTTCTTTCCCAAAAAATACGCATTTTGAAAAATCACTATAGGTATGTTTTTGCTTCCCCTAAAAACATGTACTCGGTACCACGCTTATCTTGTGTCGTCCCGCATCCTCCTTATAAGCAAAAATTTTGTAATATCTGTTTATATTCCGCGTTTACGTAATTAAAGGGTTGTTATCCATTTTTATCCCTTTTTGTTCGTCGCGCATCTTAGAAGTAAAAATTTTTGACTGCGACTCTACATGGTCAGAGGAATTTACGTACTAAATTTCACGATTCTAGCTGTAATATGTACAAATATGTACAAATTTTGAAAAAAAAAAATCCATTTAGATTGCGCTTCTACGTTGTCAAAGGAATTTACACACCAAAATTCGCGAGCTGCAATACTTAAATTACTACTATTTTATCCCTTTTTGTCCCTCGGAACCCTTAAAAGTACACCTTTTAAAAGATCCAATTTTAATGCGCATATACATGGACAGAGGAATTTACATACCGAATTTCACTATTCTAGCTGCCCCTTATAAATATAAATTTTCAAACAATCCATTTAAATTGCGCTTCTACTTTGCCACAGGAATTTACACTCCAAATTTCACGACTATAGCTGCAATACTTAAATTGGGACCATTTCCCTTTTAATCTCTTCCCTCCCTTAAAAGCACGAATTTCGAAAAATCCCTATTCATATTTCTAGCTACTGCCGTTTAGCCAGGACGAAGGATCGATGTTTATGCCTTTTTGTCGATGTTTATGTTTTTGTTTGTACCCGCTAAATTTAAAAAAAGTTCCCGCAAATGAAAGCCCTAATTGTGGAGAATTTAGTACACTTTTTCTATTACTTGCTTCTAAAGAAAATCATGGTTTCAATTTTCATTTCAAATATTTTAAAATATATTTAAGACTTTACATTAGTCTCTTGATATGAATTCCTATTTTTTTAATACGCTTTAACTGCTTACTTAGCTATTATCTTATTATTTTGTTTTGGTATTCCTAATGCTTTCTTATTATCTCCACACAAAACAATGGGACTTAATTTCTTACAATGCATCGTTATTTCAGCTATCAAGATGATGGTACCCATCATTGCCAAAGCCCTGCAAAATCCCCAAACAATAGAAATGGCGATTTATAATTTTAGTCATAATAATGATTATCATTCCAATTTATGTATGGCTCTTTATAAGCATGTATATTAGAGTGGGGGTGAAAAATATTGGTCTCAATCACTTTGCAAAAGAATGAAATTATTTGAAATTTGGTGATATAATAAAACTTCGATATTTGTACGTAAATATAAAGGGATCATGCTAAATAAACTAGCATAAATATTCCATAAAATATTGATGTGCAATGGTCTTGATCCAAGACAATATCCCAAGTTCAAATCAAATATTGATTACAGACCAAAATAAATGTTAGACGAACATTTTTGCAAGATTTCCGACATTGTATTTTCTCAAAATATACAAAAAGTCAATTTTACAGGTTTTAATTTAAAAATAATTTTTAATTATCGTTTATTTAAAATTGAATTCCGTAGAAATGTTCTTCTCTCTTGATATTTTTCGAAGTATTTGTAATACAGTTCGATTTTGTAAGGGACAAGTCTAATAAACACACTCATGCAGCATGAGCTCAGACTCGTATATAAACAATGCATTTAGAATGCATTGTTATTGGCTTTGAATGTGCTCTGCATATGAATGCAAAAAAGGACGATTAAAGTGCACAGTCTCCCCTTCGATGAATCTTAGCCCAGTACATTGTACTCGTACAGGAAAATGCAATACATACAGTTTGGGTTGTGTGCTTGGCATAGGAATTAATTCAAAATCGCAAAAAAATATTGGGTACGTTCTTATCAATGAAGACATTAATTGATCGAAGGTGGATACAAGAACCACAATGTCCAGAGAGACAGAGCAAATAAAATATTTTGTATCAAGGTTAGACTTTAGCAAAAAATGAGAATTGATGAGAAAATTATGAAAAAACCAAATCTGATATAATTAGAAATTTTGTGTTATTTTTATTTCAAAGGGATTCTCTAAAGGTGCTTATAACGGCGGCATGAAAATTCGCCTTGGAAAAATCTACAAAAAATAAAAATTAAAAATGACCAAATAAAAAATGAAACAATGACCAAAATTAAATTCAAAATCACCCCGATAAAATGTAAAATCCACTAAAAAATTGATAATTTTTAATACGAAGAATCTTCCAAAGTGTACAGCCGGGCTAAATGATTTTATCCTCTGGTTTTATGAAAAATCACTCAAATGACAAATATGAAATATTGCCCATTTGGAATGGGTTTCTGGATCTTTTTCGCATTTTTGCGATTTCTTCATTGGGCTTAACACCACTTATGGCATCCACAAATGATGCGAATTTCTCTTTCACATAAACAGTAGTTTAGGAACAGTAGCAAAAAATTATAAATTAGAAAAAAACAAGTAAGGAAGGTTAAAGTCGGGCGTGGCTGACTATATGATACCCTACACTTAGTCATTACACCCTATGGTGTAGGATATAAAAAGGTCATTACATTTGAACCGGAGAATATACTATAAATTCAATACATCTATCTGTATATGTAAGAAAATTTTAACACAAACTTTGAATGAGAGCTATATACAAATCTGAACCGATCTAACCCATGTTTAGCAAAGATTTTCTTGTTGAAATATTAGACGCTTTCCCATATTTTATGGAGTGTTAAATATGTGGTTTCTAGAGCGGAAAGAATAAAATCGGGAGCTATATAATCTGAAACGATATGACCCACTTTCGCTATAGTAATTTCTATTTGAAACATTAGCTGATGTGCCGAATTAGAAGAAAATCTGTTCAAAAATGCTATTTCTAGAACGGAAATAATCAATTCAGTAGCGAAATTTGTAATGGAGCTATATAAAGTGAGATTTTTTTAGAAGCTATAGGAAGGTTTTTCAAAAAAAAAAACACATAAAATATGGTGCGAAATTTAGACACAATAGCCCGAATAGCCGCTTCAGTGGGTCGATTAAACTGAACATAAAATGGAAGCGCGCGAGGAACTTTCTTAACAGAGCACGCATTTTGATAATAAAATTCAATATTTTGCAAGCGTTGTTCGTTTGCAAGACGATGGTTAAATTATAGACCAAACTGAAGATGTTTGACAGTAAAACAAAACACGAAACGTGTGTCAGCTGTTTAAACCAGTGTTGCCAAAAAGATAATAGCTAAAAAATCACCCTTTATATATATCTGAAGAAAATCTGTCAAAGTTTGTGGTTTCTAGAGCGGAAAGAGTAAAATCTGATGAGACATTTGTATGGAAGCTATATATAAATCTGAACCGATCTATTCTATTTTTACCAGAGCTGTTTTTAGTTGAAATGTAAGTTGTTTTGGCAAATTTTAAGAAAATCTGTCAAAGTTTGTGGTTTCTAGAGCGGAAAGAGTCAAATCGGAGGAGACATTTGTATGGGAGCTATATAAATCTGAACCGATATATCCTATTTTTACCAGAGCTGTTTCTAGTTGAAATATACGGCGTCTTGCCAAATTGGGGGAAAATCTGTTGCAATATGTGGTTTCTAGAGCGGAAAAAGTAAAATCGGAAGCAAAAATTGTATGGGAGATATATCTAAATCTGAACCGATTTGCTTGAAATTAAATAGCGTTAGTCGCTAACCCATAAAACTTCGTTGTGCAATGTTTCATTTAGTTCTAACAACAATTGCTACCTGGACTTTGATTAAAAGAATAGATGGACAGACGGACGGACGGACACCGCTAAATCGACTCAAAAAGTGAGTCTAAGTCGATCGGTATAATAAACGATGGATCTATCTCGTTTCCTTTTGGGTGTTACAAACAAATGCACAAAGACATTATACCCTGTGGTGTAGGCTATAAAAACACGAAATAAAACAAGTAAGGAAAGGCTAAAGTCGGGCGGGGCCGACTATATAATACCCTACACCACTCCCTGCGTATATACATCGCTTTTATTAGTAAACCATGGTGTTTCGTGGGAACAATTTTATGTAGTTCATAATTATAAAGTATACTATAAATTCATCTTTAGTCATATTTAACAAATATGGTAAATAATATGGTAATTGATCCAATTTTCCGGCAGATATTCCGAGTATAGTTAATATAACATTATGGGGAAAATTTGATCAAGCTCCAATGACAAATACAAATTATACAGTGGAAATATGATGAATCTGACCGACATTTGAAAGGGGCCTACAACAATACTTGGTCCAAAACATGGGCCTATATATTTCTGATTCACGGTAGGTATTCCTAGTTGATATATATCATGATGTAAGATGTAAATATATCACGATGTAAGATGTAGTTTCTACAACTGTAATGGAGTAGAATGGGGGCCATTTGGGTTATTGACTTTCATAGTATGTATTCTTAGTTAAAATATAATATAATCTGCAAAATTTAAAAAATCCGATGTAAAATTTGCGTCCTTGAGGGGTTGTAATTAAAATGGGGGCCATTGTAGCGCCCTTACTACATTAAAATGTAGGTACATATAGATCACTTTCAGTAGGAGTAAGTATTCTTAGTTGAAATATAATATGATCTGCAAAATTGTATCGGGATTCAATGCATGATGTGGGTTCTAGAGCTGTATTGGAGTAGAATGGGGGCCCAATTTGTATTTTGGTTTTACCAAAATATGGACCCATATATTTTACTTTAATAGTATGTATTCTTAGTTGAAATATAATATAATCTGCAAAATTTGCTAAACTTTCGATGTAAAATGTGGGTCCCAGAGGGGTAATAATTAAAATGTAGTCCCATTTGTAAGGGCGCTACTTTAAAAAGTGATCATTTCATTTCATTTATTTATTCCAGTCAATGGATTTACAATAATCCTTAAAGACTATATCTTAAAATCTAAGAGTTAAATTATCTAAAAATAAATTAAATCTAAGATCACTTTCAAAGTAGGCATTCTTTATATAAATATAACATTATCTGCGAAATTTTATAAAGACCCAATATAGGATCTGGGTTCTAGAGCGATATTAGTGTAAATTGGGGGCCCATTCGTATGGGGGCTATACCAAAACATTGACCTATATAGGCTTTAAACCATAATATGGGCCAACGAAACCCAAGACAAGCCTGTAGAGTCGAGGGAAAATTGTTCGACTCCGGCTCCAACTTCGACTCCAGCATTTTATAATGTTTCGACTCCGACTCTTACTTCGGATGTTCAATCAATAATATTTAGTGGTGCATTTTTTCATTAATTATAATAATGTCTCTTTTTATACCCTCCACCTCCAGGATGGGGGTATACTAACTTTGTCATTCCGTCCGTCCGTCTGTCCGTCTGTTGAAAGCACGCTAGCATCTAAACGAAAGGTAGAACGTTCAAATTTTCCATAAATGCGTCTTATAGTCGTAGATCGGTTGGGATAGAAACGGGGCGAAATCGGCCCAAAGGGAAAAATTTTTCCCTCACAAGGACTAAAAATACCCATAATAATCCCTAATATTTTAGCGTATTTAAGCATGTTTTTTGCAAAAACGTGCACCATAAAGTGATTCTTATTTGTAGGGGGTGATATGGGGCAAAAAAGGGATAAAAATGGTACATATTAAACGACAACAGCCAGAAACACGAAATTCGGTGTGTAAATTCCTCTAATTGAGTAGGTACATAATATAAAAGTATTTTTTCCAAATTCGTACTTTTAAGGGGTAAAATGGGAATAGAGGGATAAAAATGGTACCAACCAAACGGCTGTACCTAGAATAATGAAATTCGGTGTATACATTCTTCTGATTGCATAGATAAGTAAAATACACGGATTTTTCAAAATTCGTACCTTTTGGTGTTAAAATGAAAAAAGGGGATAAAAATAGTACCGATCTAATGACCGCAGTCATTCGGAGTATACATTCCTCTGAGTGTGAAGACACGGAAAATAAACTGATTTTTCGAAATTCATACTTTTTGGTGTTAAAATGAAAAAAGGGGATACAAATAGTACCAATCAAATGACCACAGCTAGAGTCATGAAATTCGGGGTATACATTCCTCTGACTGCGAAGACACGGAAAATAGACGAATTTTTCGAAATTAGTACTTTCAAGGGATAGAATGGTACAGAGGGATAAAAATAGTACCAACTAAACGACTACAACTAGAATGATAAAATTCTAATTGCGTAGAAACGCCAAGGGGGTAAAAATGGTACCAACCAAATGGAATAATGGAATTCGGTGTATACATTCCTCTGACTGCTTCGTACTTTTTCTTTTACGGCAAAAATTGGTTGAATCATGAAGTTAGGTTATTTTGCACTATGTACGTCTGATAATGGATTTGCAAAATTTTTACTTTTGAAATTCAAATAGAATGGAAATACAACCAAATGTAGCACCCACTATCTACCAATATTTATGGCTTTGAAAATATTTTTCAAAATATAAATAGAAGAATAATTATTTTTTGAATTGACGTATTGGTAGCCTTGCCTTATAAGCGTGGTTTGAAATAATTAAAATATTATATTTATTTATAAAATTTATTTTTCAATATTTGTATTTGTTTTGGTTTGGCTATATTAAAAAAATTATATTTTCCTGTAATATTACTGCACTTCTACGAAAACAGACAACCTCTGTGGAATGCAATCCATGGTGGAGGGTATAAAAAGTTCGGCCCGGCCGAACTTAACTCCGTTTTTACTTGTTTAAAGAAAAACCATCCTCCTACATAAATACGTTTGTATTTAATATTGTTTTTGTAAAATATTTGTAAAGTAAATTATTTTGTTATTTCATTATACAAAATACTATGGAAACAAAACAAAAAGATATTCTATAACTATTAGTTTTTGAGTTGCCCGTCTGTCTGTCTGTTGAAAACACGCTAGCTGCCGAACGAAATGAGCTAAGAGCTTCAAATTTTCTATAAATGTGTCTTATGTGTTGCAGGTCGCTTGTGATTGAAAGTGGGTGAAATCGGCCCAGAGGTATACATTTTTCCCTAATAAAGACTGAAAATATCCCCTAATATTTAGATTATTTAAGCTAATTTTTGGGAATTTCTGCTTTTTATACACCTGAAATTTGTTGCGTACAGTCCTCTAGTGCAGTGAATACACCAAAAGTACAAAAAAGAAGTAGCGGGTGAAAAGGGCCAAAAGGGGATATAAATGTTACGAATGATATGACAACATCTAGAAACGTGAAATATGGAATGTACATCCCCCTAATTGCGTAGACACTTAAAGTAGAGTGATTTTTTCAAAATTCTTACTTTTAAGTGGATACAAAAAGGTACCACTGAAACCGCTAACAGTTGGAACATGAAATTTGGTGTGTACATTGGCGTAATTGCGTAGACACCTAAAATAGAAGAATTTTTCAAAATTCGTACTTTAAAGGGATACAATTGGAAAAGACGGATAAACTTGGTACCAACCAAACCGCTGGAGTTAAAATCACGAAGAGGATTGACTGAAAAGAAATTTTTCGAAAATTGTACTTTTAGGCGGAAAATGGGGCGAATGGGATAAAAATTGTACCAACCAAACGGCAGCAGCTATAACAATGAAATTCGGTGTGCACATTGCTTTGACTGCGTCTGCGCGAAAAATAAAGATAGCTTTCATTATTAGTACCTCTAGGATCAAAACAGGACAAAATTGGCACCAAGCATTCGTATGGTCGGAGTCGACCATTTTTTTCGACTCTGATTCCGACTCCAGCAAATTTCTCTGACTCCGACTCCACAGCCCTGACCCAAGATGTTTCCAAGTAAAACATAAATGTTTTGTTTCAATAACTTCAGAATTTATTTAAAATGAGTTGATATGGAACCACTGTAAAATGGTGAAAATAATGTAGTCATGAACATATAGAGCCATGAATACAGGGCTCATAACATCACACCAACGATTTGGAATTTGAAAACATCCTTGATGTGGAGAAGAGAGTGGAGATGAAGTTCTCGTCAACATTAGTCTTTTCATAATTGTTTTACTTGATTTTAAAATACAACAATTTTCTCACGAGTTTTTCCAACTTCTTCTTATTTTTTAACAAATTTCAAATGAATATAACTTATTGCGGAAGTACGTGTTAAATTGTTCTCCATATGCGTACGATTGCAGTGAAACGTTGAAGAAAGCAAAAATAGTGATACAAGGAAACATGATTGCTTTCATGTGGAATTACTCAAGTGTGTATATAAATCGGCTTACTGAACAGAGAAAATTATTCATTATAAACAAAGAAATGAAATTATTTATTTTTTTTTATTTTCCACAAAACAAATGTGTTCGTAATTATGGCTATTGTTGCACAAGGCGGCAGAAATAAAATAAATTTAATACATCTTAAAACAAAAGCAGCAACATGAAAATGTTGTTTGACACAAAAAAAATTGTTGAAGAAGAAGAGCAAATTATGGAAAATCATTTAGACGTACATATGCATTGCGTGTGTCTTTCAAGTGCGCTCAAGCATAAAGAAAATCTCATTAATTTTTCTTTTCGAGGCAAAAAACTTTGTGTTTTTCTGTTTTTGTTCAAAAAGAAAATCGAAAAACAAAGAATTTTCATATGTTGGTTTCTGCCAGAAAAAGGTGGGATGAAATGGGGGAGATGGCAGGAACGAGCAGCTTCCTGAGATAGCACTACATGAGAGGGTGGGAGAGGCGTTGAACAACAGCAACGAGTGTGTGTGTGTGTTCTCGGAAGAGAATTCCAATTTCACTGTGATTTAAGCAACGTAGCTGCGAAGTGTCTGCCAATTCTTCCCACAGCCTACAGTAGACAATCATTAGTAATCATTGAATTCTGACGAAGCTGTAACAGGAATTTCGGGACAACCTTCACTTTGTTCTTCATCTGCCACCCTTCTTGCTGTGGCTAGAATCATTTGCAAATGGCAAATTTGCCTACCTCGTATAGCGTTGAAATTGAACAATTGCGTTCTTCTTTTTTTGCATTTGTTGATTGTATTATTTTTTCCTTCTGCTGTTGTTTTCATTTGTAAATGTATACCTAGACTATGTCGTCGTTGTCGTCTCACATAAAAGTATCGATTGCTAATTAGGTTTTTCCCATTTGAGAATTTCGCAATTTAAAATAATTGAGGCGGCATTAACATGAGTTTCAGGTACTGCCAGAACTTTCTCGAATTCTCGTTTTATTAGCAGAAAATTATGCGCAAAACAAATAACATTTGAAAATTATAATTATGTCAACGAAGAGACATCCATAATTGCTTGCCGAACAATATACTGTCGCTAGCAACACCAATCATCGGTGGATAATTGGAAAACCGAATAGAAAACCAAATTAGCAAAATTATATATGTGTATACGTTAGGCAGTATCGATTGCCTTGTATCGAAGTCTTTGTTGCTGGGGTGAAAATAGTACCATTCGAAAGCTTCTGTTTGAGTGTCTATGTGTCAGTGTTCCTCGCGTGAAGAGAGCCAACTCAGATAAATTTTGTAGAACTTTTCTCTATGACAGGCTCGCCAGATATATTTTTTCCTTATCCCCAAATAAGTGAAGAAAAATCGTCATTAGATCCCCATAAAAAGGAATATTTATTCTAGTAAAATTTTGTAGCCACCATTTTGAATGAATATAGGGTCCGCAAAATAACTTTTTTTTTTTTTGAAAATGCTATAAAAAAACTACTGAATATTTTCTCAAATTTCTTTTTTTATTTGAAAGTACAATCCTTCCGGTTAATAATGGAAAATAATTTCATTCAAATGGCTGCAGAGGGCACCCCACAAATAATAGGTTGAATAGTTGAAAAAATACGTTAGATGACCGACCCTATATTATTCATATTTTTCGAATTAAATCATTTCAACATAGTATCATCATAAAGCTCTAAAAAAGAACATCAATTCGTATGCAGTACTACGTCAAAATAATTTGTAAAGTAAACTGTTGTGATATTAGTATTAAATTGTGATTATTTATATTATTATTTATTAATTCTGTCGTGAAGTCTAGTTTTTATAATAGTAAAGTCATTACATTTATGTTATAAAATAAATAATTTGTCAATGAAAAAAATTTCTCCTGATTATGATGGAAAAGAGTTTATCCTCTTTTCCATCCAAACTAGTTTTAGTTACATCTACTAAAAATAATTATCCGAATTAGCCCAACAAAATAATATACTCAAAACAACAACACATCGGTCATAACCAAAATCCTTGTATTACAAATTTGTATAAATATATATAAATCCCCAGCGTTTGGAACAATTCCTCACATATGACAAATCTTAAATCAAATGCCATCGGCTAAATTTAAACATTTGTGCGTTTTGTAAAAATTTGCAATTATTTATTTATTTATTATGAATTAGAATACAAAGTAAATTTATATTCTAATTTTGGGTCCATGGATTGAGCCGGGGTGACTAAGACAATTGTAGGTGGTGGGAATCAAACCCTCAACCCCCACGCTGATAGCCGAGCACGCTACCCACTCGACTACCGGGGCGCTCATGCAATTAGGCAAGGACCCAATTTGGGATATTGATTTGAAAAGTTGCATACTTTCCCTGTTTTTCGATTTAAAAGAAGAGTAGAATTATTATTTCTTTGGTTTTGTGTTTTTTGACATATTTTGCGTATTCCAACTATTGTCCAACTATTTTTCATATGTTCAGCTTGCCTCGAAAGACCAACCGTAAGCCCATATTTGACCATATTTTCTACATTTGAAATCGTCAAAAAATTGTCATATTGAAAGTTTCATGATTCAAATGAAAAATCGACACTAATCTCAAATTAAATATATACCGTATATATGCCCTTTACTTATTTAGTAAGTTATTATTACCGTGGATTGTGGTAAAAAATATTTTTACATTTATAAGCACTAATTTTTGATGAAAATATTCCTTAACATCGTTTCAGCAGAACAACTTTTCATAAAAAATATTTATTTTTATTTGGAGCAGTGGAAAACATTTAACAGTATTTGATATTCGAGAATTTTACGCAATGAAAAATCCCATGCTTGAATATTCCTACTCATATTGGTGTGTGTAGTTATTATTAGACCTCGGATTTTTGCACAATTTTCATCCGATTGGAAACAAACTGTGCATTTAGAATTTTTATCATTCAAATATAAAACTTTAGAGTGCATACGGAAAATATGCAAAACAAGTGTAAAAATTATGCTGAAAACTGAGATAAAAATGTGTAAAAAAATTTTGCATATGGACATTTCTCTCAAAAAGGTCCACCATGCACGCGAAATAGACTTGACTTTTTTCTCCTCTAAAAACCAAATAATTTAACAGATTTTAATCAAATTTGTCAGGAAGCTTTATATTTTAAATATAAACATTTATAGTGAAATTGTGTCAAGTCGGTTCAGATTCATATCTAGCTTCTTTTCTGCTCCAGAAAACACAAATTTTAATGGATTTTGATCAGAACACGATATTTATACACTCCACGAGAGAGTCTTTGTGCATTTGTTTGTAACACCTAAAAGAAATGGAGATAGACCCATTGTTAATTATACCGATCGGCTTATAATCACTTTCTGGGTCGATTTAGCAATGTCCGTCTGTCCATCTATGGTTGTAATCACGATAAAGGTCGCAATTGTAGCCAGAACCAAACGAAACTTTGAACAACGAAGTTGGACAGGGACGAACGCTATTTAATTTGAAGAAAATCGGATCAGATTTAGATATAGCCCCCATACGAATTTCACTCCCGATTTGACCCTTTTCACTCTATGTACCACATATTTCAACAGATTTTCTTCAAAATTGACAAAACATCTTATAGTTCAACTAGAAGAAACACCTGTGCTAAAAATTGTGTTAGATCGGTTCAGATTTATATATAGCTCCCATACAAATTTCGTTCCCAATTTGAATTTTTCCGCTTTAGAATCCACATATTTTAACAGATTTTTCTCTAAATTCGCAAAACACCTTATATTTCAAATGGAAACACCTGTTGTAAAAATGTGTTAGATCGGTTCAGATTTATATATAGCTCCCATACAATTTTCGATCCCAATTTGAATTTTTCCGCTTTAGAATCCACATATTTTTACAGATTTTCCTCTAAATTCGCAAAACAGCTCATATTTCAACTGGAAACACTTGTTGTCAAAATGTGTTAGATCGGTTCAGATTTATATATAGCTCCCATAACAATTTCGCACCCAATTTGAATGTTTCCGCTGTAGAATACACATATTTTAACAGATTTTCTTCAAAATTCGCAAAACACCTTATATTTCAACTGCAAACACCTGTAATAAATATGTCTTAGATCGGTTCAGATTTATATATAGCTCCCTTACAAATTTCGCTCCCAATTTGAATTTTTCCGCTCCAAAAACCACATATTTTAACAGATTTTCTTTAAAATTGGCAAAAAATTTTATATTTAAACTAGGTGCACCTATGGTGGGCCATCGGTGGAAATTTACATATAGCTCTCACACAAATTTCTTTCCCCTAGAAACCGCGTATTTTCAGAGAATTTCTTAAAATTGAGCATAGCACGTTATACTTCAACTGGAAGAACTTATTGTGAAAGGTAGTCACTTCATTCCATGTTTGGATATAGCCCCGATACAAATATTATTCTCGATTTGACAAGTTGGGCAGGTCATATTAGCCTGTGATTAAAAAATATACAAAAAATTTTCCCGTTTTCACTTTTATACTGAATTGAATTGTATTCCAATAGAAAGTGGAGTGTATCATATAGTCGGCTCCGCCCGACTTTAGCCTTTCCTTACTAGTTTTCATCTGGAAACATACATGGTAAATATTTGTCTCATAGGTCCATGCTGTAGGACACCTGCCAAAATCCTTATCGAATTGAATTGTAATGGCATAGAATCATCATAAAGTTGATCCATTCCCTTAATTCTTTATTTTTAAGACCATTTTTCTTAAAATTTTGCTTTATGGAGCAATGATATAAGTGCTCTCTTATAGCAAAATATTTGTTACAACAATAACCAAATCCAATAAATAGTAGATAATAAAGATCAGTTTAGCGCAACATTTTGATTTGCTTTCACTGACCGTTTTAGTGTCTCACGTCCTGTAGCATAAAGAAACTTATGTCAAATCACGTAACGGCACATTCACATTATAGTTTTTCAAAAATTAAAAAATTAAGTTTTATTAACTCGACAAAAGTAGTGCGTTTTTGTAATGAATGAAAAAACTGACTTCTATTTTTTTACGTCACGTCACCGTCTTCAATAGCTAATATTTGAAAATAATGCAATTTTCTTCTTTTTAATACAAAGCTTTTTACGTTGTACATAAATATACATATACAGAAGTAAAACTAATTTTAAGTTTTTCCTTGTTTTTCACCCATTTGAAACGTACAACAGTCACCAGGGAAATGTCCATATGCAAAACTTCTAGTTATTTTATAAAGACCATAAGACCAATTTAACACTTTAGAAGTAAGTAATTACCTTCAAAACGAGGCACATTAAAATAGGTCAAGTGTTTCAGGAGTTACAGGCGACTGAATGAACACACCTTTTTGAAAAAAATCGTATTTTTTCTCTTTTAAATTGGTCATAACTCGTGAAAATAAATCTATTTTTCCCAAAATACGTAGCAATATTTTTATGAGAAGAGTGTATACGCAAACTTTCAAAGCAATCGCAGCTTTCAAAGGTCAAAAATCATACCGCTTGACATGGAATGATTCACATGAGCGTATAAGTAATATTATTCAGATTAAAAATAACTTATACGCCACCATTAAGACAAAGTTCCTACAAAAGTATGTATTGACAATATGAAATCAGTTGTACAAATCTAAAATTTAATTGAATTCTGTGTCTGGAGTTGAAATGTCCCAAAGTCAAGCTTTATTGGTCAGCTAAATATAAATCTAATTGGCGTAATGAAATTGTCCTCGCCGAACCTAAGTTCACACCTAGCTCTTCCTCCAAATTCAATTTGAAAATATACAAATATTCATCAGATCAACATCCACCTAACACTTTCATTACCCAGCCTGCTAGCCTTTCTTAAATTAAAAAGTATTTTCTAAATAACCAGCAGATTATAACATGAAGGATGATGATATCTTATATTACTTTTTTTATTGAATCCCATAGATTTGGTCAATAAACTCAAAAGCCGGAATCGTAAAATACAAATAAAATTTATCACCCATAACGGCCTGCAAATGATATCCATCCTGCTTTGGTCAAAGTGAATACCTGCATATTTTTAATTGAATTCTACCCCGCACCCAAATAAACCAAAAAAAGACAATCCTGTTAGAAACATATAAAACAAAAGCTTAAATACTAATGAAACTTTTATTACATTTCAATTTGGTAAAAAGCAAAAATCTCCACAAACAAAAACCCAAAACAACAAAACAATGCAAAAAACGACCGGAAACAACTTCAAAGAGGTATTCCAATTGAAAGGAACGTAATGGAAATTAAAATAAATAGTTTATACAGAATCCTTAGAAAACAATGAAACAAGCAAACAGCAGCAGCTACAGTGCCAGCAGTAGTAGTAGCATTTAGAAAACAATTACTTTAACCAACCCACGCCATCACAATATGAAATCCCACCGATGAGCAACTGTAAGACAGCAAGTGGCGGTGGGGTTAAATCTTAAGAAAATTAGGATTTTAACAATGTTCGCCAAGCGCAACAGTACTAGAGCCAGAGGGTTGCCGCATGAGTGCTGGATATTTTGAACTAAATTAAAAACAATAATACACAAGTCTAATATTATATTCAGATAAAGGGGTATTTATGTTTATTTACCCTTACATTGTCTTGATTTGTTCTTTTTGGTGAGCCAAATATATAAAAAATTGTTTTCTACTTTCCTTGGCCAATTACATGTAGTGACTTAACACCTAACACTATGAATGTTAAAATCACATAATATCATAATGATCGTGGTTGCACAACTTCTTAGAAAAATTAAAAGTTTTGTGTCCGAGACATAAAAAAATATTTGTTATATATGTCTCAATATACAGATTGATAAAATGAACACCAATTTTTTTTTGGATAATTTATTTTTAAATTTAAAATTTCGGCAATTGTATATTTTATATATGTACTATAATTTTTGGAGTGTAAGCCCAATCACAGGTAATAAGGATGGCTAGAAACATTCACTGTTACGTTGAAACTATGGACTCACAGAATAATGTGAAAAGGGCCATCCAATAACAATGAAAAATAGAAAATAGAAAACCAACGCAAGTAGCATTAACTCTGAACATAACCGAAGGAGAAAATCTTTCAGCAACGCATTAATCCTTTACTAAACTAACTTTACTAAATCTGAACAAAAACTTTTTTGGGGTCATTTTATAACAATTATATTTTCAGAAAAGTTTCAAAAGTCGAAATAAAATCGTAATAACTAAATCTATACTAAATCTAACTTGTATATACCACATCATTTCAGTACTTTCCAAGTAATTGAAATTGTCTTCAAAACATTGCCTTGTAGCAAACTTGGAGTCATCATACATCCCAGGGGCATTTCACCATAGAAGTTTGGTGAATATGTGATGCAAATACAAATTATCCCCTAAAAGATCAAATATATACAAGAAAAGCTTTTTCATTTCATTTATTCAGTCTATGGAATTACAAAATTCCTTACAGACTACAATATAATACTAAAAATAAATTAAATCTAATATATATTGACGGTAATCGTGAAGTTTATCAGGGGAAAAACATTAATTTTTCAGATAAACTCTTTTTTAAAATTCCAATCTTTTTCAAATTGGGGTACAACACAGAAGACAAAACAATTAAAATGAACTTTTTGTTACAAAATTTTGATGGGAAAACCCAACAAGGCTATAAAAAATCCGGAGTTTGTATTTTCAGAAGAAAATATAACCTACTGCAATATAGGTGGTGGAAACACAAGCGTAACAAAAGTACCTTTGCAAATGCATTTATTGCACACATCAATAGGAATATCGAAACTAAAAAAATAAAACAAGGAAAAACGGTGTTAAGTTCGGCCGGGCCTAACTTTGTATACCCTCCACCATGGATTGCATTCCGCAGAGGTTGTCGGTTTTCTTTGAAGCGCAGTAATATTACAGGAAAATATAATTTTTTTTAATATAGCCAAACGAAAACAAATACAAATATTGAAGAAATAATTTTATAAATAAATATAATATTTTTATTACTTCAAACCACGCTTATAAGGCAAGGCTACCAATACGTAAATTAAAAAAAATAAATATTCTTATATTTATATTTTCAAAAAGCTTAAATACCATAAATATTGGTAGATAGTGGGTGCTACAGTTGGTTGTATTTCCATTCCAAAAGTACAACTTTTTAAAATCC
This sequence comes from Polietes domitor, assembly GCA_947397865.1. Lineage (NCBI taxonomy): Eukaryota > Metazoa > Arthropoda > Insecta > Diptera > Muscidae > Polietes > Polietes domitor. Next base: position 142,081,144 of record OX377621.1, on the reverse strand, counting down.
ATTATCAGACGTACATAGTGCTATATAACCTAACTTCACAATTCAACCAATTTTTGCCGTAAAAGAAAAAGTACGAATTTGAAAAAAACTTTATTTTGTGTGTCTATCCAGTCAGAGGAATGTTTACACCGAATTCCACGAATCCAGCTGCGCCCATTTGGTTGGTACCATTTTTACACCCCTTGACGTTTATACGCAATTAGAATTTCATCATTCTAGCTGTAGTCGTTTAGTTGTTACTATTTTTATCCCTCTGTACCATTGTATCGAATTTCGAAAAATTCGTCTATTTTCCGTGTCTACGCAGTCAGAGGAATGTATACTCCGAATTGCATGACTCTAGCTGCGGTCATTTGATTGGTACTATTTTTATCCCCTTTTTCATTTTAACCCCAAAAAGTACGAATTTTGAAAAATCCGTGTATTTTATTTGTCTATGCAATCAGAGGAATGTATACACCGAATTTCATTATTCTAGGTACAGCCGTTTGGATACCATTTTTATCCCTCTATTCCCATTTTACCCCTTAAAAGTACGAATTTGGAAAAATACTTTTATATTATGTATCTACTCAATCTACACACCGAATTTCGTGTTCTTAGCTGTTGTCGTTTAATATGTACCATTTTTATCCCTTTTTTGCCCCATTTCACCCCCTACAAATAGGAATCACTTTATGGTGCACGTTTTTGGAATAAGGGGAATGCGCATACCAAATATCAAGCAAATATAAACAGAAATATTGAAAAATATGCATAAATACGCTAAAATATTAGGGATTATTATTGGTATTTTTAGTCCTTGTGAGTGAAAATGTTTTCCCTTTGCGCCGATTTCGCCCCGTTTCAATCCCAACCGATCTACGACTATGAGACGCATTTATAGAAAATTTGAACGTTTTAGCTCCTTTCGTTTAGATGCTAGCGTGTTTTCAACAGACGGGCAGACGGACGGACGGACATGGCTAGATCGTCTTAGAATTTTATGACGATCAACAATATATATACTTTATAGGGTCTCAGGTCGATATTTCAAGGTGTTACAAACGGAATGACAAAGTTAGTATACCCCCATCCTGGAGGTGAAGGTTATACAAATATTATATCAGTTATGAACTGATACCAAAACCAGTTTTCACAGCAGCTTAATACAAACGAACTAACCTAAATGCAAGCACCCCATGAAGTAGACTCTTCATTTTAGACTATCACCGTAATTCCTTTGAGGCTTAAGGACGCGCCAGAAAAAAATCGAAACACCACAGTCTGCAAGGTTTTGTTTGCAGTTGAAATTTTAGAAAAGAAACTAAGTCATTTTATAAGAAGAATCAAACTCAAAAAGAGGAAAAACTAAGAATTTTCATCGAAACAAAGAAAGTTGTTGCAATAACTTTTGGATTATATCTGATGATGGAGTATTATTCCGCTAAATTTCATCAGATTGAAGGTAATTTCATATTCTAACTCCTTTACATTGCTCGATTCAATTTTTCGTATTTTGGTATTAGACTTTGATGACAAGAAATAAAAAGAAAATTCGTCTTGTATAAAATTTGGCCTCGGTCTTGATCTTCGAAAAATAAGTGGAATAGTATCAAACTGGAATTGGATACAGACAAGTCCTAAACAAGTTTCCATTTTCAAAGGAAAACATGCCCTTGATGAGGAGATTCCAGCACGACAATGACTCAAAGCACACTTTCAACGTTGTAACCGAGTGGCTACTATCGAATGCAGTTAAGGTTTTGAAATGGCCTGCTCAGTCACCTGATCTAAACCCCACTGAAAACCTCTGGGAATTAGTAGATCGCAAAATTTTGACCCAAAATTACACAACCAAGTCAGATCTCATAAAGGCAGTAACTACGGAGTTGCAAACAAAATCGATGGAAATTATCGATAATTTAATTGATTCTATGCTTCGGCGATGTGAATCAGTGCTTAAAAATAATGGATACCCCACAAAATATTGAAAGAAAATATCAGTGATTTAATTTTAATTTTTGCGTAGTGAAACCTTCCAATGTTTTGCCGATGACTTAAAAATGAACATCATCTCTTATTTTAATTTTTTTCTTAAGTTAGTCGATTTTATGTTAATATTTAACTTTATTTCTATAAATACATAAACAAATTATTCAATTGACAAATAAGTTTTTAATTTTCACTGGCAAATTATGGCGGTTGATCAATAAAGTTAATATGGGATATTCTCTTGGCTCAAAACCATTTTTCTTCTATATTTTATAGAATGCAAATTTATTTACAAATGGCATGGTGACATTTATTACTTGGCTGCACATTACATTACATCACAATCGTATTAGAAGCACAACTCACTTACCGAATATGCGCTTAAAAAAATCGCACCCAAGTAAGCACACATGCCAACTTACAATCATTTCATTGAGTTGCATATGTAAGTATGTGTATATGCTGGTATAGTTACCCAGCGATGCTTCTGCCGTGTTACGCTCATTTGTTTTATTTTGGTCTGTAATCAATATTTGGTTTTAATTTTGATATTCTCCAGGCTCAAGACCATTTTTCTTCTATATTTCATAGAATTAAAATTTATTTACAAATGGCATGGTGGCATTTATTAATTTATATTTATTTGGTATGGGATTCAAACATATATTTTTTATCATTTCAATCTAAATGATAAAAAATGTCTTCTATTCTTTAATTTTTGCCTATAGTTTGTGTATATGTATATCTTGCCCTGTCGAACCTTACACCGTTTCCACAATTTTGGTACCCTTCGAGTGGAACTCAGTGAATATCTATATTGTTTCTGTTGTGCAAACTGCAGAACTATTTGTATAACCCTATGGAGCCTCCCAAACTTAACTAAAAAGACAACAAAGAGTTTACCATTGTTTTAATTTTTTAATGAAAATGTGCTTCTGCTTTTTTCTCTCGGCGCTGGGCTTCTTTCACCTTCAACGAAATCTTTGCCAGTGGAAAGAGTGGAACGCACAACCAACCAACTACTAAGAATCCCAACGATTGCGTTTGGCATGAAAGCTTTAAACATAAAACGGTATTTTATGGTTATTTGTTTGCACAGGCAAACGGCCACAAAGGCAGAGCTTATTGTTCTATCTCGGAAAGTACTCGGATGGATGGATGATGTGCCCCCAACTATGTACGAGCAGAGGCGGTGGTATCTGTGTTTTACTCTGTGTGTATGTATTTGTCTGTTCCTGAACGTATTTCACTTCTGGTATTGCGTTTCCGTAAATGAAGTAATTAATTTAGTAAAGCACACACCTAAATAAATACAAGACGTTTGTTTTCATTTACCTGCAGTTATAAATGCACTCCTACTATCCTCCTATCAATACACGCTCACACGCATCCTAGCGCACAGACACATCTACACTTCCTTCCCATCACTCCACTCACTCCATATATACTTTTGCCATCTTCACTATATTTGGTACATTGCTTAGAGGTAAAGAGGAAGTCCTATATATACATTTAGAGTGTGTTCTAAGGATAGTTGTAAAACACACACACACATCCAATCACACAGTCATTCGGTCGTTCATTCCTACGTTCGTTCATTTAATAAACTCGTACACACAGCCACAAATACAAACACCAACACACCGAGATACGCATACACATAAATATTCATAGTTTGTGTGTGTTTGTGTACACTATAAATATACCCAAGGCTATGTACGAGGGACGTTGAAGGATTGGAAATACCACATAATCAGGAGAAGAATTTTGGACTCAATTGCTTCGCCTGTTATTTGTGGCAAATTCATAAAAAGTCAAGCCAAAATACTCCCCTACACTAAGATAGCAGCCTCCCAAAATGTATAGCAAACGACTGAATTAAACTTAGAAGTACATCCTTTTTGAATAAAATAGTAATTCTAAGTCTATCGATGGGTCTAGTTCGATTTCAAATATATGACATGAATCAAACTTATAATACCCTATTCCATGGAGTGACTGATGTAAAGTGTAAATTCCACTGCTTATCCAACCTATCCTCGTACCACAGGAATACATTCTGCTGTAAACAATAATATATTAAGACAATACATTTTAGTTGAGTATTATAAGGCTTTAGGTGTCTTACGATTTTCCTGTTTCCGTTGCAGGCAAACACGTTCGTACCATTTTACTTCTGTTTGTCTGTTTGTTTGATACGATCACATACACATATATACAGAGATATAGTCTATATGTGGTACCAACACACACATACACATAGATAAACGAATGTTAGTTAATGTTCATATGTACGAGAAGATGTTTGTTATTGACTGTATTGTAAGCATCCATATGTTTGGGTAGGTGGATTGTACGAACGTATAAATACATTAGAGTGATTCGCAAAAAAAGTTTATTTACAAAAGAAAAAATATTGTGGGTCATTTGGACATATTTTACATACAGCTGCGGTCAAAAAATAGCAGCGACGAGATAAAAAAATGTCGGCAAAGAAAAATATTAGTTTTATTTCGAAAATCCTAAAGGTTTTTACGGTGATTGTAGGGTGGTATTGTGCCATTCTTAATATGGTTTTAAATAAAAAATTAAGTTTTTGTAATTTTGAGATTATTCCTTTAGAACCATTTATGTCAAAATGAGACCAGTCAAAAAAATAGCAGCGCTAATAAAAACTACAAATATTTTGTTTCAATTCACTTTAATTGAAAACTTTTTTGAATAATAAGTTGGATAAGGATATTTCCTTGAATTTAATACTTAGTTGTACTGACGTTATGGCTTATTACTGCTACATAAGGCTTTTCATAGAGTCGACTAGTCTTTTAAAAATTTTACGCGATATTTTTGCCCATACTACTATAATATCGCGTCAAAGCTCGATATTGTTTTTCAGTATTGCTAGTGAGACCTCATTTTAGCCATTACACTTAAAATTTTTGATTATATTTAGGTGCGGTGTCTGCCCGAACCATTTCATAACATCGAAATGGTGTTTTCGGGATAATTGACCTGGTAGAAGACCCATTTAAGGGGCATTCCGTATACATAAGCATAATATTATGCAGTATTTTGATGTAAGCCATATGTTTGATCCTCCCTATTTGACAGTTTTGGTACCATACCTGGAGATGTACCACGTGTTCTGTGGACGTCTTACGAACTATCGAGGGACTATCCCACCATACAAAACAATTTTTGATTCAACTGACCATAAAACGTGCTCCCACTTCTTGGTGGGAGCACACCAGGTGTGTTTTTGCTAATTGCAATTTTTTGTGCCATGTCTTTTATTTATAAGTGGAACTTTTTCGGACTTCTGGCTTGCAGATTATGTCTTCTTAGTATTCTACGAACATTTTAGACTCTCAAATATGGACAGACATTGTTTTTTATTTCGGTGTCGGGCGTAAGAGGGTTTTTTGTACTAGACATTATTATTCGGCGGAAACGGATTCTTATCACCAGTTTTTGATTTTTCTTCTTATAACATCGAATTTCTGATAATTTTAATAGAACACTGTAATAAAAGTCGAACTTCACTATATGGTTTTCCCTCAGATTTCTACCTTTTCATATGAACTCGATTTTCTTCTCCACAATGCTCTCCTCGCCCTACTTATGAAGAAAAATAATACAATAACATTTCAGAAGTAGTGTAAATTTCATAATATCTTACTTATAACATCAAATCGAATTGAAAAATTGAGATAAAATTCCATTTTCTTGAGATTTTTTGAACACTGCTATTATTTTGACCGGTCCTAAATGTCAAATAATCCAAAAAATGTGAAATTTCTTAAGTAATTAAAATCATATCTCCAAATAAAAATTTATTTTGTGTCTGTAACCTCATAACACAGCACTTAAGGCAGAAGGACCAATAAAAAAATTATCACACAAATAAATATATGAAAATGTATATTTGCAAAATCGAATAGGCAATACAAAAACATTGCAAACAAGTAAGGAAAGGCTAAAGTCGGGCTGGGCCGACTATATAATACCCTACACCACTCCCTGTGTATGTACCTCGCTTTGATTACTAAACCCAGGTATTTCATGGGAGCAATTTTATGTAGTTCATACAAATTATATAAATTATATTCATATAATTTATATGCTATAAATTCATCTTCAGTCAAATTTAACGAGTATGGTAAATAATGTGGTAATTGATCTAATTGTCCGACAGACAAATACAAATTATACAGTAGTATACCAAACTCATTTCAAAGTATGGACATATGGACATCACCCAAACAATTCTCATTTCAATTCAATTCGGTAAAAAAGTGAAATCGGGAAGGATTTTTGTTTGACAAAAAATGTTAAATCGGAAAGGACATTTGTATGGGGGTATATTGAAACCTGGAACGATGTGACCCGCTTTCACCATATCTGTTTATTGGTGAAATATAATAGGTAAAATTTGGCCAAAATCGGTTAAACATTCGGGAGCAACATTTGTATGAGGCCTATATCTAAATCTGAACCTATCTTACCCACTTTCATCACAGATGTTTCTAGTTCGATTATAAGATGTTGTGCCAATTTTAAAGAAAAACGGGTACAATGTGTGGATTTTAGAGCGGAAAAAGTGAAATCGGCAATTTTTGCATACGTAATTCTAGTTGGATTATAAGATGTTCTGCAAAATTTAAAGAAAATCGGGTACAATGTGTGGATTTTAGAGCGGGAGCGACATTTGTATGGGGGCTATATCTAAATCTGAACCGATCTTACCCAATTTTTGCATACGTATTTCTAGTTGGATTATAATGCCAAATCGGGAGCGACATTTGTATGGGGCTATATCTAAATCTGAACCGATCTTACCCAATTTCTGCATACGTGTTTCTAGTTGTATTATAAGATGTTCTGCCAAATTTAAAGAAAATCGGGTATAATATGTCGTTTCTAGAGCGGAAAATGTCAAATCGGGAGCGACATTTGTATGGGGGCTATATCTAAATCGGAACCGATCTTACCCAATTTTTGCATACGTGTTTCTACTTAGATTATAAGATGTTCTGCAAAATTTAAAGAAAATCGGTTACAATATGTCGTTTCTAGAGCGGAAAATGTCAAATCGGGAGCGACATTTGTATGGGGGCTATATCTAAATCTGAACCGATCTTACCCAATTTTTGCATACGTGTTTCTACTTAGATTATAAGATGTTCTGCAAAATTTAAAGAAAATCGGTTACAATATGTCGTTTCTAGAGCGGAAAATGTCAAATCGGGAGCGACATTTGTATGGGGGCTATATCTAAATCTGAACCGATCTTACCCAATTTTTGCATAGGTGTTTCTAGTTGGATTATAAGATGTTCTGCCAAATTTAAAGAAAATCGGGTATAATATGTCGTTTCTAGAGCGAAAATGTCAAATCGGGAGCGACATTTGTATGGGGCTATATCTAAATCTGAACCGATCTTACCCAATTTTTGCATACGTAATTCTAGTTGGATTATAAGATGTTCTGCAAAATTTAAAGAAAATCGGGTACAATGTGTGGATTTTAGAGCGGGAGCGACATTTGTATGGGGGCTATATCTAAATCTGAACCGATCTTACCCAATTTTTGCATACGTATTTCTAGTTGGATTATAATGTCAAATCGGGAGCGACATTTGTATGGGGCTATATCTAAATCTGAACCGATCTTACCCAATTTTTGCATAGGTGTTTCTAGTTGGATTATAAGATGTTCTGCCAAATTTAAAGAAAATCGGGTATAATATGTCGTTTCTAGAGCGGAAAATGTCAAATCGGGAGCGAGATTTGTATGGGGGCTATATCTAAATCGGAACCGATCTTACCCAAGTTTTGCATACGTGTTTCTAGTTGTATTATAAGATGTTCTGCCAAATTTAAAGAGCGGAAAATGTCAAATCGGGAGCGACATTTGTATGGGGGCTATATCTAAATCTGAACCGATCTTACCCAATTTTTGCATAGGTGTTTCTAGTTGGATTATAAGATGTTCTGCCAAATTTAAAGAAAATCGGGTATAATATGTCGTTTCTAGAGCGGAAAATGTCAAATCGGGAGCGACATTTGTATGGGGCTATATCTAAATCTGAACCGATCTTACCCAATTTTTGCATACGTGTTTCTAGTTGTATTATAAGATGTTCTGCCAAATTTAAAGAAAATCGGGTATAATATGTCGTTTCTAGAGCGGAAAATGTCAAATCGGGAGCGACATTTGTATGGGGGCTATATCTAAATCTGAACCGATCTTACCCAATTTTTGCATACGTGTTTCTACTTAGATTATAAGATGTTCTGCAAAATTTAAAGAAAATCGGTTACAATATGTCGTTTCTAGAGCGGAAAATGTCAAATCGGGAGCGACATTTGTATGGGGGCTATATCTAAATCTGAACCGATTTCCTCCAAATTCAATACCGATGGTCATTGGCCAGAAAAAATAACTTATGCCAAGTTTCATGATAATCGGACAACAATTGCGACCTGTAGAGTGCGAACAAGCTTAGATGGACAGCAGACGGACAGACGGACAGACGGACGGACGGACGGACGGACGGACGGACGGACAGACAGACATCGTTAAATCGACTCAGCTGGCGATTCTAAGCCGATCGGTATACTTAAAGGTGGGTCTAGCTCGATTATTTTTTGGTGTTACAAACATTTGGGGCGAAACTAACTTATAATACCCTAGCCCACGAAGTGGTGTAGGGTATAAAAATGCTTTAGTTTTTTCTAGCTTCAAAAAAATCGCACTGGGAAATGGGTTAAAATGTTAAAAAGTCATAATTTTACTATATAAAATGATAGATTAATATTGATGTGAAATGCCTAAATATATTCCAATTTCTACCAAATTTTCTACTTTTGTAAAAGAAGATGAGCAAAATTTCAAATGAAAGGTTATTCCGCGACAATTTTTGTTCAAATCAGTCTCAATTTTGTTATTATTATGAGTATATTTTTGTCTATTAATTAGTAGGTTAGACTAAAATCACGAAAACAATCGTCATGTGCTTATATTTATAATAATATAATTTAATTTCAATATATCCACAATTTCCCAACTTTATGCAACGTTAAAGCGCGAAAAATTAAAAATTGTATTTTTTTAAATATGAAAATATATAAAAATTCAACTTTATAAGCACGTGAAGTTGAAAATGAAATGAAGATCTGACAATTACAGGGTGATTTTTTAAGAGCTTGATAACTTTTTTTTAAAAAAAAACGCATAAAATTTGCAAAATCTCATCGTTTCTTTATTTGAAACGTTAGATTGGTCCATGACATTTACTTTTTGAAGATAATTTCATTTAAATGTTGACCGCGGCTGCGTCTTAGGTGGTCCATTCGGAAAGTCCAATTTTGGGCAACTTTTTCGAGCATTTCGGCCGGAATAGCCCGAATTTCTTCGGAAATGTTGTCTTCCAAAGCTGGAATAGTTGCTGGCTTATTTCTGTAGACTTTAGACTTGACGTAGCCCCACAAAAAATAGTCTAAAGGCGTCAAATCGCATGATCTTGGTGGCCAACTTACCGGTCCATTTCTTGAGATGAATTGTTCTCCGAAGTTTTCCCTCAAAATGGCCATAGAATCGCGAGCTGTGTGGCATGTAGCGCCATCTTGTTGAAACCACATGTCAACCAAGTTCAGTTCTTCCATTTTGGGCAAAAAAAAGTTGGATATCATCTCACGGTAGCGCTCACCATTCACAGTTACGTTACGATTCGCATCATCTTTGAAGAAGTACGGTCCAATGATGCCACCAGCCCATAAACCGCACCAAACTGTGACTTTTTCTGGATGCATTGGTAGCTCTTGCAATGCTTCTGGCTGATATTCACTCCAAAATCGACAATTCTGCCTATTTACGTACCCATTGAGCCAAAAATGAGCTTCGTCGCTGAACACAATTTCTTTCTTTCTGAACTTTCTTAACAGAGCACGCATTTTGATAATAAAATTCAATGATTTGCAAGCGTTGCTCGTTAGTAAGTCTATTCATGATGAAATGTCAAAGCATACTGAGCATCTTTCTCTTTGACACCATGTCTGAAATCCCACGTGATCTGTCAAATACTAATGCATGAAAATCCTAACCTCAAAAAAATCACTCTTTATTATCAATCATACGTACCCTCCAACGATTGCAGAACTATTGTATATTCTTTGAAGAATATGAAATCAAGTTGTTTATGTGCTAAAAATTGTTCATGGATTCGTAAAGAGTGTCCATGTTTTTTGGAAGGTCGAGCTTTTTCGACAAAAAGTTGATATTTCGGTAGAGAACGGTAAATAAAAAAGGCAAATTGGATATTTTTGCAAAATTTTCATTTTCGCGGTAGATATGACCAAAATGATTTTGAGGTTTGGCAAAAAATCACATTTTTGGCTTTTGATTTTCTCGCGAACTATTCAACGGATCCGGCTAATTTTTTGCAAGTGTACGAAGAACCAATGCCGCTTGTAACATGTATGTAGTCAGTCGCGAAAATCTCTGCATTTCTGCCAAAAATCTAAAATTAGCGGATGTAATTGCATATATTTTTACTTTCTCTATCTTTTAAAACTGTTCTGCCACAAATATTCCGCCTTAAGTTAGCTACCAAATGGCGAAAAAAATTTGGTATTCTCTATATGATTCTAGTGGCACTTTTCACATTTTTTGACTTTACACCCAACATCTGTCCTAGTAGACATCTAGTTTGCCTTGAAAACTTGAGATACATCAAATCAATGAACGACGTAATGAAGGAATTGTATAGGAAGCTATATCTAGATAACCTAGAAAAAAAGTTAAATAAAATCGTCTACTGATTTTTACACAATGAACCAACATATTTATCTGGTCAAGTCAACTTGATGCAGTTACTATGGTACTCAATTTCGAAAGATTTCGATTTGCAGAATCTGCATCTGTCTTCAGAATTGTCCTATAGTCCTAATTTTGGAAAATCTTGATTTTTTGATTATTCGACATCTTAGAGATCTTTGGCAGAAATGCAGTGATTTTCGCGACTGACTTTATATATTTTACAAGCGGCATTAATTTTAATACACATGCAAAAAATTTGCCTGATCCGTTGGATAGTTCGCGGGAACATCAAAAATTTAATTTTTTGCCAAACCTCAAAATCATTTTGGTCATATCTCCCGCGAAAATGAAAATTTTGCAAAAATATCCAATTTGTCTTTTTTATTTGCCATACTCTTCCGAAATATCCACTTTTTGTCGAAAAGCTCGACCTTCAAAAAAACATGGACACGCTTTACGAATTTTAACCCCCATATAAGTTTTGTTGGCCAAGGACGGAACTAATTAATTTGCAGAAACCACATATTTTACATGATTTGCTTTAAATGTGACTCAGTGCTCTATAATTCAACTAGAAACACATGTGGTTCCGATTTATATATATATGGCTCCCATACAAATTTCGCTCTCGTCTTGTCTTTTTCCAACCTAGAAACCACGTATGTTCACCTATTTTCTTAAAAGTGGGCACAACGCCCTTTACTTCAACTTGAAACGTCTGTTGTGAAAGTGGAGCTGATTGGTTCAGATTTATATAGCTCGTATACAAATTTCGTCCTCGATTTGACTTTTTACGCTCCAGAAACCACATACAATTTTAACAGATCTTCTTCTAATTAGGCAAATCATCTTATATTTCAAGTAGAAAGACCTATGGTGAATATGGGTCAGATCGGTTCAGATTTATATTTAGCTTCCATACAAATTTCGCTCTTGGCTTGACTTACAGGTTAGATCACATCGGTCTATGACACATACAAAAATCCTTCCCGATTTCACTTTTACCGCATTGAATTGTATTCGGATAGAAAGGGAGGGTAGTTGGCCTCGCCCCACATTAGCCTTTCCTTACTTGTTATGATTATCAAAAGCAAAGCACACCTTTTGATTCAGGGAATTCTATAACCTGCGAATATTTAGCGTTTCTAAAGATTGAGTTTATAACAGTGGTGTATTTTTCGAGGAAGTTTTTGTATAAAAAATAAGAAGTATTATATTTATTTGTGCTATTTGATACAAATTTTAATAGATCAAAGTTAACAATGCATCTACAATTAAAATTATGCATCTACAATTTAAATTATATTTATTTTGCTTGGATTTAAATTTATTATACCCTCCACCTCCTGGGGTATACTAACACCTATTTGTAACACCTTGAAATATCGACCTGAGACCCTATAAAGTATATATATTCTTGATCGTCATAAAATTCTAAGACGATCTAGCCATGTCCGTCCGTCCGTCAGTTGAAAGCAGGCTAGTATCAAAACGAAAGGAGGTAGAGCGTTCAAATTTTCCATAAATGTGTCTTATAGTCGTATATCAGTTGGGATTGAAACGGGGCGAAATCGGCCCAAAGGGAAAAAATTTTCACTCGCAAGGACTAAAAATATCCATAATAATCAATAATATTTTAGCGTATTTAAGCATGTTTTTTGAATATGTCTATATGTTTATATTTGCTTGATATTTGGTATGCGCATTCCCCTTATAGCAAAAGTGTGCACCATAAAGTGATTCTTATTTGTAGGGGGTGAAATGGGGCAAAAAAGGGATAAAAAATGGTACACATTAAACGACAACAGCTAGAAACACGAAATTCGGTGTGTACATTCCTCTAGCTGAGTAGAGACATAATATAAAAATATTTTTTCCAAATTTGTACTTTTAAGGGGTAAAATGGGAATAAAGGGATAAAAATGATACCAACCAAATGGCTGCCTCTAGAATAATCAAATTCGGATTTCTCAAAATTTGTACTTTTTGGGATTAAAATGAAAAAAGGGATAAAAATAGTACCAATCGAATGACCGCAGCTAGAGTCATGAAATTCGGAGTACACATTCCACTGACTGTGTAGAGACACTGAAAATAAACGGATTTTTCGAAATTCGTACCTTTTGGGGTCAAAATGGAAAAGGGGATACAAATAGTACCAGCCAAATGACCGCAGCTAGAGTCATGAAATTCGGAGTATACATTCCTCTGACTGCGTAGACACGGCAAATAAAAAGTTTTTTTTCGAAATTCGTACTTTTTCTTGTATGGCAAAAATTGGTTGAATCATGAAGTTGTATAAATTTGGATTTTCAAAATTTTTACTTTTGAAATTAAAATAGAATGAAAATACAACAAACTGCAGCACCCACTATCAACCAATATTTATGGTATTTATGGTATTTAAGCTTTTTGAAAATATATACATAAGAATATTTATTTTTTGAATTGACTTCTTGATAACCTTGTCGTATAGGCGTGGGTTGAAATAATTAAAATATTATATTAATTTATAAAATTATTTTTTCTATAATTGTATTTGTTTTGGTTTGGCTAAATTAAAAAATTTATATTTTTCTGTAATATTAATGCACTTCTACGAAAATCGACATACTCTGTGGAATGCAATCCATGGTGGAGGGTATATAAAGTTCGGCCCGGCCGAATTTAACGCCGTTTTTACTTGTTTTTATTTTATTTCTTGCCAATAAATTTAATTTAGGTATTGATATCTAATCTTTTCTTTTAGACTTAAAAATTCTCATATGATCAATGTTGGCTATTTTGAAAATGTTTTCAAAACGTTCTTAAAGACATACCATACTAGAACCGTATATCGTTGTTATCATTTTGCGCTCTCAGGGCACTATTTACCCATTTGCAAAGTTTGTTTAGAAAACGCTTTCAAAACGTCCTAGAATACCATACGACGACCGTAAAACGCTGTTATCATTTTGGGGGTTTCAAAGCGCTTTATTCTTGACATATCCTACAGTCTGGAAACGCTTTGAGAACGCTTTTCGATACGAATTTTTCTTTCTGTGTGGTTTTGTTCAGGTCCAATAAAAATGTAAAATTGTCTCAAAGTGTAATAAAAACCTTGTAATGGGGTTGATAGTGGATATCATACAAGAAAATGTTTATATTTTATAAACAAAACATTTGTTGAATAAATATAGGTAAAATATAAATTAAACTATCTATTTTAAAATGGAATTTATATATATGAACAACAACAAATGCTTGTTTTAATTCTGGCCGGACTTCGACCGCATATTTCAAGATTTGTAAATCTTTTCATTACTTAAAATAATTGTTTGCTATTAGAGAATTAATTTTAATTCTATATTCCGCAATAAACATTGACACGGAGACGGAGTCTTGCATTTTTATTCGACTCCAACTCCGACTCCAACAAATTGCTTAGACTCCACAGCGCTGCTCGTCATAGTCCATCGTTTAAGTACCAGAGTGGCCACGAAAAGCGCTGGATATTGAAGCTCCGTTCATAAATAGCATCATTGGAAACCTTCGCTGCAAAAAAGTTTTCAGTACACCTCTTTTGTTTTCAGTACACTCTAATGTTCGTATGCTCCATGTCTTATGCCTGTTTGTTTTTTCATAGCTGCTATGTTTGTAAGTTTTCCTCGATATTTTTGTTTTCTTAAGATTTCTCTCCCAAGTGCGTGTGTGTATTTAAGAGGTATGTATGTATGTGTGTATGTATATTTGATTTTAATTTTGGGCTATAAATTGTAATACGTTTTCAATAAAAACATTTGTTTTTTTTTTTTCTTCTTTACGCCAGTCAAATGTGGATGGAGAAAGAGTGAGATAGAGTAAAGGAAACTGTAAACAAAAATTGATTAAACACATATTTCTTTTTAATAAAAATTGTTTATACCTGGGAGATTGTAGTGAAATACTAAAAGGCAAAGGGAGATTTGTTAGAGAGCTATATAAAAAAAATATAGTCAAATGTGAATGAGAGAAATTTTAACAGAATTGGGTTCAAAATTAAAAATTAATTAAAATATATGAAGTTTTAGTTCGGCTAAAGGCTTTTATTAAAAACTGGTGTTATATTTCGATTGAATTCTTCAATCATCTTCAGGGATATCTGTACAAAATTATAAACATTATAAATTTTACGTAAAAAATAAAATTAAATAAATTATTTAATGAATAAAGAATTATTATAAAAAGGTGTCTTAATATTTTATAGTTATTATTATACCCTACACCACTTCGTGGAATAGGGTGTTATAAGTCGATTTAACGATGTCTGTCTGTCCGTCCGTCCGTCTGCTGTCCATCTAAGCTTGTTCACAGTATACAGGTCGCAATTGCTGTCCGAATATCATGAAATTTGGCAGAAGTTACTTTTTTGGCTCCCGATTTCACTTTTTCCGCATTAGAAGCCACATATTGTACCAGATTTTCTTTAAAATTGGCACAACATTTTATAATCAAACTATAAGCACCTATGCTAAAAGTGGGTAAGATCGGTTCAGATTTAGATATAGCCCCAATACAAATGTCGCTCCCGATTTGACTTTTTCCGCTCTAGAAACCACATATTGTACCCGATTTTCTTTCAAATTGGGCCAACATTTTATAATCGAACTAGAAAGACCTATACTGAAAGTGGGTAAGATCGGTTCAGATTTAGATATAGTCCCCATACAAATTTCGCTCCCGTTTTGACTTTTTCCGCTCTGGAAACCACATATTGTACACGACTTTCTTTAAAATTGGCACAAGATTTTATAATCGAACTAGAAACACCTATGTTGAAAGTGGGTAAGATCGGTTCAGATTTAGATATAGCCGCCATACAAATGTCGCTCCCGATTTGACTTTTTCCGCTCTAGAAAACACATATTGAACCCAATTTTCTTTAAAATTGGGACAACATCTTATAATCCAACTAAAAACATTTACGGTGAAAGTGGGTAAGATCGGTTCAGATTTAGATATAGCCCCCATACAAATATCGCTCCCGATTTGTCTTTTTCCGCTCTGGAAACCACATATTGTACACGACTTTCTTTAAAATTGGCACAACATTTTATAATCGAACTAGAAACACCTATGCTGAAAGTGGGTAAGATCGGTTCAGATTTAGATATAGCCCCAATACAAATGTTGCTCCCGAATGTTTAACAGATTTTGGCTAAACTTTACATATTATATTTCACCAATAAGCATACATGGTGAAAGCGGGTCACATCATTACAGGTTTTAATATACCCCCATACAAATGTCCTTCCGATTTAACACTTTTTGTCAAACACATACATTTACATAATTCAAAAATCCTTCCCGATTTCACTTTTTTACCGAATTGAATTGTAATGAGATAGAAAGTGGGGTGTATCATATAGTCGACTCCGTCCGACTTTAGCCTTGCCTTAGTTGTTTGGGAGATGCCCATATGTTTATACTTTGGTATAACCCAAATTGGGCCCCATTCTGCATTCGTTCAGCCCTAGAAACTACAACTTACATCGGATCTTCATCAACTTTTGCAGATCATTCTATGTTTCAACTAGAAATACCTACCGTGAATGAGAAATATATTGGCACATGTTTTAGCACAGGCCTCAAGTGTTGTTATAGGCCCCCTTCAAATGTCCGCCCGATTCATCCTATTACCGCTGTATAATCTGTATTTGTCTTTGGATCATGATCAATTTTTCCATGTTATATTTACTTTACTCGGAATATGTGCTGGGAAATTGGATCAATTACTTTATTATTTACCATATTCATTAAATTTGACTAAAGATGAATTGTTAGTATAGTTTATATGAACTACATAAAATTGCTCCCATGAAATACCTGGGTTTAGTAATAAAAGCGAGGTATATACGCAAGGAGTGGTGTAGGGTATTATATGGTCGGCCCCGCCCGACTTTAGCCTTTCGTTACTTGTTTTTCTTTTAGTTTTTTTTGTTTGTATTATATTTATATTTATTTTAATAGAATGCAAATTTATTTACAAATGGCATGGTGACATTTATTACTTGGCTGCAGACTACCACGATCATGATTTCGACTATTCTATAAATCTCGAATCTGTAAGAAAAATAATCTATTTGGAAGTCTTACTTAAGCCATATCCGACGCAAAGATGTATATTTCGCAAAACTATTCAAATTGTATTTTTACCTTTCTCTCCTAAAATATTATTTTTTTTCCATAATCAACATCAACATTTAAAGCCAAACCCATTCTACTTTATTATTGTTTTGCCCAAAAGGTGTTGTGTCTAATAGAAAATCCATTTGCTGAGTTTATTTCAATTCCCTAAAAACATTTGGCCAAGATTTCCGTTGGCGAATCACTGGGCAACCACCAAACTCGTGGGTACGACTTTAAAATCAATTAAAAATTCACCCACGAAAAACACTGAGATCCCGCCGTAAGAATCTGCCTTCATGTTCATTTAGATTGCTATTTTAATGCTGCTATTGTTTGGCATAAAGCACACTTTGAGGCTTAAAATCTTTAAAAACCATTATTATTATTATTCGGTTTTAATTGCAAAACAATTACACCAAACGAGTTTTATATGACTAACTCCCTGGGATACCAGCTCAGTCAGCCAAACTGCCAGCCCACCTGCCAACAGGGCCATCCACCAAACCGCCAAAAACTTACCTGCAAAGAAAAGAGCACAGCAAAAAACCGGCATGAGTAAAGGTATGAGCAAACATTACTAATTGTTGAAATTTACAAATAGAAACAACATCAAGAAGTAGACTGAAACAAAATGAAGAAAAAAAAACGCCAAAGTAACCGCCAGGACGGGAAACGGAACGTTGGAATGGCAAACAAGCAAATAAATTAAAAAGCCTAAAACAAGCAAACTGACAGTGGAATTTTTAATGATGACGTTTTGTACCTTGAGTGGGGATAAATAGGAAACGGAGCAAATATATGCAAGAGCCAACCACACAACCAACGCCCAAGCGACCGGCAGGAAAAAAATTCCATTCGCAACATATAATTACAGCTAATTACGATTTTATGAAATGCCGAATTGTTTAAGGTCTTAAAAGTGTAGGCAATAAAAATGTTTGCATAAATTCCGTAGAAACCCCTTTGTGTGTGTGTGTGTGTGCACACAGGTCGTTCGGCAACAGGAAATGGGTAATGATTTTGATGTTCGAACAACAAGGATTTTATATTTCCTGTTGTATCCTTGAAGCCAATGCTGCCGCATTCGGGTTAATGCTTGTCTTTAATTACTATTTAATGTTCCAGCAGAGGATAAGTGCGGCGCGCATTGGCAAATATATTTCATAAAGTGATGTGGAGCGCTACGAAGGTATTCTAAAATAATTAGATCATTGAGAAATATTGTGTGAAAAAAACAAATTGATAAAATTAATTTTCCACCTATTTCCATTGCCAATTCAATTGCACTATTGTAACATTCCATTCTTAATTTTCAGTCTTAAATTAAAATTTATTATACCCTCCACCTCCAGGATGGGGGTATATTCATTTTGTCATTCCGTTTGTAACACCTTAAAATATTCATCGGATACCCCATAAAGCATATATATTATGGGTCTGTCCGTTTGGCTGTCTGTTGAAAGCACGATAGCGGCCGAACGAAATGAGCTAGGAGGTTCAAATTTTTTCTAAATGTGTCTTATGGTTGCAGATCGGTTGGAAATGAAAGTGGGCGAAATCAGTCCAGAGGGACAATTTTTTCCCTCACAAGGACTAAAAATACCCCAAAAAATATGCTGAAATACTCTATATATGTATTTCAGCATGTTTTATGAACATAATAGCTTGTATTCAGTTGATATTTGCAACGCGCATTCCCTTTATAGCATAAAAGGGCACCATAGAGTGATTTTTATTTGTATGGGGCGAAATGGGACGAAAAGGGATAAAAATAGTACCTATCAAACGACAACAGATAGAAACACGAAATTTGGCGTGTACATACCTCTAATAGATTAGATACATAATATACAAGCATTTTTTTCTAAATTTGTACTTTTAAGGGTTAAATGGGGATAGAGGGATAAAAATAGTACCAACCACACGGCTGCACCTAGAATAATGAAATTCGGTGTGGAATATATACACCGAATTTCATTATTTCATTTCATCTGATTGCGTACACACATAAAATAAAGGAATTTTTCGAAATTCGTACTTTTAGGGGGACAAAAATGGATAAAATATGGTACCAATGATACGACAACAGCTAGAATCATCCCTCTAATTGCGTAAACACGTAAAATAGAGGGATTTTTCGAAATTCGTACTTTTAAGGGATATAATTGAAAAAGAGGGATAAAAATGGGACCTTCCAAACCGCTGAAGTTGATATCATGAAATTCGGTGTGTATTCGCTGGTCTGACTATGAAGACTCGAAACAAAAAGGCTTTCTTCCAAATTTGTACATTGGGGCGAATGGGGATATCTTTAAAATTTGTACTTTTCTTATCAAAATAATGCAGTCACTTTGTCTGTATTTGAAAATGCTTCTCCCTAATGGCGACTGACAATCGCCTAATATTTTCGGCATGTTCACTTTCACAATTTCAGCATTTTATTTATATATAGTAGTCGATTTCAAACAGTGCGCATAAGTATACATTATAGTTTGAAATAGTAATCAAATATGGTTCTGTACTTCGTAATATGGTTCTGTACTTCGACGTCGACATCCTTTAATCTGCTGGTAATACTGTGGAATGCACTCCGTGGTGGAGGGTATATAAGATTCGGCCCGGCCGAACTTAACGCCTTCTTACTTGTTTTTTGTTTGGATTGGATTGGAGCATATTGATTTATAAAATAACAACAAAAATTGGTTTATGAGTTTTTTATTTTTCTTTTTACCAGAACTTCCAATTTTCGTAGAAGGTACGGGTGGGTCACATAATATTTTAAATTTGAACTACCGATTACTTTGACTTTGAAAGGTAGCATAACATTAACATTTTTATTTTCAGGTTTGGACAAAATCGGTTAAACAATTGGGAGCAACATTTGTATTTGGGCTATATCTAAATCTGAACCGATCTAACCCACTTTCACCATAGGGTTTTTTTACTTGAATTATAAACTGTTGTGGTTTCTAAAGCGGCAAAAGTCAAATTGGGAGCGACATTTGTATGGGGGCTATATCTAAATCTGAACCGATCTTACCCAATTTCTGCACAGGTATTTCTAGTTGGATTATAAGATGTTGTGACAAGTTTAAAGAAAATCGGGTACAATATGTGGTTTCTAGAGCGGAAATTGTCAAATCGGGAGCGACATTTGTATTGGGGCTATATCTAACTCTGAACCGATCTTAGGTAATTTCTGCATATGTGTTTCTAGTTGGATTATAAGATGTTGTGCCAAATTTAAAGAAAATCGAGTATAATATGGAGTTTCTAGAGCGGAAATGTCATATCGGGAGTGAAATTCGTATGGGAGCTATATGTAAATCTGAACCTATCTGACCCATTTTCACTATGGGTGTTGCTAGGACAAATATAATATATTTCGCCTTATTTGAAGAGGATCTGTTAAAAAAAGTGGTTTCTAGAGCGGAAAAAGTCAAATCGGGAGCGAAATTTGTATGGAAGCTGTATATAAATCTGAACCGATCTGACCTATTTTCACCATAGGTGTTCCTAGTTTAAATATAAGATGTTTTGCCAAATCTGAAGACAATCTGATACAATATGTGGTTTCTAGAGCGGCAAAACTAAAATCAGGAGCGAAATTTGTATGAGAGCTAAAGAGTGATTTTTTTGAGGTTAGGATTTTCATGCATTAGTATTTGACAGATCACGTGGGATTTCAGACATGGTGTCATAGAGAAAGATGCTCAGTATGCTTTGACATTTCATCATGAATCGTCTTACAAACGAACAACGCTTGCAAATTATTGAATTTTATTATCAAAATGCGTGCTCTGTTAAGAAAGTTCATTGCGCGCTTCCATTTTATGGTCAGTTTAATCGACCCACTGAAGCGGCTATTCGGGCTATTGTGACTAAATTTCGCACCAAATTTACATTGTTGGACATTAAACCACCAACACGCTTACGTAGAGTGCGAACTGAAGAAAATATCGCAGCTGTATCGGCCAGTGTTAATGATGACCACCAATTTTCGATTCGTCGCCGTTCGCACCAATTGGGTCTCTGTTACTCAAAAACGTGGAAATGCCAAAATTGGACTAAGCGGATGGACCACCTAAGACGCAGCCGCGGTCAACATTTAAATGAAATTATCTTCAAAAAGTAAATGTCATGGACCAATCTAACGTTTCAAATAAAGAACCGATGAGATTTTGAAAATTTTATGCGTTTTTTGCAAAAAAAAAGTTATCAAGCTCTTAAAAAATCACCCTTTATATACAAATCTAATGTGACCCATTTTTACCACAGGTGTTTCTAGGTGAAATATAAGATGTTTTGCCAATTTTGAAGAAAATCTGTTGTTATATGTGGTATCTAGAGTGAAAAGAGTCAAATCGTGAGTGATATTCGTATGGGGGCTATATCTAAATCTGAACAGATTTTCTTAAAATTAAATAGCGTTCGTTCTTATCCCGAAAAATTTCGTTGTGCAAAGTTTCATTTGGTTCTGTCTACAATTGCGACCTGTATCGTGATTACAAGAATAGATGGACAGACAGACAGACGGACATTGCTAAATCGATTCAAAAAGTGATTCTAAGTCGATCGGTATACTTAACAATGGGTCCATCTCTCTTCCTTTTGGATGTTACAAACAAATACACAAAGACATAATACTCTCGTGGAGTGTATAAATATTAAATTTACATCGGCGAAATTTAAATTTTTGTTAAATAGTTATTGAAATTATTCATACAAAAATTTTGCTGTCAAATTTAGAAAATATTATGCAAAGTCATTCGACAAATTTTTTTAAGCTCACCATGCACTATGGTCCCAAATCCATTTTTTTGCAGAAATTCAAAAAATTAAAATTGGAAAGTGGTAAATGTGCATATATTTTCTTTATGGCAACACTCCAAGCAATCAAGAAAATATACTGGAGAAAATTAAGTGGCAACACCACAAGGCTGAATGGTACTTAAACTTTGCGGTTCAAAAAAAGTGGGATTAATTTTGATATAAAGCAGTTTTACAAATTAATTAAAATCAAGACTTAAAAAGAAAATAATAAAGTGACTATATTATGAAAATTGACGGCAAGAGTTAGTAGTTGAAAAATTATATTTAACATTTTATGATTATTGTGGTCTTGTAATTTTGTGATTTGTCGAGAACATAATCTATAAATGTCGTGGACCAAAAGTTATATGTATGACTCAACTTGACTCAAAGTGTAAATGTGAAAGTGTTCGTCTGAGGTTGTAGTTTATTGTGGAATTAATATCTCGTCAGCATTTTTCGGCAAACTCCAAAAATTTTCATTTTATTTTAGCACAGTTTTTGATTAGCCATAGAAATATATATGATTATATCTCTGAATTAGTTTTGTGTACGACCAATATTTCATTTAAAAGGTATTGAAAGTACCTTTAAAATGGTATACAACATCATTCACCTTTTTGTACACATGTATACATTTTACTTTACTTCTTGAAATAATTATATAAATTGCAGTTTAAAGTATACTATTTGTATGCTATATTTTGCTTTTGTAATAATGTCTAGAAAAACACATTTCGTCCAAATAAACAATTCTTCATTCTTTTAAGCTTTCATAATATTTTGTTTTTGGTCACCCTTTACCAATAAAGGGTGATAATTATGTTGGTTATATATTGAGTTTATATGGGAGGTGGTAGTGGGCGTGGTCCGATCGGCCAATTTTATTTTTATTTTTTGCGTATGATATGTCTAGCAAATGTGCAATTCCAAGACTGTATGTTTATTTTTCGACTTTATGCCATAAAAAATGGATTTGGGACCAGTGTGCCATGTGTGATTGGAAACCGATTTCTATAATAAAATGTTTATGGTCGTTTCACAAAAAAATACTATTCCATTGCTTGTACTTTTAAATTGTTGACACTATGCCATTGCTTTTTAGAGTAGAAAGAATTTAACTTTTAGCAATGTTCATTGCAACTAATTATTAGCCCGCAAATATCGAGAAGATTTTTCCTCTTCGCAAAATGTAATAATGAGATAAACATCGTTTAATGTAAAATATTTCAAGTACCACTCACAAAATATATTAGCTGATCACAAACAGATTCCTTGGCATCATTTGAACCATTCTGTTGGCATGCGCTCAGCCAAAACCATTGCCAAAGTTATGAAGGATGAGTTGTTAAATCTTTATAGAAATCAGCATATTATTGCCATCTTCAACTAATTGGTGGCACTAAATGCTACAACGATGCTTTCGTTTCATGCGTTGCCAAAACAACAATCGCATGTCATCCCCCTAGAACAGTAATGCACAGTGGAACATTTTCAAAGAAATGTAAAATATTTTCAAAGAAATATATAATACCCAATGGTCACATTAGATATGTTCCACATACAATAACGCCCATCCCTTGGCGATATATATATAATTCTATCACAGTTCATAGGAATTAGCCATCGTGAAATCCACTGATGATTCTGAACTGATTGGTATGCAAATCATTGCATCTGGTCAAATGCTATATCAGTCGGAATTATTGAGATGGATGCTATTTTCAAGATTAATGTCAAAACATTCATATTTAAAAGGATGTGTGGGACTACATATATATTAAAATCTGATCCGGATTTCTTTATATTGAATTGGTTCTCCGACAATATTCATTTTCCAAAAAAACGAATCAAATTCTCTGTTTCTGATACTTTTCGATATTTCTGCATTTTCTTTCCAATTCACCCCCACTGTGCATCCCGTTTGTACATTTATTTCAAAAAGCCTTTTCGCAACTACTTAACGAACTACTTACAACATATCATCACTTGTTGTAATCTTCAGCAACATATTTCTATGTACGAGCAATTCTCTGTTGGTGGATATGCCAGGGAGTGGGAGGCACGGCGTATATAAGTATCTGTTTGTGGATTGTTTAGGGAAGGACTGATTCCATATCTTTGAGCGGTATCTAGGAGCGGGTAACTAGCTGCAAACGTTTTTAGCGTTATGTTGTTGTTGTTTACGTTGTTGCCTTCATATTTTTGCGTTTTGTTCGTACTTCAGAAAATAATTGCGCGCTTAGGCGATTGGGGGTGGTACTATATCGAAAATGCCCATCCTGCCCCCGCCCAAATAACGATGCTGTTTTTTGTTGTTGTTGGAATAATCTCTTGTAAGTCAGATACTTTACACAGAGCATCCGAATGTTCATGGTCGGTTTGTTTGTAATTGTTGTTGCTGTTGCTGATGTTGTTGGCCCTTAAAATCGAAAAACTTTACGCTGTTTGTATTGAAACGTTCATGTTCTTTTTTCACAAAGATTGGATATTACATTTTGTAGTTGTTGCTGTTGTCTTTTTAAGCAGCTTATCTATAGAAAGCAGCAAATACGTTTGTGCAGTTGATGGCGTTCAAGTTGGAAGTTTCGTTAACAGATGATTTACTTAATAATTGGAAAAACTAATAATTGGAGTCGGTAGTCGCAGTGATGATTGTGTGTCAATGCAATATTCGTATAACTGTTTGATTAATACCGGAACGGAAGTTTATATTATTCAAAAATTCCACGGAATTCAGATTTCACTTTCGAACTTCATGAAAATTGCAATTCTGTTGGTGGAAATCGTTGCACCGTTGTTAGGCAAGAGGATGTAGGTAATCTGGGTACAGCCTTAGCAATGAAGTGATTCTCTACAAGAAAGTTTAAATACAGAACAAGTTTTTTTTTACTGGCGACCCCTAAGTTAAGTTGTGTTGCCAGTCACAAAATATGAATCCAATTAAAGTTGTATGTCTCTCGCCAAAGAAACCCACCTGTGCAGCCAACGAAACATTTTCTTACAGAGGTTTATACAGGCCAAGTTCCCTAGTCTTCAAAAAAAGAAGCCGGAGGTAACTAAACGTCTGCTTGACATAGTCGGTCAGAGACATAAAAGTTGTACGATGACCTCAATCTCATCCTGTCCTCACACCTCCGATAAAAGTAGATTTGCTGATGTTCGCCCACTGGGGAATTATAGGGCTGTTTTTCTTTAAGCCGGGTTAACAAGATGCGATAACAAAAACTTTAATAAAAATTTAATTTTTCGTTCAAAATAAAAAATCATTTTTTCACATTGTCGCCAACTACAATATAAATATATGTATCAAAAGAAATTTTCAAAAAAATATTTTGTGTCGACTTTATTGGACTTAGCCTCGATATCCATCATTTTGACTTACACTGGATAATTATCTAGGCTAAGTCAAACATTTATAACACAAAATTATTTTTTCAAAATTTGTTTTCACACACAAATTGATATTGCTTTTGGCGACAATTTTAAAAAAGAATTTTTTATTTTGAGTGAAATTTTAGCATTTTATTTAGTCTTAAAGAAAAAACAGCCCTTTTGTCTCCTACGAGGATTCCCTTTCTATACTCTTCACCATAGGATGGAATGTACAACCATTTTGTTATACCGTTTGTATCACACAGTGCAACACGAACAAATACAACCCTTACGGACACTACAAAGTCATAAAAGACCAAAAAAGACCCGTGCCTACCCGTTTTGCCCAAAGTCATGCACTTTTTATGGGCCCCCAAAGATTTGTAGCCTCGGTGTCATTTTTGCAAAAAGGGATCATTTTCTCAGGATCATATCATGCAAACCGTTTGCAATTTTGATTTACTCTCTGAAGCACAGTCGTAGCTCTTGTTATAAAGAAGAAAAATTGTGAACATACAAAATCAAAAAAACCGCATCTTCAAGGCCAAAATTGCAAAAAAACTGTAAAAAATTCGATTTTTTAACCTTTTCGCCTTGTTCAGGACCATGGTAGCAAAACGTTAAAAATTCAAAGAAATAATCAACTACAAAAATGTACCTCAGATCTCAGTAAACAACTTTCTAGAACATATGGACTTCTTAGGGATTCTTCTTAACACCGTTTAGGTAGGAAAAATATATTTTGCAGGACTGTTTCTGTTAATGGTCAGGCCGACTATAGTGCGTATGAGTGGTATTATACTCAATCAACAGCACGTATACGCTACCTACACACACTCCAGCCTATGAGATTTGTTCGACAACATTGCGATTTTGACCTTGAAGATTAAGTTTTTTTGATTTTATATGTTCACAATATTTGTTCTTTATGATAAGAGCAACAACTTTACCTGAGAGAGTAAATCAAAATTACAAACGGTATGCAAGATATGAGCCTGAGAAAATAATCACTTTTTTGCAAAAATGACACCGAGGCCCTAATCTTTGGGGACCCATAAAAAAGTGCATGACTTTGAGCAAAACTGACAGACATGTTTTTTGGTCTTTTAGCACGTAGTGGTGTCCGTATATGTTTATATTACTATGACTTAAAAAATTACACACAGTGTAATCGTAAGGTCGTGGATAAATGCTTACGATTTATTGTATAATTTGAAAATAGATTAGGACGAACGAATGAGCGTTGACACTACACCCAATATTACTGGGTAACTATACCTGCATATATTATTATTAAGTGCGATTTTGTGGGCGGATATTCGAAAAGTGACTTGTGCTGCTCATTCGTTTGTGAGCATCATTTACTTAAAGTGGCCGGATATGTTGTTGAAATGTAGCTGCTAAGCCACCTGAGGAAACCTCTGACAGGGTG
Source organism: Polietes domitor (assembly GCA_947397865.1). NCBI lineage: Eukaryota > Metazoa > Arthropoda > Insecta > Diptera > Muscidae > Polietes > Polietes domitor. The sequence goes on along the minus strand of OX377621.1, from coordinate 142,054,584 downwards.
GAAAACATGATAGTGGTTGTGTACAGCCAAATAATAAATGTCACCATGTCGTTTGCAAATAAATTTACATTCTATACAATATCGATTTAAAATGGTCTTGAGCCAGGAGAATATCAAATTTCAAATACTGATTACAGACCAAAATAAAACAAACGAAATAAAAAACTTTCGAAAAAAATTGTTTTTAGGAATAAAGTCAACTTTTGTGCAATAGAAGACTAAAATTTTGCGATGATGTGTATTTGGTGTAATGTATTGATCAATCAAAATCGATATTTTGAGTTTTTGTGATATTCCTCCGATTTACATCTCATTTTCTTAATTTTACAAGAAAACTAGATTTAATACCGTCGTTTTTATACCCTCCACCTCCAGGATGGGGGTATACTAACTTTGTCATTCCGTTTGTAACACCTTGAAATATCGACCTGAGACCCTATAAAGTATATATATTCTTGATCGTCATAAAATTCTAAGACGATCTAGCCATGTCCGTCCGTCTGTCCGACTGTCGCAACTGTAATCATGGAATTTGGTGTATACATTGCTCTGACTGCATAGACAAGCAAATAAAAAAGTTTTTTCCAAATTCGTACTTTTTCTTTTACGGAGAAATTGGTTGAATCATGAAGTTAGCTTATTTTGCACTATGTAGGTCTGATAATGAATTTTCAAAATTTGTACTTTTGGAATTAAAATAAAACGGAAATACAACCAACTATTGCACTCACTATTTACCAATATTTATGGTATTTAAGCTTTTTGAAAATATATATATTTAATTTTTGTATTGACGTATTGCTTTATAAGCGTGGTTTGAAATTAAAATATTATATTTATTAGAGTTACAACAAAAATTATTATATTTATTTATAAAATTATTTTTTCAATATTTGTTTTAGTTTGGCTATATTAAAAAATATATTTTCCTGCAATATTACTCCACTTCTACGAAAATCGACATCCTCTGTGGAATGCAATCCATGGTGGAGGGTATATAAAGTTCGGCCCGGCCGAACCTAACGCCTTTTTTAGTTGTTAATAATAATTCAGCTATTTCTTATTAACAATATGAATTCCAAAAGTAAAAATTTTGAAAACACATTATCTCTCATGTACACAGTGCAAGATAATCTAACTTCATTTTTGCTGTAAAATATAGAAATTTGGACAAATATTTTTATTTTGCAAGTATATGCAGTCAGATGAATGTATACACCTAATTCCACGATTCTAGCTGGTCATTTCGATGGTATCATTTTATCCCCTTTTTTATACCCTCCACCTCCAGGATGGGGGTATATTCACTTTGTCATTCCGTTTGTAACACCTTGAAATATTCATCGGAGACCCCATAAAGTATATATATTCTGGGTCGTGGTAAAATTCTAAGACGATATAGCCATGTCAGTCTGTCCGTCTGTCTGTCTGTCTGTCTGTCTGTCTGTCTGTCTGTCTGTCTGTCTGTCTGTCTGTCTGTCTGTCTGTCTGTCTGTCTGTCTGTCTGTCTGTCTGTCTGTCTGTCTGTCTGTCTGTCTGTCTGTCTGTCTGTCTGTCTGTCTGTTGAAAGCACGATAGCGGCCGAACGAAATGAGCTAGGAGGTTCAAATTTTTCCTAAATGTGTCTTATGGTTGCAGATCGGTTGGGATTGAAAGTGGGCGAAATCGGGCCAGAGGGAAAAATTTTTCCCTCACAAGTACTGAAAATACCCCTAATATTTAGAGTGTCTCAGCATGTTTTTTGAACATAATAGCTTGTATTTACTTGATATTTGCAATTCGCATTCCCTTTATAGCATAAAAGGGCACCATAGAGTGATTTTTATTTGTAGGGTGCGAAATGGGACGAAAAAGGGATAAAAATATTACCTATCAAACGACAACAGATAGAAACACGAAATTTGGCGTGTACATTCCTCTAATAGAGTAAATACATAATATAAAAGTATTTTTTCTAAATTCGTACTTTTAAGGGATTAAATGGGGATAGAGGGATAAAAATAGTACCAACTTAACGGCTGCACCCAGAATAATGAAATTCGATATATACATTCCTCTGATTGCGTAGACACGTAAAATAAAAGAACTTTCTAAAATTCGTACTTTTTGGGGTTCAAATGGAAAAAGGGGATACAAATAGTACCTACAAAATGACATCAGCTGAAATCATGAAATTCGGAATATACATAAAACGTTTTTTCCAAAATTCGTACTTTCAAGGGATACAATGGTTACAGGGGATAAAAATAGTACCAACTAAACGAATACAGCTGGAATGATGAAATTCAGTGTGTACATCCCTCTAATTGTGTAGGTACGTAAAATAAAGTGATTTTAGATAGTCGTACTCTTGAGGGGGCAAATTGGAAAAAGGGGATAAAAATGGTACCAACAAAATGGCCGCTGATAGAATCACGGAATTCGGTGTATACATAGCATAGCCACGTAAAATATTTTTTCTTCCAAATTCGTACTTTATTTTGTTGTTTTTACGACAAAAAATGGTAGAATCAGGAAGTTTAAAAAATTATACTTTTGAAATTAAAATAGGATGGAAATACAACCAACCAAACGACTATAGCTGAAAATTTACTTTATGAATTGAAGTATTATGTCCATTACATATATATATATAATACAAATATTGGTAGCCTTGACTTATTAATTAAATTTCTTATTTTCATACAGTTTATTTCCTCTTGTAGCTTGGAAGCACCACAAAGAAAATAAATGGGACAAAAAGGGATAAAATATGGTACCAATGATACGACAACAGCTAGAATCATAAAATTCGGTGTGTACATCCCTTTAATTGCATAGACACGTAAAATAGAGGGATTTTTCGAAATACTGGGATAATAATGGGGATATCTTTAAAATTTATACTTTTCTTATCACTTATCTCACTTTTCTTATCATCTGAAAACGCTTCTCCTTAATGACGACTTACAATCGCCTAATATTTAGGCATGTTCACTTTCACAATTTCAGCATTTTATTTATATATAGTAGTCGATTTCAAATAGTGTGCATTATAGTTTGAAATAGTAAACAAATATAGTAATGTGCATAAAAATATCACAACTTTCGCAATATGGTACTGTGCTTCTATGTAAAGTCGACTTCCTTTAATCTGCTGGTAATACTATGGAATGCACTCCGTGGTGGAGGGTATATAAGATTCGGCCCGGCCGAACTTAACGCCTTCTTACTTGTTTTATATTTATTTATAACATTATTTTTTCAATATTTTTACTTGTTCATTTTCGAAAGTTCTACACTTAAGGGGTGGGGAGTACGACTTTCGAAAATCTCTTTATTTTACGTGTCCACTCAATGTACACACCAAATTTCATCATTCTAGCTGTAGCCGTTTAGCTGATCCATTTTTATACCCTCCTTCACTTTGTCATTCCGTTTGTAACACCTTGAAGTATTCATCGGAGACCCCATAAAGTATATATATTCTGGGTCGTGGTAAAATTCTAAGACGATATAGCCATGTCCGTCTGTCTGTCTGTCTGTTGAAAGCACGATAGCGGCCGAACGAAATGAGCTCGGGGGTTCAAATTTTTCCTAAATGTGTCTTATGGTTGTAGATCGGTTGGGATTGAAAGTGGACGAAATCGGCCCAGAAGGAAAATTTTTTCCCTCACAAGGACTGAAAATACCCCTAATATTTAGAGTATTTCAGCATGTTTTTTGAACATATTAGCTTGTATTTACTTAATATTTGCAATGCGCATTCCCTTTATAGCATAAAAGGGCACCATATAGTGATTTTTATTTGTAGGGGGCGAAATGGGACAAAAAGGGATAAAAATGGTACCTATCAAACGACAACAGATAGAAACACGAAATTTGGCGTGGACATTCCTCTAATAGAGTTGATACATAATATACAAGTATTTTTTCTATATTTGTACTTTTAAGGGGTTAAATAGGGATAGAGGGATAAAAATAGTATCAACCTAAATAATGAAATGCACCTAGAATAATGAAATTCGATAAATACATTCCTCTGATTGCCTCGACACGTAAAATAAAAGAACTTTCCAAAATTCGTACTTTTTGGGGTTCAAATGGAAAAAGGGGATAAAAATAGTACCTACCAAATGACAGCAGCTAGAATCATGAAATTCGGAGTATACATTCCTCTGACTGCATAGACACGAAAAATAAAACGTTTTTGCCAAATTCGTACTTTCAAGGGATAGAATGGTTACAGGGGATAAAAATAGTACCAACTAAACGAATACAGCTAGAATGATGAAATTCGGTGTGTACATCCCTCTAATTGTGTAGATACGCAAAATAAAGAGAGCTTAGATAGTCGTACTCTTGAGGGGGCAAAATTGGAAAAAGGGGATAAAAATGGTACCAACAAAATGGCCGCTGATAGAATCATGGAATTCGGTGTATACATTCCTCTGACTGCATAGCCACGTACTTTATTTTGTTGCTTTTACGACAAAAAATGGTAGAATCATGAAGTTGTCTTATACTGCGTACGTGAGATATAAGGTATTTTCAAAATTTATACTTTTGAAATTAAAATAGTATTTCCAACCAAACAAACGACTGTAGCTGAAAATACTCTCTCTTCACCCAATATTTAGGGTATTTATGATTGCTCCCTTATATTTATTTTATGAATTGAAGTATTATTTCCTTTATATATATACATAGTATACAAATATTGGTAGCCTTGGCTTATTAATTAAATTTCTTATTTTCATACAGTTAAAATTTGTTGCGGACATTCCTCTTGTAGCTTGGAAGCACCACAAAGAAAATAAAAGTTTTAGCGGGCGAAATGGGACAAAAGGGATAAAATATGGTACCAGTGATACCACAACAGCTAGATTTAAGGGATATAATTAAAAAGAGGGATAAAGATGGGACCTACCAAACCTCTGAAGTTGAAATCATGAAATTCGGTGTATACATTCTGACTATGTACATTTGGCCGGAGAATGGGGCGAATATATATGGGGATATCTTTAAAGTTTATACTTTTCTTATTACTTTGTCTGTATCTGAAAATGCTTCTTTCCAATGGCGACTGACAATCGCCTAATATTTAGGTATGTTCACTTTCACAATTTCAGCATTTTATTTATAAATAGTAGTCGATAATAAACAGTGCGCATAAGTATACATTATAGTTTGGAATATTAAACAAATATTGTAATGTGCATAAAAAATCACAATTTTCGTAACATGGTACAGTACTTCTATGTAAAGTCGACATCATTTAATCTGCTGGTATGCACTGTGGAATGCACTCCGTGGTGGAGGGTATATAAGACTCGGGCCGGCCGAACTTAACGCCTTCTTACTTGTTATCCCTCTGTTCTCATTGTATCCCTTGACAAAATGAATTTGGAAAACCAGTTTTATTTTTCGTCTCCAAGCAGTGGGAGGAATGTATACATCGAATTTCTTGATTCTAGCTATGGCCATTTGATTGGTACTATTTTTATCCCCTTTTTCCAACTTACCCCTTTAAGTACGAATTTCGAAAAATCCCTCTATTCCTATTTTACCTTCTAATAGTACGAATTTGGATAAAATTCGTTTATAATCTGTAACTACTCAATTTGAGGAATGTACAGACCAAATTTCGAGTCTCTAGCTGCTGTCGTTTGCTAGGTATCGTTTTTATCCCTTTTTGTCCCATTTCATCCCCTACGAATAAGAATCACTTTATGGTGTGTTTTTGTTATAAGAAGAGTGCTCATAGTCAATATTAAATATTAATTACTCTACATACTCTTAATATTAGGGTATTGTGAGAGAAAAATGTTTCCCTACCGATGTACTAGTCGTAGACGAATTTATGGAAAATTTGGACCTCCTAGCTCCTTTCGTTTAGATACTAGCGTGCTTTCAGCAGACGGACATGACTTGAGCGTCTTAGAATTTTATGTCGATCAAGAATATATATACTTTATAGGGTCTCAGGTCGATATGTGACAGTTGTGACAAACGGGATGACAAACTTAGTATACCACCATCTGGAGGTTATAATTAATGTTTTCATTGGTTTTAACTTGATCTGTAAGCAAATTGATTTGTACTAGGAGATTCCTCTGGCTCAAAGACATTTTGCATCTATATTCGATGGAATGCATTCTATAGAACTTAAGTCTTAATTGTTCTACGACCATATCCGAAGAACTGGAAGCCCCTATTACACTTCATTCGGTAGTTGGTGTGCTTTCAACAGACGAACTAAAAACGAGCTTGGGTTTTAGATCGAATATGGTGGTCATTTATAAGGCGAGTCCACTTCTTGGTCCACTAACGTGATGTGGAAGGATCATATATCTGCTCCTAGGATAACTAAATTGAAATTTGGGAAATCTAACCAATTTCGATAGTAATGAGAGGCTACTGTCCACTGTCTGAACTCATTTGTCTTAAATTCCATAGCGTCAGTCCCCGGTCTGTAATAGTCTTCTCACAGCCTTCCAGATTTTTGACCGGATTTCCCGAAAATTCTGCTTCAACTAATCCCTATCATTCCTTATGAAGAAATACTCTCACGATTTGCTAACACTAGCGCTTTCTTCACTCTCGTTCTCTCACTACACCCAAAATGCTTGCATTTCACGACATTTCAAACTGTCATCAAAGTGCATCCACTAAAACCATTTGCATTCATATTTCATAACATTCGCTGCCAAAAAGAAATACTTAAAACCATCATTATAATCGCTTTTTCATTAAAGCGACAAAAAGCATAATTCAGCTTTTTCTTATGCTATTTTCTTAGCATTTCCATAATTCTTACTCTGATTTTTGTGAAAACATATGCAAATTTTTCGCGACCAAACTAAAAAAGAACGGAAGACGTCGGTCGTCGTTGCAACCACAAACGTTCACACCCGAAATAGTGGCAGCAGCATTTTGCATCCATAACAAAAAACCCACCCAAAAGAAGCGGACAAATGCCGCCGGAGGAGGAGCTCCGCACCACAAAAAAGTCCAAATCAAATGAAACGTAAACGTTTTGAGGGAAAACTTAATGTAATGAAAAGTAACTAAATTTGGATTTATAGCAGCGGCAGATGAAAAACATCATCGCCAGAGATAGCTGGAAATGGAAATAGCACTGGAGGTGGTATGCTGGAGTAATTTCCATTGCAGCCAAGCTGAAATGACATTCAATTTAAAGGCCATTATATGCACTCCACTTGAAAGGAATTCACAAAAATTTTTCGGTTACTTTCGTGGTGTGTTGGTAAAATGAAAGGAAATAAATCTCAGGTTTTCTCTTCTTTTTTCTTCTGTTTCCTTGGCAATGTTGCCGGGGCCGGGGGTGAGGATGTGCGTTTCAAGCAAATCTTTGACATTTAATCAACATAGTCATGACAACGAAAAGATTCGTAGAAACTTGCAAAGGGAGTGGCGGCAAAGGAGTGATGGGAAACATCGCTCAATGAAAGGCAGGAAAGTGAAGAGTCGGTGGATAATAGGGAATTATCTATATTGTGGGTTAAGAAATATCTTCAGCTGGAAGGCTACTTAATAAAGGGGACACAGTCTCCTGGTTGCGACAAATTTTTAAATGAACTATTTTGAACTATTAACTCGAAAAGAAATATGAAATCTTTGACAAATTAAAAATTACCGCTATTTAATTTGAAGAAAAACGGTTCAGATTTAGACATACAAATATCGAATTTACTTTATTACTGCTCTAGAATGCACATTTTTCATTGAATCTATTTCAGGATAACGTTATATTTGTACTAGAAGCAGCTAACGGAAAAGTGGACCACATAGGTCCATGTTTCAATATAGCCCTCAAATGTACCTCCTATTTACAATATCACTGCTCTAAAATGGACATTTTACAGCGAATCTTGATCAAATTTTGCAGATAATGTTTTATTTCAATTAGAAACACCTATTATGAAAGTCAACTATATGGGCTCATGATTTGGTATAGCCCCCATACAAATGGGCCCAGTTTACACTATTATCGCTCTGAAACCCTTATCTTACATCGGACCTTGACAAAATTTTGAACTGGAAAAAGCTAACGTGAAAATGGACCATCCACATGTACCTCCGATTTACACTATTACTACTCTAAAATGCACATTTGACATCGGATCTTGATCAAATTTCCCACATCATGTTATATTTCAACTAGAAACACCTACTATGGAAGTCGACTATATAAATCCATATTTTGGTATAGCCCCGACACAAATGTGCCCCCAGTTTACATTTTTACCATTCTAAAACCTACATTTTACATCAGATCTTGACACAATTTTGCAGATCATGTTATATATCAACTAAGAATACCTACCAAGAAAGTCAAATATATTGGTCCATATTTTGGAATAACCCCTCTAAAAAAGTGACAGTGGTTTAACCTAAGATTTTTCCGTATGGTCCCATGTTTTCAAATAGCCCTATACGTAGAGACAGTTCTACAACATTTTAAATTAGATTAGAAATACTGTTTATTTTCTCAAATTTCTGGTTTTATTGGAAAGGTCGAACTTTGTCATTTAATAATGGATAAACCCAATTTTTATACCCGCCACCTCGTGGATGGGGGTATACTAACTTTGTCATTCCGTTTGCAACACCTTGAAATATCGAAATGAGACCCTATAAAGTATATATATTCTTGATCGTGATAAAATTCTAAGACGATCTAGCCATGTCCGTCTGTCCGTACGTCTGTTGAAAGCACGCTAGCATCTAAACGAAAGGAGCTAGGAGGTCCAAATTTTGCATAAATACGTCTTATAGTCGTAGATCGGTTGGGATTGTAACTGGACGAAATCGGACCAAAGGGAAAAATTTTTCCCTCACACGGACTGAAAAACCCCATAATAACCTCTAATATTTTAGAGTATTTAAAAATATTTTTTTTAATATGTCTGCTTGTCCTTACTTGATATTAGGTATGCGCATTCCCCCGATAACAAAAACGTGCACCATAGAACGATTTTTATTCGTAGGGGGTGAAATGGGGCAAAAAGGGATAAAAATGGTACATATCAAACGACAACAGCTAGAAACACGCTGTGTACATTCCTCTAATTGAGTGGGTACATAATATGAAATTATTTTTTCCAAATTCGAACTTTTAAGGGATAAAATGGGGATAGAGGGATAAAAATAGTACCAACCAAACGGCTGCACCTAGAATAATGGAATTCGGTGTATACATTCCTCTGATTGCGTAGACACGTAAAATAGAAGGATTTTTCGAAATTCGTACTTTTTGAAGTTCAAATGAGAAAAGGGGATAAAAATAGTACCAACCGAATGTTCGTAGCTAGAGTCATGAAATTCGGTATATACAATCCTCTGACTGCGTAGACACGAAAAATAAAAGTTTTTTTTTCCAAATTCGTACTTTCACTCTGTACCCATTGTATCGGGTACAGAGTGATAAAAATAGTACCAACTTAACGGCTACAGCAAAGTCGTACTCTTAAGGGGGTAAAATAGGAAAAATGGTACCAACCAAATGACCGCAGCTAGAACATGGTATTTGGTGTATACATTCCTCTGACTGCATAGACACAAAAAAAAAAGACCAAATAAAAAGATTTTTCAAAATACTACTTTTTACTTTTACGGCAAAATTTGTTGGTAGGGTTTTTTGCACTGAGGATTTGCAAAATTTGTATTTGTTTTGGTTTGTATATATTCAAAATATATATATTTTTTTCTTGTAATATTACTGCACTTCTGCGAAAATCGACAGCCTCTATGAAATACAATCCATGTGGAGGGTATATAAAGTTCGGCCCGGCCGAACTTAATGCCGTTTTTACTTGTTTCAGTACATTTTGGGTAGTTCCAGCTTGAATCTCTTCAATGGCAACTTCGATTTCATGTTTCAACGCTTCAATTGTCTCTGGTTGGTTTACGTAACATTTATCCTTAATGGCTCCACACAGAAAATAATCCAAAGGACTCCGAGGACTTCACAATTTCGGTTGATTATTTGATTTTCAAAAACAGTGCGTAAAATATCGATGGTTGCGTTGGCTGTGTGACATGTGGCATGTCTTGTTGAAACCAAATGTCGTCCATGTCATTCTCTTGAATTTTTTGGAAACAAAAACTCATTGAGCATGGCACGGTAGCGCTCACGGATAACGTTAGCTGTGGATCCTTGCTCATTCATAGCGCAATGATGCCGCCAGCCCAAAATCGACACCAAACAGTGATTTGTTGCGGATCTTTTGGCTTCTCAATAGCAATTTTGCCTATTGACATATCCACAATGCCATCTGAAAACACGATTTTTCGGTAAAATTCTTCATCTCCTGCCAAACAATCTTCAGCCCATTTGGGAACCGAAAACGCATCTGACATGTCCCATTTTCCAAATGTCAAACATAGTCCTGAAAACACAGGGAGGCGCAGAATGAACTATATGGTTTGAATTCTTTATAACATTACACCCGAAATTTTGCGGAAAGTTATGGAAAAAATGCTAAAAACAGCAAGTATGTGCGAAGCAGACATCACTTACGGGATATCATGTTTCAAAGCTAATTGCAAAAAATTCCCCAATAATATACTGTATTTAAAAAAAAAAACATATAATAATCGCATAAATAAACAAGTAAGGAAAGGCTAAAGTGGGGCGGGGCCGACTATATAATACCATATACCACTCCCTGCGTATGTACCTCGCTTTGATAACTAAGCCCTGGTATTTCATGGGAGCAATTTTATGTAGTTCATATAAATTATACAGTTACTATAAATTCATCTTTGGTCATATTTAACGAATATGGTTAATAATATGGTAATTGATCCAATTATCCGACAGACAAATACAAATTATACAGTAGTAATAGGATGAATCGGACCGACATTTCAAAAGGGGGCCTATATATTTCTCATTCACGGTAGGTATTCCTAGTTGAAAAATATCATGACCTGCAAAATTTGATGAAGATCCGATGTTGTGCCAATTTTAAAGAAAATCGGGTACAATATGTGGTTTCTAAAGCGGAAAAAGTGAAATCGGGAGTGACATTTGTATGGGGGCTATATCTAAATCTGAACCGATCTAACCCACTTTCGCCACAGGTATTTCTAGTTTGATTATAAGGGAGCGACATTTGTATGGGGGTATATCTAAATCTGAACCGATATCCTCCAAATTCAATACCGACGGTCCTTGGCCAGAAAAAATAACTAACAGACATCGTTAAATCGACTCAGCTAGTGATTCTAAGCCGATCGGTATACTTAAAGGTGGGTCTAGCTCGATTATTTATTGGTGTTACAAACATTTGGCGTGAAACTAACTTATAATACCGCCACCATGTAGAAATAAAAACGAATGCTTTTCTACCTTTCAAAGTCAAAATAATCGGCACTTCAAATTTAAAATTTTAGATGACCCACCCTGTACAACAAAATTACTAGGCTTAAAATTGATCCATGTTTTTGGAAGATCGATCATTTTCGACAAAAAAATGTGAATATTTCGTAGAGCACGGTAAACAAAAAATACTAATTGGATATTTTTTGCAAAATTTTCATTTTCGCGGGAGATATGGCTAAAATGATTTGTATGCATGGCATTTTTATTTTGTAAGTTATCCAACGGATTCAGCTGAGTGGAATATGATAAATATTGACAGTAAAATCAACAATTGCTGAAAGCGTCTTTAGAAAAACCCGCGTAATATTTTATCATATAGAGAACACCAAAATATATTTTTTGGCATATGATTGCTGTTTAAATAGGGAATATTTGTGACAGAATAGTTTCAGAAACATATGTAGAGATTTTTGGATTTGAATTTTGGATTTATTCAATACTTGCATATTTTGTTGTGACTAACTACAAATATGTTACAAGCGACATTGTTTTAATATATATGCAAAATATCAATTTTTTGGATCCGTTGGATAGATCGCGAGAAAATTGAAAAACAAAAATTTCATGCACGTCAAATCATTACTAAAATGATATCTCCCACGGAAATCAAATTTTTCTATTTAAGCGTGAAAAACTTTATTTACAACTTTGGTGCCTTTGGTGACCCTCACTGAAATTTCACGGCAAATTTTTTCATAGAACATTTTAATCCTTTTTCAAGGGTCAAATTGACTCTTAAAGAGGAGAGCTAGAGTATTAAGATCTCCACCAAAATTACCCTCATAAAATTTTAAAATATAGTTCTGATAGTAAGAATTCTCTCAGACATTAGCTAACATCATTTCTTTCCCTTGGTATAATAAAATAATATAACTAAATAAATAATAATAAAATATAAAAAGGTAATCAGACCAGCTGGATTATAAGTTTATTCTACAAAAAGGTCTACTTAACAGGTCCTATCAGAATTATAGGGTCGCTATTCTGTTCAATTAAAAAGTCTTCATTTCTTGGACAGTGTTTTTAAAGATTATTTCGTTTAACAAATTTTCATCAAAATCGGAATATCTTCTTTGATTTAAATTTTTAATTCGGTCTAAGACTTAAAACACAGGAACATTTTTCATATTTCATTCTCATGACCTATGGATTTATTGTGAGGGTAGCGAAATGTCGTTTCATTACAATACTGGCTTGCCAATGTCAATTTTGTGCACAATTTATAAGAAAAAAATTTTGTAGTTTTTCCATTATGTGCCATGGCGTAAGAAGGTTTAGATTCTATGGGCTTAACTACAATTGCTCTTCACAATTTGATTTGTAATTGAATGATAATCTCTTCAAATCACTTGCAATCACTCCAAAGGCTATAGTCCCATTTTGAAAACGAGAAAAAAATATTTAAAATGAATTAAATGCAGTCTTCATCTCGACCACGAAAAACGTTCCCTGAATTGAATGTGAATGTTTGAGGTTTCCGTTAAGTTTTTTTTTGTGTTGTTTCCGCCCATTTTACAGGGCAATTCAACCAGAGAGTATACGATTAAAATGAATTCCAGTTCCTTTCTTTGCATTGTTTAGCAAAATATAATTTTTCATAAAATGTTCGCCTTTCGCACTGGCCGGTTTTGACGTCTCTACCAACTACCATCTACCATCTAAACGGTAAAATGTTTCGAAAATGGAGATCTATGAGCAGACAGCAGGAAGTCGGAGTGGGAACACACACAGAAATATTGCACGAGCTGGGCATAAAGTTGAGCAAAAAAATATGACTTAATGAAAGCCACAAATTGTTGATGTTGTTGGCCAACAAATTAAAAAATACCAAAAAGTTAAGCATTCGTTTTACAAGTGCGAGAAATGGCAAAAGTTTGCAGCACCATCCCTGCCCAGGATTGCCCTGGACTGTGGGGCGGGCGGGAGATCGAAAAGGTGAGTTCAGGATAAAAACAGGGCTCATTCGTCCATTTATACAAAACATAATTGCCATGGTGATGCTGAAGCTGTTGTTGTTCTTGTTGTTTGTTTGTTTGTGAATATTTTTATGGTTTTTGTTTTGCTGCGTTTTTCTTTTTTGTCTATTTGCAAGTGGCAGCAGCACTGCAACATCAATGAAGCTATTGGTCAGCTTCGACTTTAGAAAAGTCAAAATGAGATAACTGACAACGGCCAAGCAACGGATGAGCTGTAGTCAGAGGTGGACAGCAACGAATGTGAATGCCCCTACATGTGGAAATTGAAAATGGAATCTATTCATTCCGCGATAACAGTAACCTTCATCCCATCATAGGTCCAAGTTTTCAAGATGTGAAAGAAAAAACACAGTTGGTGGATGTGAAGTTGGCCAAAATATATTGGTCAATTCCAAATGGGGTCGAGAGACTAGTGGAGCTTCGACTATAATGAGGACAAAATTAAATTTTTGAAAAAAGTGTCGTCACATTCAGATAGTACGGTTTTGGATAACCTAAAGATTTGCTCCGTTGTATCAAGGTCTACACATCAATGAATCTATTTAAATGCCTTCCTTTCACTGCAGTCTCGCTGTAGTGTGCTCAGCATGCATAAGGTAACAAACGTTTCAGTTTGTGGTTTCATCTACACTTTTATTGTTTTGCCCTTTTTAATTTATACAGTTTTTGCAGTAATTTACATCAGTTCTTTCATTTTTTGTTTCTTGTTTTTCTGCTACTTTTGTTGCTGTGGCAACATACTTAATCTCAAGCGAAGAAGATAAAATAAAATATTTCTTTCATAACACACGAAACCAACAAAATACCAATGATGACGAGGAGATATTCTTTTTGCCAAAGATTAACATTTTCAAATGTTGTGCTTAGCTTCAGGTGCACTTGATGTGTATCTGAAAATAAAAACTAAGTAATTGCAGGATTTTCTCAAGGATAATACTAAGCAGCAAAAAATAAAAAAAAGCAAATAAGATAAAAAATGTATATAAAGGGTGATTTTTTAAGAGCTTGATAACTTTTAAAAAAAAAAAACGCATAAAATTTGCAAAATCTCATCGGTTCTTTATTTGAAACGTTAGATTGGTCCATGACATTTACTTTTTGAAGATAATTTCATTTAAATGTTGACCGCGGCTGCGTCTTAGGTGGTCCATCCGCTTAGTCCAATTTTGGCATTTCCACGTTTTTGAGTAACAGAGACCCAATTGGTGCGAACGGCGACGAATCGATAATTGGTGGTCATCATTAACACTGGCCGATACAGCTGCGATATTTTCTTCAGTTCGCACTCTACGTAAGCGTGTTGGTGGTTTAATGTCCAACAATGTAAATTTGGTGCGAAATTTAGTCACAATAGCCCGAATAGCCGCTTCAGTGGGTCGATTAAACTGACCATAAAATGGAAGCGCGCAATGAACTTTCTTAACAGAGCACGCATTTTGATAATAAAATTCAATAATTTGCAAGCGTTGTTCGTTTGTAAGACGATTCATGATGAAATGTCAAAGCATACTGAGCATCTTTCTCTTTGACACCATGTCTGAAATCCCACGTGATCTGTCAAATACTAATGCATGAAAATCCTAACCTCAAAAAAATCACTCTTTATATCAAACCAAAAAAAATCAACACCAAAAATAGTTTTAAACGATGCATGGAAATATCGACCTGAGACAGTGCGCCCAGAGCGACTATCAGCGTGAGGGTTGTAGGTTCGATTCCCACCAGCAGTTCTGGTCTGTCGCTACAGTAACTAGCTACGATGGTCTTAGTCACCCTGTATCAATTCCTGGGCCCAAAATTAGAATATAAATTTACTTTGTATTGTAATTCATAATAAATAAAAAAATCGACCTGAGCCCCAAAAAGTATATATTCTTAATCGCGTTTAAATTCAATGGTTGGATCGACTGTCCGTTGTCCTTCTGTTGACATCGTGCTAGCATCCAAACAAAAGGGCCTGGGAGATCCAAATTTTTCTTTAATTAGTCTAATAGTTGTATATCGGTTTGGATTGCAAATTACCAAAATCAGTTCAGAGGGAAACATAAACCCAAATATTTTCTGATGATGATCTGCTATGCATTTATTTGACACGTATATTACTCTTCCAGCTTAAACTTAAAATTCAAACATTTGAGGGAAAAAAGGGCATCAATCTTTCTCTGACCGCGTAGACATGCAATATAAATAGAATTTTCGAAATTATTACGTTTTTGGAAAAAAGGAACGCAAAGGGGATAAAGCGGCACCAACTAAACATGAATTTTGACGGCTTCAAATAAAATATTTGTCGATAATCATACTTTGGAGATAAAATGAGTAAAAATGGATAAATTTTGTTTGGCTGCAGCCACAACAAAATTCGGCTCCAATTTTTCGAATATTGTATTTTATTAGAAAAACGGGGCGAAATGGGGATCAAAATGGTGAAAACCAAAGAGATCAAGACAGAATCATGAAAATCGTTGCTCTGACTACGTAGACGCGTAAAATGCCAGATTTTTCGATATTCGTACTTTAGGGTGAAAGTATGGAAAGGGGATAAATTTGGTACAGAACAAGCGGCAGCTAGAGTTATTAAAGTTCGAATGTACTTTTAGTGGTATAACGGTACGAAATAGGGATAACAAATCGGACAAAATAAACGGATGCAGCCGGAATCATTTTTTGGATTTAGGGTAGTTGGCAATACAAGTATCACAATTTTCATGGAAAATATCATAATTTTTCTAATATATTACTGCGTAAAATCGGCAGCCTGTGTCCGTAAAACAAATTATTTTTTAAATAGAGTTTTTTCTGTCACGAAATACCCCATATAAGTAGAAATCAAATATTAAAAAATATTTCATTCTCTAGGAGTTGGCATTCTAACAAAGAAAATCTTAATGTTTTCCAACTTAGTTTATTTTGTGCATTTATATTTTAACTTTTCAGCGGGTCAAACATGAAATTTAATATATATGTGCAGAATAGAAAAATCCGCAATAAAAATAATATTTACCACAACATTGAGATTTGAATAGACCGATTTCACAAAATCTTTAAACACGAATATTTATCTTATCTTTTTATTTTAACTAATTTGCAAAAGGTTTTTTCGATCTATAAAAAAATAAAAAATCATACTTCTTAATTGCACTGTTCAGAGGGTTAAGATCTTCCACAAAAATTATCCTCATAAAATTCCTCAATATAGCTCTGACAATAAGAACTCTCTTAGACATTAACTTACATCACTTTTTACACCTTCCACCTCCAAGATGTTGGGGGTGAAATGGTGCAAAAAGGGATCAAAAATGGCACATATCAAACGACAACAGCTAGAAACACGAAAATCGGTGTTTACATAATATATACGTTTTTTTTAAATGCCTGCTTTTAACGGAACCTAGCTAATGAGGGAACCTAGAATAATGAAATTCGGTGTACACATTCCTCTGATTGCGACATTTTTCGAAATTCGTACTTTTTGGGGTTAAAATGGAAAAAGAGATAAAAAATAATACCAAGCAAGTGCCCGCAGCTAGAGTCATGAAATTCTGAATATGCATTCCTAAAAGGTTTCTCTCAAATTCGTACTTTCAAGGGATACAATGGGTACAGAGGGATAAAAATAGTACCAACTAAACGACTTACTAGAATGATGAAACTCGGTGTGTATATTCCTCTTATTGCTTAGACACGTAAAATAAAGAGATTTTAGAAAGTCGTACGGAAAAGGGGATAAAAATAGTACCATAAGCAGCTAGAATCATAGAATTCCATAGAATTCCATTCCTCTCAATGCATAGACACGCAAAATAAAAATATTTTTCCAAATTCGCACTTTTTACTTTTACGACAAAAATTGGTTGAATCATGAAGTTAGATTATTTTGCACTGTGTACGTGAGATAATGGATTTTCAAAATTTGTAATTTGGAATTAAAATAGAATGGAAATATACCGATCGACTTAGAATCACTTTTTGAATCGATCCGTCTGTCTGTCTATCTATTCTTGTAATCACGATACAGGTCGCAATTATTGTCCGATTCTAACGAAACATTGCACAACAAAGTTTTTCGGGACAAGGACGCTATTTAATTTAAAATATTTTTTCACATTGTTGCCAACCACAATATAAATATATGTATCAAGAAGAAATTTTCAAAAAAAAAATATTTTGTATCGACTTTATTGGACTTAGCCTCGATATCCATCATTTTGACTTACACTGGATTATCCAGTGTTATCAAGGCTAAGTCAAAAATTTTTAACACAAAATTATTTTTTCAAAATTTGTTTTCACACACACATTGATATTGCTTTTGGCGACAATTTTAAAAAAATATTTTTTTATTTTGAGTGAAATTTTAACATTTTATTTAGATTTTTGTTATCGCAAATTAGTTATCCAGTCTTAGCCATGTTATTATCAGATTGTCTTCAGATTTGGCAAAACATCTTATATTTAAAGTAGGAATACCTATTGTGAAAATAGGTCAGATCGGTTGAGATTCATATATAGCTTCCATTAAAATTTTACTCCCGATTTGTCTTATTCTGCTCTAGAAACCACATATTTTAACAGGTCTTCTTCTCATTAGGCGAGATATCTTATATATGTACTAGAAACAGCCATGGTGCAAATGGGCAGATCGGTTCAGATTTATATATAGCTACCACACAAATTTCACTCCCGATTTCACTTTTTCCAATCTAAAAACCACATATTTCACAGATCTTTTTCAAATCTTGCAAAATATCTTATATTTTAACTAGAAAAACCCTTGACGAAAATGGGTCAGATCGTTTCAGATTTACATAGAGCTCCCATTCAAATTTCGCTCCCGGATTGGCTCTTTCCGCCCGGAAACCACGTATTTTCACAGAATTTATTTAAAATGAGCATAACACGTTATACTTGAACTGGAAGAACTTATTGTGAACATAAAAATATTCTTCTGGAATATTTGTAAATTGAACCAGGTCATATTAGCCTATGATAAGGAAACATACAAAAATTCGTCCCGTTTTCATTTTTTTACCGAATTGAATTGTATTCGAATAGAAAGTGGAGTGTATCACATAGTTTGCCTCGCCCGACTTTAGCCCTTCCTTACTTGTTTTAATTGACTTGAAGTATTATTTCGATATATATAGTGTGATGGTGTTGGTAGACTTGCCTTGTAAGAGATAATAAAACTATTATATTTATTTATAAAATTATTTTTTCAATATTTGTATTTGTTTTGGTTTGGTTATATTATAAAAATATATTTTCCTGTAATATTGCTGCACTTCTACGAAAATCGACGTCCTCTGTGAAATGCAATCCAAGGTGGAGGGTATATAAAGTTCGGCCCGGCCGAACTTAACGCCGCTTTTACTTGTTTTTTCCTAAATCACTGTTTCTATGAGAAATTAAAATTCGCAACACTTGTAGCCATCATAATTGTCTGTAATTGAGGATATAAGCTGGTGATAACACAAATATTGAAGATGCATGGTATTTGGTATTTTAATAAAAAAAAATAACAAACAAAATTCCATAAAAATTTTGTATGCTGATTTTATGAATCAGTATGCCTCAATGCAAACAAAAATTAAATTTAGGTCTCGGCTACATTTTTTTGTAGATTAGTGTAAATTATTTAATAAACTCGTTCAGGAGGCCAAATTCGCATTTGGCTTCGGCTTCAAGACTTCTACATATCGCTTTCTCATGTAATCTTTTCAATGTATTCTCCTGATCACTTGTGACGACCACTTAAAGTGGTGTTGTTAGAATCATTTTTTTTGCATTCAACAAGAATAATTTCCGAAATCCTTCTTCGCAACGCCTCTCGTAAAATCAATTCATTAAAAATTAAATACGATAAGCATGTACTTTAAAAACCAGCAAAACCACAGACATTAAAAAGCTTGCATGGAAAAATTAAATCATTCGACTAATTGGTTATCACTGATAAGTATTGCCAAGGTGGGTGGCCGGAGGCAAAGAATTATAATGAAGTCTGCTCATCAACTTGACTGGCAGTTGTTGGGGTTGATGTTGTTTGTTGTTGGCTGTGTCCTCTCGAAAGTGCGATAGAAGAATCAACAACATAATCAACTCCAAAGGCATTGTTTCAACAATTAATGCAGCCGAACACAAAAATCAATTGAAACAACCATGCCAGCAACAACACAATGTTGCTGGGCAGTGAACAACTACTATAACAGCAGCAGCAGCAGTGCAATGGAATGCATCGTTGAATGATGGTTAAGCCTTTGGTAAAACACTTAAATGCAAAAATACTAAAAGAATGCCGGAGAGCGAAAGAAAGCAAACCACTGCCAACAACAACGATTTTTTTATTGAAAAGCAAATACACTACCATACAACACGCATAAGATAATCAAGAACAATGGAAGGCAGCAGCAACATATGAGTGCCACGTAAGACCAGTGCCAGCAACAGTATCCCAGCATCAGCAATAACCTTCATCGACAATTATGTGCCAACAGCACCATCACCACCTTCAATTCAAACCATCGGAATCACTAGAGCTTGGATATCTCAATGCACAGTGGAACAAAACCAATTTGATAATATATAAATCTCACCATAAGCAGAAGCCATGTGGAGTTGGAGAAGTTTACTGGAGTCGGCCATACCACTTCGTGGGATAGGATATTACAAATTAACTAGTTTATAGGCCTATGCCACAGGCCGAGTATTTTGGAAACTGTAACTTTTGAATTTAAGTCTAACATTGTATATGAATTTGTATGCCCTCACTTTTAAGAAAAAAGTATAAAGCATTGAAGGAGTGATATGGACCAAATGTGTTTCACGACTTTTTAAACTGTTTGATGATTTTTGACCACCGTGCGCTTGCAGCATCGCTGGCTGCTCATGATGAAATCCGGCCGGGATTGCTGAGTGGTGGTGCTGCTGCTGCTTCTACTCTGTTTATTTATGTATGAATTGAAATCTTCGTCGATGTTGAAATCATTGAATATTGAAAAATCATTTCATTGCATGCGAACACAATTGAAGAGCTCGTAAAATGCTATTTAATGCAATGCGTGCCATGCGTTGTATCCGAGAAGTATGTTCATGCAAAATTAAGCAAAGCTTTTACTCAAGCACTTTTTTCCTCGCCAGGAGGAGGAAGCCAACGTACAAAAAAAAACACGAACACGAACTGGGATACAACAACAAGTCGCAGCGCAAAACTCTTCACATTTTGCACAAACGGATACACATGCATAAATATATGCAGACATACATGAGAAGTCGTGCATATGGAAACGCACATTGTGCGAAGGAGGTCTGAGCAGAATGGTAATAAAAAACAAATTCTTTATATTGCTGGTTGCTGCACGAAATGAGCTTGCATGTTCAAAATTTCCCTAAATGTGTCTTATAATTGCAGAACGGTTGGGATAGAAAGTGGGCGAAATCGGCCCACAGGGAAATTTTTTTCCCTAACAAGGACTGAAAGTACCTCCTAATATTTTGAATATTTAATTTTTTTAATTTCTGCTTTATATGCACTTGTAGCGTATAAGTACCAAAATGTAAATACACGTCATAGCGGGCGAAATGGGAAAAAAGGGATAAAAATGGTACCAATGATACGACAATAACTAGAAACATGAAATTTGAAATGTAAATCCCTCTAATTGCGTTGACGGGGGATTTTTTTTCTCAAAATTTGTACTTTTAAGGAATACAATTGGAAAAGAGGAATAACAAGTAAAAAGGCGTTAAGTTCGGCCGGGCCGAACTTTACATGGATTGCATTCCACAGAGGTTGTCGGTTTTCGTAGAAGTGCAGTAATATTACAGGAAAATATATTTTTGTTAATATAGCCAAACCAAAACAAATACAAATATTGAAAAAATAATTGTATAAATAAATATAATATTTTAATTATTTCAAACCATTATTTATTTCAAATCAAAAAATAAATATTCTTATATTTATATTTTCAAAAAGCTTAAATACCATGAATATTGGAAGATAGTTGATGCTACAGTTGGTTGTATTGCCATTCTATTTTAATTCCAAAAGTACAAATTTTGAAAATCCATTATCAGACGTACATGTGCAAAGTGCAAAATAACCTAACTTCATGATTCACCCAATTTTTGCCGTAAAAGGAAAAGTACGAATTTGAAAAAAAAACTTTTTATTTTGCTTGTCTATGCAGTCAGAGGAATGTAGACACCGAATTTCATGATTCCAGCTGCGCCATTTAGTAGGTACCATTTTTACCCCCTTGACATTACTACGCATTTAGAAATTCATCATTCTAAAGAGTGATTTTTTTGAGGTTAGAATTTTCATGCATTAGTATTTGACAGATCACGTGGGATTTCAGACATGGTGTCAAAGAGAAAGATGCTCAGTATGCTTTGACATTTCATCATGAATCGTCTTACAAACGAACAACGCTTGCAAATTATTGAATTTTATTATCAAAATGCGTGCTCTGTTAAGAAAGTTCATTGCGCGCTTCCATTTTATGGTCAGTTTAATCGACCCACTGAAGCGGCTATTCGGGCTATTGTGACTAAATTTCGCACCAAATTTACATTGTTGGACATTAAACCACCAACACGCTTACGTAGAGTGCGAACTGAAGAAAATATCGCAGCTGTATCGGCCAGTGTTAATGATGACCACCAATTTTCGATTCGTCGCCGTTCGCTCCAATTGGGTCTCTGTTACTCAAAAACGTGGAAATGCCAAAATTGGACTAAGCGGATGGACCACCTAAGACGCAGCCGCGGTCAACATTTAAATGAAATTATCTTCAAAAAGTAAATGTCATGGACCAATCTAACGTTTCAAATAAAGAACCGATGAGATTTTGCAAATTTTATGCGTTTTTTTAAAAAAAAAGTTTTCAAGCTCTTAAAAAATCACCCTTTAGCTGTAGTCGTTTAGTTGGTACTATTTTTATCCCTCTGTACCATGTCTCCCTTGGAAGTACGAATTCCGAAAAATCCGTTTATTTTCCGTGTGTACGCAGTCAGAGGAATGTATACTACGAATTGCATGACTCTAGCTGCGGTCAGTTGGTTGGTACTATTTGTATCCCCTTTTTCCATTATAACCCCAAAAAGTACGAATCTCGAAAAATTCGTCTATTTTCCGTGTCTACGCAGTCAGTGGAATGTATACTCCGAATTTCATGACTCTAGCTGCGGTCATTTGATTGATACTTTTTTATCCCCTTTTTTCTTTTTAACCCCAAAAAGTATGAATTTCGAAAAATCTGTGTATTGAAGTGTCTACGCAATCAGAGGAATGTATACACCGAATTTCATTATCCTAGGTGTAGCCGTTTGGTTGGTACCATTTTTATCCCTCCGTACCCATTATATCCCTTGAAAGTACGAATTTGGAAAAAAACCCTTTTAGTTTTCATATATACGTAGTCAATGGAATGTATACTCCGAATTTCATGACTCTAGCTGCAGTCATTTGGTTGGTACTATTTTTATCCCCTTTTTCTATTTTGACCCCAAAAAGTACGAATTTCGAAAAATCGGCTTATTTTCCGTGTCTACACAGTCAGAGGAATGTATACTCCGAATTTCGTGACTCTAGCTGCGGTCTTTTAATTGGTACTATTTTTATCCCCTTTTTTCATTTAACCCCAAAAAGTACGAATTTTGAAAAATACGTGTATTTTACGTGTCTAAACAATCAGAGGAATGTATACACCGAATTTCATTATTCTAGGTACAGCAGTTTGGTTGGTACCATTTTTATCCCTCTATTCCCATTTTACCACTTAAAAGTACGAATTTGGAAAAAATACTTTTATATTATGTATCTACTCAATTAGAGGAATGTACACACCGAATATCGTGTTTCTAGCTGTTGTCGTTTAATATGTACCATTTTTATCCCTTTTTTGCCCCATTTCACCCCCTACAAATAAGAATTACTTTATGGTGCACGTTTTTGCTATAAGGTGAATGTACATACCAAATATCAAGCAATTAAAGGCAGACATATTCAAAGAACATGCTTAAATACGCTAAAATATTAGGGATTATTATGGGTATTTTTAGTCCTTGTGAGGGAAAAATTTTTCCCTTTGGGCCGATTTCGCCCCATTTCAATCCCGCCCGATCTACGACTATAAGACGCATTTGTGGGAAATTTGAACGTTGTAGCTCCTTTCGTTTAGATCTAGCGGACATGGCTAGATCAGGCTAGATATTTCAAGGCGTTACAAACAGAATGACAAAGTTAGTATACCCCCATCCTGGAGGTGGAGGGTATAAAAATGATACCAACCAAACCTCTGAAGTTGAAATAATGAAATTCGTACATTCTTCTGACTGTGAAGATGCGATATAAAAATGGGACGAATGGGGATAAAAATGGTACCAACCAAACGGCTGCAGCTTAATAATGAAATTCGGTGTGTATATCAATTTTTATACCCTACAACTCTTCGTGGACTAGGGTATTATAAGTTAGTTTTCTCCCAAATGTTTGTAACACCAAGAAATAATTGAGCTAGACCAACCTTACGGATCGGCTTAGAATCACCAGCTGAATCGATTTAACGATGTCTGTCCATCTAAGCTTGTTCGCACTCTACAGGTCGCAATTGTCGCTCGATTATCATGAAATTTGGCAGATGTTACTTTTTGGCCAAGGACGATCGGTATTGAATTTGGAGGAAATCGGTTCAGATTTAGATATAGCATCCATACAAATGTCGCTCCCGATTTGACTTTTTCCGCTCTATAAACCACATATTGTACCCGATTTTCTTTAAAATTGGCACAACATCTTATAATCCAATTAAAAATACCTAAGGTAAAAGTAGGTAAGATCGGTTCAGATTTAGATATAGCCCCCACACAAATTTCGCTCCCGATTTGATTTTTTCTGCTCTAGAAGCCACATATTTTAACAGATCGTCATCAAATTAGGCGAAATCTATATATATAAAAATGAATCTGTGTTTGTATGTTTGTTTGTTTGTTTGTTCCTTATAGCAGCCTAAACTACTGAACCGATCTTCTTGAAATTTTCACAGTATGTTCATGCTGAACCGGTGGTGAAAATAGGCTATATAATTTTTTGATATTTTAAGTGGGCGTGGCACCTCCCACACAATTTGGGGATTTATTCGTTTTTTATAAATTAGCATATTCAGAATACTGTTGCAGCTAGAGTCTTGAATTTTTGTGAAGGTACACTAATTATTAGTCTGCACAGTTGTGCCAAAAATGTGCGGTATTGGAAAAGTGGGCGTGGCACCTCCAATACGAATTTAAAACCTATTATTGAATATTGTCAGTTCTTTGACACCTAGAGAGCTGTAATTTTGTGTAAGTGCATCTAGCATCAATGTGCATAGTTGTGCCAAAAATGTGCGGTATTGGAAAAGTGGGCGTGGCACCTCCCATACGAAGTTAAAACCTATTATTGAATATTGTCAGTTCTATGACACCTAGAGTGCTGTAATTGAATTGAATTGTGTTTTGAATGTAGTATATTCGAATTCCAGTTTAGGGAGTATTTTGTTTTGGTAATGGAAAGGAGGAGATTCACACTCAACCAATAATCAAATTGATTTTTGACAATTCTTCCTTTTTTCGCCGTAAACTAAAATTCTGATCTTCAATATTCTCCATAGAAAATATCCATTTTTTTAGTATCTCAGGGAAGTACCTTTATTATAATTGGTACATATATTACCGATCACAAGAAAAAACAATATGAAACCTGATTTTAATTTCCGACTGTTTTTCTGCCTGGCGAAGCGGGCGGGGGTTCAGCTAGTATCTTATATTTGTTCTATAAACAGCCATGGCGCAAATGCATCAGATCGGTTCAGATTTATATATAGCTCCCACACAAATTTCACTCCCGATTTCACTTTTCCACTATATAAACCACATATTTTAACAGATCTTCTTCAAATCTTTCAAAATATCTCACATTTCAACTGGAAACACCCATGGTGAAAATGGGTCACCGGTTCAGATTTACATATAGCTCCCATACAAATTTCGCCCCAAAAATTTCGGATAAAATTTTTCCGCACCAGAAAGCACGAATTTTCACAAAATGAGCTTAACACGATATATTTGAACTGGAGTTAGTCACTATATTCAATGTTTGGATATAGTACCGATATAAATATTTCCGATTTGACAAATTGGAACAGGTAATGTTAGCCGATGATTAGGAAACATACAAAAAATCTTCCCGTTTTCACTTTTTTTTGCCGAGTTGGATTGTATTCGGATAGAAAGTGGAGTGTATCATAGTGCGGAATGATCGTAAGCGACATTTTCTGAAAATATTTTTTATTGTTGAATTTAAAATTATATGGGCTGATACATAAATAAAAATTGTCAAAATGTCAAAATTGTTAACGTTTATATAAAAAATGGGGCTAAGATTTTATCGTAAGTCGATGCTCACATTTTCAAAGAAAGCAATTTTATCGTGAGCGACAGTTCATGAATTTAGGTAAAAACTGTCAGATAATGTAAGAGGTATTTATAAATGTTTTAGATCGGTCTATCAATAAAATCAATATATTGATGCAATTATAAGTGTATTTTTATACTCTCGGCCATAGAATGAAGTGTTCGTCTGTTGGTTGAAAGTACGATAGGTTACGAACGAACTAAGCTAAGAGGTTCGAAGTTTATATATTTTTTTATCGATCCAGAAGAAAAAAGTTTACCCACAAGAACTGAAAGTAGCTCTAAATTATTGTCTTTTTGGAGAACACAAAGACTTTTTGTATGATTTGTTCCTTATATACAATAATTTAGAAAAAAATTTATAAATAAATATAATATTTTTATTATTTCAAACCACGCTTATAAGGCAAGGCTACCAACACGTTTACACTATATATAACGAAGTAATACTTCAAGTCAATTTAAAAAATAAATGTTCTTATATTTATATTTTCAAAAAAGCTTACATACCATAAATATTGTTAGTGGATGCTACAGTTTGTTGTATTTCCATTATATTTTAATGTACAAATTATGAAAATCCATTATCTCACGTGCATAGTGCAAAATAATGATTCAACCAACTTTTTCCATAGGTCATTTGGTTGGTACCATTTTTATCCCCCTTTACGTATTTTACCCCCTTAAGAGTACGATTTTATAAAATCTCTTTATTTTACGTGTCTACGCAATTAGGGGAATGTACAAACCGAATTTCATCATTCTAGCTGTAGCCGTTAAGTTTGGAACTATTTTTATCCCTCTGTACCCACATTCGTGTCTGCACAGTCAGAGGTATGTATACTCCGAATTTCATGACTCTAGCTGCGGTTATTTTGTTGGTACTATTTGTATCCCCGTTTACCATTTTAACCCCAAAAAGTACGAATTTCGAAAAATCCCTTTATTTTGCGTGCCTACGCAATCAGAGAAATGTATACACCAAACGTCCTAGCTCCTTTCGTTTAGTTGCTAGCGTGCTTTCAACAGACGGACGGATGGACGGACATGGCCAGATCGTCTTAGAATTTTATAGGTCGATATTTCAAGGTGTTACAAACGGAATGACAAAGTTAGTATACCCCCATCCTGGAGGTGGAGGGTATAAAAACTTCAGATTTCGTTAAGATTGTTAACATAACTTTTTTGCTTTCCGGTCATACAATGATGCCAGTTGATTCTAAGCACTATACAATTGAATCATTTTGTAAAGGAAGAATAATTTGGGCCCCTTCAGAGTGGCCGACCATAATTACAAATTCCCGCACGATACCGAAGTATTATGAAAGTATTTTACTAAATCATTTAGATTTTAAGGACTGGAATTCATTTTCTACAGCATTTCTAGCGCCAAATATTAAAATAAAATTTAATTGTTTGAAAAACTGTGATTTTGCGCAAAATTTAAATATGGATATTTTGCAGATTGTAGGGTGGATGAAATGAATATTAATTTAATTATTCGTTCAAAGAAAAATGCAACATCGATATTACCTAAAAACTTTTATATGAAATTTAACTATTAATCATAGGAATTCAAATGTGTCTAAAATTGTTTTTTATTAACGGTTTGAATTACTTTACTGTTCATTTTCCCTTTATAAAAGTATTGTTATCGGCTTTATTATTTTGTTTTAATAATTTTGTTATAATAAAAAGTGTGTTTTTACTAAAATTTCGATGTTTAATCGAAAAAAAACTTATATCGTAAGCGCCACAGTTTTTCAGTATTTGTAGCCGCAAGTACAATATTTGTATCGCAAGCGCCAAAAGTACCGTATCATGTAAACAAATGATCAATTTTTAATAATAATTCGTTGGGTACGGCGGAATTAAAACATTTTGCATTAAAACATATTTCATTTTATGCAAATATTTCAAAATAATCAATAAAAACCTTCTCCTGTAAAATGTGTGTTTTGGCGCTTGCGATCATTCCGCGCTAAGGACTCGATATAGTCGGTGGAGTTACCTTTACTATTTGAACTCACACTTATATGTTTAATTATAGCTACTTAGGATGGCTACAAATTTTGCGAATTTCACTTTCACAAGAATTGAGAAAGTTAATTTTTTTTGCACGACCAATAAAAATAAAAATAAATTGGACAATTTGCTAATAGCTACTATTCCAACGAAGAAAACAATGTTTATATGTTCAAAATCTATGGATAAACTTATATTAAGTTGGAAGATGGGCGAAATTGGCACGCGCCTTCTGGCATCTCCCACACAATAGTCCATTAATACCAATATTTTGATATTTGATAACATTTTATAATCACTTTGAACGTACAAAATAGAAGCTCCAACCCAAATCATCCTACGACTTTACATCTTATATATGAATGATGGGTATAATGTGAAATTATATCTGGCAATGCTTTTAGTGATTGATTTTAATGATTATACCCGCCTGGAATAACATGAACATTAGCACTTCCCTTGTAGCTCCCATGGTTTGGTTGATATAAAACTAAAATAACTTTTTTCCGTATGAAAGTCGAAAGCAGTTGCAAATTTGAAAATGTTTTCATAATCTCTTTAAACCTATTAACTGTATATGTTTTTGCCACGCCCTTTCCAGTACCTCCCACACAATTATCCATATCCTAGGTAACTTTAAATTCTTTATAACTCTTATGCTGAAGCATAAAATCCATTATGACTTCATATTTGCTCATATTCTTACAATTATTTACAAATGTGGAAGCTGGGACCATTTACCATTAATCTTCTAATAATTAAATGCAAAAAGGTAAATAAAAGAATATATATAATATTGACATTGACCTGTAGTCGTCAGTCTTCATTCTAGACACAATATGAAATATATAGGTTTTTGTTTTTCAGAAATTCAACCAATAATAGTTTCCTGTATTGAATACACATTTTTATAAAATTTACTAGAGCCTTGCAATTAATGACTACACCATTTAATATATTTACTAACGCTGCCTCTATATAACTAACACTGCCGATTTATATTTGGTCGGTACTTGCTGCCATTTATATCAATCAAGTCACTTATGGCCTTAACAATCCACATTATATCCTCTTGTTTTAAATTCTGAATTAAATATGTTTGGCCAACAGAAGGGTCTAAATTAGAATAAAAACGGCTTGTCTGACTGGCTTTGTGCTTGGTTTTTATTCCTAACATTTAAAGTTTGAATCAAATGATACTTGTTGAATATCCAATGCTGTTTTGTTTGATTTTCCACAAAGGGCTTGATATTTTCCGACATCAGCATATTTATACTGTTTGCCCAAAATATTTGATGATGTAGTATCTTTTTAGCTAGTTTATGGGGCAATCATTCTTCGTTATAATCAAAGAGAACTCGAATTATATATGTTAAGTGGGATTCCAATGTGTAAATATGTCCATTTTGAATACCAGTTTCTAGCATGAGGGCGTATGTGGGTGTAAAACTCGGTAATCTGAGAATCAGTTTGTCTACTTCTTCTTAATGTATTTAAAAAAATCTGCGTATAAAATTTTATTTTCTAGACCGTGTATATTGTACGAGAGTGAGGGCATATATAAATGGTTTTAATGTTCATCAAGTCAACACGATCTAATAGCAGAACAAAATCGAAAAATTCTCCACCCTTATAGTCTGGAACACCCTAGGCGGCAAAATTCATCAAATTCATCTTTTGGCACAACGCTATGGATGCTGATGAAATGTTTTTCAAGCAAAACGTCGCTATATGCCTCACAGCGAACGCCATAATCGACAATCCTCATGAAAGGTTGTAGGGTGTGGTTATCTATATCAAATAATTGAGTACCAAGATCATTGGACTTGAACCCGCTAGACTTTTTCTGGTGGCCTTTTCTACCGTTGCAGTGCTATGACTATAGGCCACAATCGATCAATGCACTCAAACCCATGCCATACCTCCAATTTAGCCAGGTCTTTTGATACGTCCCACCAACAAATGGAACAATGCCCTCAAAGTCAACATAACCCAGGCCAATTCAACAAGATATTTGGGCTGAGTCACAGTAAATTTGATTTTCCCGATTCGTGCCTCTGTGCGAAGATCAGGCGGATAATTTTACGATATCATATTCCAAACCTAATGGCATTTACGACCCTTTCAATATAAATAAATTCTTTAATAATTCACAGCCCTGGTACCTGAAGTGATTCCATCAACTTTAGGTTAGTGTCTAGATTTATTTGTCGTTATTCTGCTTTGGTTTTACTCTTGGTTCCGAAATTATGAACAGTTCTTTCTTTATTTGTCATGCAAACCTCGTAAATATTTTTTCACCCACTTGATTGTTAATAATTGTTGAAATGTATGTGTGTGCGTACAAAGTATGCCAATGTGTGTGTGTGTGCATGTGCACAGTATGTGAAGAATGCCAGCCTAGGCATGGATGCCATCAAACATTCCAAAATGAATTAAGTGCACACAGTACTTTGGCCGATGCAGTAATGCTGCTCTCAAGCTTCTCATATCGCAACTCATCTGTTCGGCAGCGTGTGTGTGCGTATGTGTGAATATGCGTATATGGGTGTGCATATCCATGTGTAAATCGTCTTCTTTCAGTATGTGTTGCATAGCAAACGATGAAGGGGAAAGGGGTATGGTGGAATGTTAAAACAAAAAAAAATGAATAAAACTTAATTGATAAAGACAACATATTTGCAGTCATTAATTATACTTGAAACGCAAAGCGCACAAAGGAGATGCTGAGAGGTAGAGAGAGAGAGCGAGAGCGAGAAGATTGAACGCCGACCAATAATCAGTCCGAAATATTATAAAAAATAAAATATGGAAAAGACATGTGGAAGCACGCACCGAAAAAAGCCCATGTAATTGTTTTACGGCTTTATTAACACAAACGCGGCACATAATTTAAAAACCTTTTTAAGCATAATCCTCGGGGGTCGAAAGCAGAGCAAAACGAATGGATGGATGAATCGAGGCTCTTGGTTAAGGTTGCGTTTTTTTAAGAAGTGATTTTCACGAATTCCCAATGATAGTAATCACAAGAACATAATTTATTTGAGGTTTTGGCAGTCCTTGTAAGAACAATGACTTTTACTCTGGACCATAGACGATCAAGACGCATACTCATTTGGGAAATTTCTAACTTAGATTTATTAATTTGTGCCTATATAGCGCGAAACCTCATTTTACAAATGAGATAACAGATTCCATGTGTGTATAACACCTCTAAAATATTGTCAAATAGAAAATTCCAGACATATATAAAATTAAAAAAAATTGTTTCTAGATTATGATATTTTTCGTGAGATCAATTGAAATAGCATGCCAAAGCATAATTGGTTTAAAGTCACCATCTAAACATTAGCAAAAGTCAAATTGCAACTAATTTAAACTATCTGTGCTCTCGTAGATTTTTATCAATTTTCGTGAAATATACTAGAAACAGTACAACTATAAGGACAATCGCCGAACTTGATCTAAGTTTGAGAACAATATTAATATGTGGATATTTTGAATGAATTCCTTAAATTAATTCGAAAGATAGATAAGCAGAAGGATGGCGGTACATGGCTCAAACCACTTAACCAATTGTGCTAATCCTATAAAATCGTAATATTTAGGAAACAACAACAAAATTCTGGAGATAAGCAAAAAATTGTGGAATTCAGTTTCAGTGGAAGTTAGTTTCGCCCCAAATGTTTGTAACACCAAGAAATAATCGAGCTAGACCCACCATTAAGTATACCGATCGGCTTAGAATCACCAGCTGAGTCGATTTAACGATGTCTGTCTGTCCGTCTGCTGTCCATCTAAGCTTGTTCGCACTCTACAGGTCGCAATTGTTGTCCGATTGTCATGAAACTTGGCAGAAGCTATTTTTTCTGGCCAATGACCATCGGTATTAAAATTGGGTAAGATCGGTTCAGATTTAGATATAGCCCCCATACAAATGTCGCTCCCGATTTGACTTTTTCCGCCCTATAAAGCACATATAGTACCCGATTTTCTTTAAATTTGGCACAACATCTTATAATCCAACTAGAAACACCTACGCAAAAATTGGGTAAGATCGGTTCAGATTTAGATATAGCCGCCATACAAATGTCGCTCCCTATTTCACTTTTTCCGCTTTAGATACCACATATTGTACCCGATTTTCTTTAAAATTGGCACAGCATCTTATAATCCAACTAGAAACACCTGTGCAAAAATTGGGTAAGATCGGTTCAGATTTAGATATAGCCCCCATACAAATGTCGCTCCCGATTTGACATTTTCCGCTCTAGAAACGACATATTGTACCCGATTTTCTTTAAATTTTACAGAACATCTTATAATCCAACTAGAAGTACGTGTGCAAAAATTGGGTAAGATCGGTACAGATTTAGATATAGCCCCCATACAAATGTCGCTCCCGATTTGACATTTTCCGCTCTAGAAACGACATATTGTACCCGATTTTCTTTAAATTTTGCAGAACATCTTATAATCCAACTAGAAGCACGTATGCAAAAATTGGGTAAGATCAACACACAGGCACAACATTTTATAATCGAACTAGAAACACCTATGCTGAAAGTGGGTATGATCGATTCAGATTTAGATATAGCCCTCATACAAATGTTGCTCCCGAATGTTTAACCGATTTTGGCCAAATTTTACATATTATATTTCACCAATAAACAGACATAGTGAAACCGCGTCACATCGTTCCTGGTTTCAATATACCCCCATACAAATGTCCTTTCCGATTTAACATTTTTTGTCAAACACATACATTTACAGGATGCAAAATCCTTCTGCAATGAGAATTGTTTGGGTGATGCCCATATGTCCATACTTTGGTATGACTTTGGTATACTACTGTATAATTTGTATTTGTCTGTAGGACAATTGGATCAAATACCATATTCTTTACCATATTCGTTAAATTTGACTAAAGATGAATTTATAGCATATAAATTATATTCATATAATTTGTATGAACTACATAAAATTGCTCCCATGAAATACCTGGGTTTAGTAATCAAAGCGAGGTACATACGCAGGGAGTGGTGTAGGGTATTATATAGTCGGCCCCGCCCGACTTTAGCCTTTCCTTACTTGTTTAGTATATAAATCGATTGTAGGATGATTTGTGCCGAGTTTATTGCCGACTGCTTTTTAAAAAGCTTAAATTACTGCATATTCATGGAAACAGACTAGACTACACTTCCTTGCTCATTTCACTGTACTAAATCATTTTCAATAGACTATTTAAAGATTTTTTGTTCTTGAGTTAGTTGCCTTTTGCTGCTATCCTTAAGAATAATGTATATAAAATGAAAGTTTCTTATCATTTGATTTTTTAGATTGCATGTGCATTTTATCGACTTTTTAATGGAAAAAAAATGTGTTAAACTAGAAAATATAAATATTTCAAGCGAATTTTACATGCCATAAGTAAGTAAATAAAATAAATGCATTACCACAACTGACATGCAATCCCTAGAATAGAAACTGAACTGTAAAACTAAACTGTATGCTTTATAAAAGTCTTGTGACATTTTGCGTGAAACGCAAATTTATTTTAAATTATCGTCATGTTGATATTAGCAGAAATCAAATACTGTACGAAAAAAAAAATAGAAAAATAAAATGAAAATTTCATTGGCGTACAAAAGTTCTTAATTCAAGAAGAAATAGATTAGATTGACATTTTTTAACGAAAACCACAAACTTTTGCTTTTAAATATGATTTTCTTGAGAAAATATCAACATCTATGGATTTTCTTTTATCACTAAAGATTTATGTCATTCTCGTTTTGTTTTCCCCCTTTGAAGTGCATTCATATTTCTCGGAACTAACCGCCACTTGTGTGCTGTGGCATAAAGATTATGATTTGCAGCTCTGGCCATCCATCGTAAATTTTAATGTTTATTTGCATATAAATCCATTGGCCTTGAATGAGTCCTTCGCCAAACATGTTCACAATTTTACACAACAGGGTGAACGCTACAATGCCAATGGAGTTTCTTACAATGACTGAGTAATGTGGCTGCCTTAGAACAGTCAAATTGTGAGGCGAGTTATAGTAGTTTATAACAGTCTATTGGTTATATGCCATAATTTGAATAATTCATATTATTATTCAATTATTCGGACTATTAAGATATTCGATTAATCGGTTATTCGAAAACAAAGAAATTCCTATCAATGTTAATTCAATTTTAAGGTAATATTTAAAAATTGATAGTTTTTTTCTGTTTTTGTAGTTTCGTTAGTCGGTCTGTCCTAGCCTATGCTGGTGATCATTTTCAAAGAAAAGTGTTGGTCATTTTAAAAGAAAAAATATATATTTACAATGAGATTTAAATTATAATTATATACAGTTTGGGAAATGGGAATTCCGACAACTGCTAGTATATTTAAACTACTATTAGAGAGACCAACATTTCCATACGAAGACATGATCAAACATAGCATCAACAGTATAACATGTACTCCATCTTAAAAAATAGTTTTTTAATATGGAGTAAAACCGATGGTCGATGGTGCAAAACCCAATTTTACGAATTTACTTTACAGTCCATCGAATGCATACTATCATCATACAGATTGACATTGCATTCCGTTTTTGAAGAAGTAGATTCCTTTTAATGTACCACCAGTGACAGTCTGTTGTTATCGGAATTCTTTCTGCTCTAAAGGCCACATTAAAGCGACACATCACAATGAAAGTCATTAGTAATTGATGCGTATGATTAATAAATGTAAAATATTAATAGATATAACGTATACGCAGTAGAGGTCCATTGGAACCTATTTAATTTTTATACCCTCCACGTCCAGGATGGGGGTATACAAACTTTGTCATTCCGTTTGTAACACCTTGAAATATCGACATGAGACCGTATAAAGTATATATATTCTTGATCGTCATAAAATTCTAAGACGATCTAGCCATGTCCGTCCGTCTGTTGAAAGCACGCTAGCATCTAAATAAAAGGAGCTAGAACGTTCAAATTTTCCATAAATGCGTCTTATAGTTGTAGATCGGTTGGGATTGAAACGGGGAAAAATCGGCCCAAAAGGGAAAAATTGTTCCCTCACAAGGTCTAAAAATACCCATAATAATCCCTAATATTTTAACGTATTTAAGTATGTTTCTTGAATATTTCTGTTTATATTTACTTGATATTTGGTATGTACATTCCCCTTATAGCAAAAACGTGCACCATAAAGTAATTCTTATCTGTAGGGGGTGAAATGGGATGAAAATGGTACATATGAAACGACAACAGCTAGAAACACGAAATTCGCTCTGTACACTACTCTAATTGAGTAGGTACATAATATGAAATTATTTTTTCCAAATTCGTACTTTTAAGGGATAAAATGGGAATAGAGGGATAAAAATGGTACCAACCAAACGGCTGCACCTAGAATAATGAAATTCGGTGTATACATTCCTCTGATTACAGAGACAAGTAAAATACACGGATTTTTCAAAATTCGTACTTTTTGGGGTTAAAATGAAAAAAGGGGATAAAAATAGTACCAATCAAATGACCGCAGCTAGAGTCATGAAATTCGGAGTATGCATTCCTCTGACTGTGTAGACACGGAAAATAAACTGATTTTTCGAAATTCGTACTTTTTGGGGTCAAAATAGAAAAAGGGGATAAAAATAGTACCAACCAAATGACCGCAGCTAGAGTCATGAAATTCGGATTATACATTCCTCTGACTGTGTAGACACGGAAAATAGACGAATTTTTCGAAATTCGTACTTTTTGGGTTAAAATGGAAAAAGGAGATACAAATAATACCAACCAAATGACCGCAGCTAGAGTCATGCATATTCGGAGTATACATTCCTCTGACTGCGTAGACACGGAAAATAAACGGATTTTTCGAAATCCATACTTTCAAGGGATACAATGGTACAGAGGATAAAAATAGTACCAACTAAACGACTACAGCTAGAATGATGAAATTCTAATTGCGTAGAACTTCACGGGTAAAAATGGTACCAACCAAATGGGAGCAGCTGGTATCATGGAATTCGGTGTACACATTCCTCTGACTGCATATACACGTAAAATAAAAAGGTTTTTCCAAATTCGTACCTTTTCTTTTACGGCAAAAATTGGTTGAATCATGAAGTTAGGTTATTTTGCACTACGTACGTCTGATAATGGATTTTCAAAATTTGTACTTTTGGAATTAAAATAGAATGTAAATACAACCAACTGTAGCACCCACTATCTACCAATATTTATGATATTTAAGCTTTTTGAAAATATAAATATAAGATTATTTTTTTTTGATTTGAAATAAATAATGGTTTGAAATAATTAAAATATTATATTTATTTATAAAATTATTTTTTTCAATATTTGTATTTGTTTTGGTTTGGCTATATTAAAAAAATTATATTTTCCTGTAATAATACTGCACTTCTACGAAAACCCACAACCTCTGTGGAATGCAATCCATGGTGGAGGGTATATAAAGTTCGGCACGGCCGAACTTAACGCCTTTTTTACGTGTTAAAAAATAGTGTGTGGCTTTTTATTATAAATTGCATGGCAGAAATACAAATTTTGATGTTATTTGTTTTATGAGTCATTTCATGTCCAGCGGTACTACTTGCTCATTTTCAAAAAAAAAGGCCCAATGATGCCACCAGCCCAAAATCCACACTAAACAGTGACTCGTTTTCGGTGTATTGGCTTCTCAATAGTCACGCCTGGGTTCACTGAACCCCATGTGCGGCAATTCTGCTTATTGACAAAGCCACCGAGATGAAAATTAGATTCATCTGAAAACACGATTTTTCGGTAAAATTCTTCATCTCCTGCCAAACAATCTTCAGCCTATTAGGCGAACCGAAAACTAATCGGACGCATCCTATTTTACAAATATCAAATATAAACCTGAAACAAAAACAAAAATGAATACATTTCAAAGTCAGTGTAATCGGTAGTTCATTTAAATCCCCCCACTGTACAACCATGTATTAGCCAGTGAAGTCGTGGAGTTGCTTCATATGAATTAAATACACTCAAACAATTTGTAGCTTCTATTTAATTCAAATGTTGTGTAAATTTTCTGACAACCTTTAAAATCCAAATGAATTATTTTCATAATGTATTAACTTACATGCCAAGACTAAGCGATATATTACATTAGCCATCAGCAATGTATAACAAATTACAAAATATAAATATTTCAAGCTATTTCTACATTCATTAAGTAAATATGCGTACGCAAAGGCAAAAAGACATTTAAATTATTAAATAAATAAAAGAAATGCTGACATGCAATCCTTAGAATAAAAGCGGAACTGCAATGATATAGACTATATAAGTCTGGTGACATTTTGCGTGAAACGCAAGTTTATTTTAAGACATCGCCATGATGATATCAACAGAAATCAACTACTGGTCAACTCTCATCAATGTTATATGTAAGAAAAAACAGTGTAGAAAATAAATTTAAAATTGCATTTCTTTGAAAAAGAATATATTTCTCGAAGAAATGTTATAAATCCGAAATTTTAAAGTTTTATAATCAAAACTCCAGAAGAAAACTAAATATTAATTGTGTGTGCTGCTCAAACTATTATCTTGTAAACGTGCTTTTCTTGAGAAAACTATCAAAATCTTTTGATTTTCTTTTATCGTTTATTTCCAAACTTTTCTGTGGTGTTTGTCTTGTGTCCCTCTTCGAAGTGCATTCATATTTCTCGGAACTAACCACCACTTGTGTGTTGTGGCATAAAGATTATGATTTGCAGCTCTGGCCATCTATCGTAAATTTTAATGTTTATTTGCATATAAATCCATTGGCCTTGAATGAGTCCTTCGCCAAAGATGTGCACAATTTTACACAACAGGATGAACGCTACAATGCCAATGGAATCTATTACGATGATTGGATAAGGAAATATGTGGCGGCCATAGAGCAAGCAAATTGTGAGGTAAGTTATGATAGGTTATATTAGTTGGCATTTCAAAGGTTGGTGATATATAACATAAGCAAGCAAGATACAACAACGAATGACAACAGGATCGTTTAATCTAAAAATCAGAGGCCGACATGTAAAAAAGGCTTATGCAAATATTTTTTTCAGTTCGGTTTCTAGACGACAAGTTCCTTTGAGGCGAACGAATCATCAAAATTGAAGACGTAATGGATTTCATTCAGATGTGTATTTGCTATTGTTCTATCCTGTTAATCAAAAACAGAATTCATCTCCTTACAAATTCTTCTTCTGGAAACATGCCCTTATATTATGTTTGAATATATGTAAGTTCTTCTTGGGAAAAATATGAATATTCTTGTTTTTATATCCTCCACCTCCAGAATGAGGATATACTAAGTATGCCATTCAGTTTGTAACACCTTGAAATGTCGACCTGAGGACTTATAAAGCACATATATTCTTGATCGTAATAAAAATCTAAGACAATCTAGCCATTTCCGCCGGTCCCTCTGCCCGCCCGTCTGTTGAAACCACTCTAGCATATAAACGAAGAATACGTCAAGAACACGTCTAATATTTGTAGATCGTTTGGGATTGAAAGAGGGCGAAATCGGTACAGAGGGAAAAATTTTTGCCTAACAAGGACAGAAAATACCCCTAATATTTCGATTATTTTTAAGCATGTTTTTTGAGTATATCTGCTTATTTTTTTGATTGATATTTGGTATGTGCATTCCCCTTATAGCACAAACGTAGTGATCTTTATTCGTAGGGCCAGAAAGGAATAAAAATGGTACATATCAAACGACAACAGCTAGAAACACGAAATTCGGTGTGTACATTCCTCTAATTGAGTAGATACATAATATAAAAGCATTTTTTCCAAATTCGTACTTTTAAGGGGTAAAATGGGAATAGAGGGATAAAAATGGTACCAGCCAAACGGCTGCACCTAGAATAATGAAATTCAGTGTATACATTCCTCTGATTGCGTAGACACCTAAAATAAATAAATATTTCGAAATTCGTACTTTTTGGGGTTAAAATGGAAAAAGGGGATAAAAATAGTACCAACCAAATGACCATAGCAAGAGTCATGAAATTCGTAGTATATATTCCCCTGACTGCATAGACACTAAAAATTAAAGATTTTTTCCAAATTCGTACTTTCAAGGGATACAATGGGAACAGAGGGATAAAAATGGTACCAACTAAACGGCTACAGCAAGAATGATGAAATTCAGTGAGTACATCCCTCGAATTGCGTAGACAAGTAAAATAATGAAATTGAAAAAAGGGATAAAAATGGTACCAACCAAATGGCCGCAGCTAGAATCATGAAATTCGGCGTATATATTCTTTCACTGCATAGACAAGAAAAATAATTTGTATACCCTCAACCTCCAGGATGGGGTATATTCACTTTGTCATTCCGTTTGTAACACCTTGAAATATTCATCGGAGACCCCATAAAGTATAAATATTCTGGGTCGTGGAAAAATTCTAAGACGAGATAGCCATGTCCGTCTGTCTGTCTGTTGAAAGCAAGATAGCGGCCGAACGAAATAGGCTAGGAGGTTCAAATTTTGCCTAAATGTGACTTATGGTTGTAGATCGGTTGGGATTGAAAGTGGCCGATTTTTCCCTCACAAGGACTGAAATAATCCCTTTAGAGTATTTCAGCATTTTTTTGAACATATTAGCTTGTATTTACTTGATATTTGCAATGCGCATGCCCTTTATAGCATAATAGGACACCATAGAGTGTTTTTTATTTGTAGGGGGCGAAATGGGACAAAAAGGGATAAAAATGGTACCTATCAAACGACAACAGATAGAAACACGAAATTCGGCGTGTACATTCCACTAATAGAGTAGATACATAATATAAGAGTATTTTTTATAAATTCGTACTTTTAAGGGGTTAAATGGGGATAGAGGGATAAAAATAGTACCAACTTAACGGCTGCACCTAGAATAATGAAATTCGGTGTATACATTCCTCTGATTGCGTAGACACGTAAAATAAAGGGATTTTTCGAAATTCGTACTGTTTGGGGTTAAAATGGAAAAAGGGGATAAAAATAGTACCAACCAAATGACCATAGCTAGACTCATGAAATTCGGAGTATATATTCCCCTGACTGCGTAAACACGAAAAATTAAAGATTTTTTCCAAATACGTACTTTCAAGGGATACAATGGGAATAGAGGGATAAAAATGTTAATAAACTAAACGGCTACAGCTAGAATGATGAAATTCGGTGAGTACATCCCTCGAATTGCGTAGACACGTAAAATAATGAGATTTTAGAAAGTCATACTCTTAAGGGGGTAAAATTCAAAAAAATGGATAAAAATTGTACCAGCCAAATGGCCGCAGCTAGAATCATGGAATTTGGCGTATATATTCTTTCACTTCATAGATAAGCAAAATAAAATTTTTTTCGTTCTTTTTCCATGCTTTATATAAGGTTACTTTCTATATATGTTTGTGTGCCACAAAATTTGAAATCAATTTTTGAAAGCTTTTTTCTCAACCAATTTTGCTCAAATTTTGGACACTTAATCATTTTCGATGACAATACAAGGAAATGGAAAAATTTGACCAATTGGACAAAGGGGCGTGGTACCTCCCATACAAACCACAAATTAAAAATCTATTATTTCTGCTCCTGATAACGGTATTTGAACAAAATTTGGTACGTCGGTTTGGTGTGCATTTTTTAAGTGCTGCTGCAAATATGAGCGGGAATGGACAAAGGGGCGTGGTACCTCCCATACAAACCACAAATTAAAAATCTATTATTTCTGCTCCTGATAACGCAGTAATTTTTCCTTCTACAAAAGATAACTAAAAAAGAATTTCTAGGCCCAATAGAATTCTGCTTGCATAAAGCATGGATTTGAAAAAAATTTTTTTTTTGATTTACTAGTTCCTTTTATTGTAAAAACTGGTTGAATCATGAGGTTAGGTTTTTTTGCACTATGTACGTGAGATAATGGATTTTCAAAATTTGTACTTTTGGAATTAAAATGGAATGGAAATATAAGCCATTGTAGCACCCACTATCTACCAATATTATGGTAATTACACTTTTTGAAAATATAAATTTAAGAATATTTATGTTTTAAATTGACAAAATCCGTGCTCTGTTAAGAAAGTTCATCACGCGCTTCCATTTTATGGTCAGTTTAATCGACCCACTGAAGCGGCTATTCGAGCTATTGTGACTAAATTTCGCACCAAATTTACATTGTTGGACATTAAACCACCAACACGCTTACGTAGAGTGTGAACTGAAGAAAATATCGCAGCTGTATCGGCCAGTGTTAATGAAGACCATCAATTATCGATTCGTCACCGTTCGCAGCAATTGGGCGTCTGTTACTTAAAAACGTGGAAATGCCAAAAGTGGACTAAGCGGATGGACCATTTGAGGCGCAGTCAAGGTCAACATTTGCATTAAATTATATGAATTATATGATTCAAATAAAGATTTCATGCATTTTTCGGAATTTTATGTATATTTATATTTGAAAAATATATATATAAATATATATATATAAAATATAGATAATATATATATTTGTTTGAAAAACTTTCCTATAGCTTTAAAAAATCACTCTTTATATAGTGTAAACGTGTTGGTAGCCTTGCCTTGAAATAATAAAAATATAATATTTATTTATAAATTTTTTTTCGATATTTGTATTTGTTTTGGTTTGGCTATATTAAAAAAAATATATTTTCCTTTAATATTACTGCACTTCTACTAAAATCGACAAGCTC
This sequence comes from Polietes domitor, assembly GCA_947397865.1. NCBI lineage: Eukaryota > Metazoa > Arthropoda > Insecta > Diptera > Muscidae > Polietes > Polietes domitor. The sequence goes on along the minus strand of OX377621.1, from coordinate 142,012,983 downwards.
TGTGGAATGCAATCCATGGTGGAGGGTATATAAAATTCGGCCTGGCCACAACGCCGTTTTTACTGTTTTTTTTTTAAGGGAAATCTATTAATTTTATTATCATTTTTATTATTTGGGCGAATTTCAAGTATTTTGGATATTGGACTTCAATTTGTAAAATAATGAGAGATGTGAACTTGAATGATCAAAATTTGTATTTTTGCAAAAAATAAATTTGTTTTTATAAAAACTTCAATAACTCAGTCAATCACTGACGGATTTTTTAAGTCAAAGCGGTGTTTTGCTCCTGGCTAAATGTGTTACTTACATAAGTTTACTTCTGGTACGGTTACCAAACAAAATAATGTGCAAAAGCATTGCCTAATTTGTAAAATGGTTAAAAATTTCTTCAAAAAGTGTGTTTCATTATTAAGCTATATATCCATCGGAAGCTCCAGTTTTCTTCTTTTCAAATCCGGAGAGAAAGTTAAAGTCGGCTTATAACCAGCTTTTTACAAAGCAAAGTGGATAAAAATGGTACCAATCAAACGGCTGCAGCTAATCATGAAATTCTCTTTACAAATTTCTTAGACTTCATAGGCGTACAAAGCAAAAGTAATTCTCCAAATTCGTACTTTTAGAAATAAAATGTGCTAAAAGAGATGAAACTGGTACCAAGCAAACGGCTGTTGCTAGAATTGTAAAATTAGTTGTTTACATTGTGAACCTGGAAGGTGATAGAATTTCGAAATTCGTGCTTTGCCTTTCTGAAGAATTACTTTGATATATAGTGAAGGGCTAGTAAGTAATAAAAACATATTTGTAGACACGTCTCCTAAGTGGGCGTTGCCATTAAATTAATTACTTTACTTTATTTTAAAATTATAGTAATGGAAATTAATAACATTTTAGTGCACTTATACGTGAATAGGCTGCAATCCATGGTGGAGGATTTATAAGATTTGGCCCGAACTTAAAGCCTCTTGTTTTAGTTTAGACTCTCGTAAGAATTCAATAACAAGTATTTTTCATTTCAGGGATTTATAGTTTTTGAAGATGACATTCCCAAATTTGCCGAGACATATCGAAAAGCCAGTATATATTCCACGTGGAGATCTCCAGGCGCGACATTTCTCTTCATCTATACAAAAGAGTTTGAAAAGGAAGACTATTTTCAGGATCTCTTTTTCAAAAGTATAACGATGACAACCGAGTAGCAAAAACCTAATAATTTTGCACAACCTTTTCCAGATTTTGTCAATATTTTAGTGATTGAATCAGATTTCAAAAACTCCTCGCAATTTACGCTGAAAACCAATAAATTTGTGGGCTCTCTGTATCAGCAACCCCAAGAATTGATTCATATAACCACCTACGATGCTCTCGCAGATAGATTTAATCCCGACGTGGAGTTGTATCCCAGCGATAAATTGCAGGATTTGCAAGGACGAGAAATTATAGTGGGCGCTTTTGATTATCGGCCCTTTATGGTGGTGGATTTTGAACGTACGCCCCAATACTATGATTATGCCGAGGATAATTCGCGACATTTGGCCCATGTCGAGGGTACTGAGATGCATGTGGTTCATACATTTTGTGAACTATACAATTGCACCGTCCAAGTGGATACATGTAAGTCGGCGAGGAATAATTGTTTTCAATATAGGCCAATTTATATTTCTTTGAAGCGGAAAAGGAATGGGGCTATGTCTTTCCCAACTATACCGGCGATGGTTTGATTGGTATGGTCATTGAGGGCAAGATCCATATGGCCATGTGTGCCATGTATCCATGGTAAGTGGGCGGCAAACCGGGATAAGTTTTATAATTAAAAAAAATCAATCCTAACATTGACTGATATTTGATTTGTTTTGACAGGCAGACTGCTTACGCCATCATAGACGAAACAACGTTTCTAGGCAGATCTGGCATCACCTGTTTGGTACCGGCTCCTACGCGCGTAACCAGCTGGTCTCTGCCTATCAGGCCATTTCAACGCACGCTCTGGTTAGCCGTACTCAGCTGTTTGCTTTTGGAATCGTTGGCTTTACTCGTTGCCCGACATTTTGAGCAGACCTTGGAGGAGCATCCAGAGCACACCGCCTGGTGGCCAAGTGTACAATTCGGCTACAGCACAACTCTGAAGTTGTTTGTGTCGCAGGGCTCGCACTATGTCGTCACTTCGCATACGGTGAGGACTGTGCTGTTTGCCTGTTACATGATAGACATCATCATCACCAGCATCTATGGAGGAGGATTGTCTGCCATATTGACATTGCCCACGTAAGGGAAGACAAAATGTTGAAAAGTTAAATTTTATTTTATATTTTTCTTGTTTGCAAGTCTGGAGGAGGCGGCCGATTCTTTGGAACGTTTGTATGGCCACAATCTAACATGGACGGGCAGTTCGTATGATTGGGTAGTGTCTATTTCTACAATGGATGAGGGGGAAAAAGATGTAATTCAAGTGCTAACAAAAATTATTAAATTTCCTCAATATAATTCTTCCTTTTTACAGCCTGTTATTGATCGTATTCTCTCCAACTTTCGTGTCAATAGCATAGACGAAATGCGCTCACTGGCTAAAACCGAAAATATGGGATTCGTCGTGGAACGCATGAACTTTGGTCATTTCGGCAATGGTGACTTTATCACCCCCGAAGCTTTAGATCGCCTCAAACTAATGATCGACGATATCTACTATCAATACACTGTGGCCATGGTACCGCGGCTCTGGCCACATCTACCCAAATACAATGATTTGATTTTAGCCTGGCACTCGTCGGGACTCTCCAAATTTTGGGAATGGAAGATTACAGCGGCCTATTTGAATGTGATCGAGCAGAATCAGGTTCAGGCCTCCATGTACTCGAGTTTTGGCGGGGGCCCTGAGAAATTGGGCATTGCAAATTTTGCCGGTTTGATGTTAGTGTGGATTGTGGGTATGGCTGCCAGCATTTTGGTATTTTTGGGAGAATGGTTGGTATATTGGACGGGCAAGAAATTGGACAAGAGACAAAAGTTAAAAATTAAGGATGTAGAAAACATAGAAGAAACTTAGAAAGTGAAAGAGTATAAGAGAGATTTTGCTAAAGGTTTGGCGACAACTATTTCATATCCTTAGAACATTTTACTCAAGTAGGAATATAGTAGCACCACAAAAAGAAACAAGTAAAGACGGCGTTAAGTTCGGCCGGTCCGAACTTTATATAGCATCCACCATTGATTGCATTCCACAGAGGATGTCGATTTTTTAATATAGCCAAACCGAAACAAATAGAAATATTGAAAAAAATATATATAAATAAATATAATAATATAATTATTTCAAACCACACTTATAACGCAAGGCTACCATATCGAAATAATACTTCAAGTCAATTCTAAATATAAATATTCTTATATTTATATTTTCAAAAAGCTTAAATATCATAAATATTGGTAGATAGTGGGTGCTACAGTTGGTGAATGTATACTCCGAATTTCATGACTCTAGCTGCGGTCCAAAACCCAAAAAGTACGAATTTCGAAAAAGCCGTTTACATGTCTACACAATCAGAGGAATGTATACACCGAATTTCATTATTCTAGGTGTAGAAGTTTGATTGGTACCATTTTTATCCCTCTGTACCCATTGTATCCCTTGAAAGCACGAATTAAAAAAAAAACTTTTATTTTCCATGGCTACGTGGTCAAAAGAATGTATACTTCGAATTTCATGACTCTAGCTGCGGTCATTTGGTTGGTACTATTTTTATCCCCTTTTCCATTTTAACCCCAAAAAGTACGAATTTCAATAAATCCGTTTATTTTCCGTGTCTATATATTCAGAGGAATGTATACACCGAATTTCATTATTCTAGGTGCTGCCGTTTGGTTGGTACCATTTTTACCCCTTAAAAGTACGAATTTGGAAAAAATATGTATTTATTATGTATCTACTCAATTAGAGGAATGTACACACCCAATTTCGTGTTTCTTGCTGTTGTCGTTTAATATGTACCATTTTTATCCCTTTTTGCCCCATTTCACCCCCTACAAATAAGAATCACTTTATGGTGCACGTTTTTGCTATAAGGGGAATGCGCATACCAAATATTAAGCAAACCAAATATTCAAAAAACTTGCTTAAATACGGTAAAATATTAGGGATTATTATGGGTATTTTTAGTCCTTGTGAGGGAAAAATGTTTCCCTTTGGGTCGATTTCGCCCCATTTTAATCCAAACCAATCTACGACTATAAGACGCATTTATTGAAAATTTGGACGTCCTAGCTCCTTTAGTTTAGATGCTAGCGTGCTTTAAACAGACTGACGTCCGTCAGTCACATGGCTAGATCGTCTTAGAATTTTATGACGATCAAGAATATATATACTATATATATTCTAAATAGGGTCTCATATCGATATTTCATGGTGTTACAAACGGAATGACAAAGTTAGTACACCCCCATCCTGGAGGTGGAGGGTATAAAAATGGGAACAAATTATTCTTCAAATTGTGAACTGTGTGGAAAAGGTGACAGAGAAATTTTAATAAGATATTAGAAATAAATAGAAACTAAAAAGATATGTTCATCATTATACAAACACTGAGTTGGGTTGCAGAAGTAATTAATGCACACTTTAAGTACCGACATTAAAGATAGAGAGCAAGAAATAGCTGATAGATGGGAACAACAAAGGTACAGGATGCATTCAGACTATCTTATCGAGACGCACGGAGTTATTTCCCACTTTCACTGTGGTATCAAATCATTTTTTTGGAATTAATACTGTATCTTGTAAACGAAAAAAAAACTCTTAGAGAAGAGGAATTTTTCGGACGAGTTGTAATATTGTTTATCCCTAATTGTTGTGGGGGCAATAGGGCGGTCATCATAATTTGTTTACCTCGGCCATGTCAAATATTAGAACCAGTGATTTAGGAACAATCGTCTGCAAATTTAGAAAATGTTATTTGTTATGGGACAAAAATACATTAAAATTAAAAAAGCCGAAATTTTGTTAACTTTCAATAGCTAGCAACCTAAAGAAGAAAACATGCTTATTGAAAACAAGTAAGGAAAGGCTAAAGTCTGGCGCGGTCGACTATATGATACTGTACAGAACTCTCTCCGTCTATACGGTTTTGATTACTAAACCCAAATATTTTAGTATCGTATTAATGTAGACCACTATCAAATAGAGTGGTCTATATTAAAACAAGAAACTATGTGTATGGGGGCAATATAAAAACATGCATCTATATGTTCCTATGTGAAATAATCCATGCTCTGGAATATTTAATTAATATCCTATGTAATATGAGGGTTTTATTGCGGTAATAATCAAAATTGGAGAGACTGTTGCATTGGGGATATTTGAAAACATATGTTCTAATTTTACGGTAGGTATTCCGAGATTGAATATAAGATGATGAAATTTTGATTTTACAGGTAATAGGATAAATTGGGGGGACATTTGTAGGGGACCTTTAACAACACTTGGGGACTGTACCAAAACATGGACCCATATAAATTATTTTCACGGCCTTGAAATATAACATGATGTGCAAAATTTTATCAAGATGCGATGTAATGCGATGTGGGTTCTGGAGCGGCAATAGTCAAAAGTGGGGCCCTAACAAAGGGGACCTACGCCAAAATTCTGCTGGCGATTTTAAGCCGATGGGTGTACTTAAATAAGGAGAATCTAGCTCAATTATTTCTTGGTATTTAAAACATTTGCTAACATATAATACCCTATTCCACAATGTGATGTAGAGTATAAATAAAGGGTGATTTTTTAAGAGCTTTATAACTTTTTTTTTAAAAAAAACGCATAAAATTTGCAAAATCTCATCGGTTCTTTATTTGAAACGTTAGATTGGTCCATGACATTTACTTTTTGAAGATAATTTCATTTAAATGTTGACCGCGGCTGCGTCTTAGGTGGTCCATTCGGAAAGTCCAATTTTGGGCAACTTTTTCGAGCATTTCGGCCGGAATAGCCGAATTTCTTCGGAAATGTTGTCTTCCAAAGCTGGAATAGTTGCTGGCTTATTTCTGTAGACTTTAGACTTGACGTAGCCCCACAAAAAATAGTCTAAAGGCGTCAAATCGCATGATCTTGGTGGCCAACTTACCGGTCCATTTCTTGAGATGAATTGTTCTCCGAAGTTTTCCCTCAAAATGGCCATAGAATCGCGAGCTGTGTGGCATGTAGCGCCATCTTGTTGAAACCACATGTCAACCAAGTTCAGTTCTTCTATTTTGGGCAAAAAAAAGTTGGATATCATCTCACGGTAGCGCTCACCATTCACAGTTACGTTACGATTCGCATCATCTTTGAAGAAGTACGGTCCAATGATGCCACCAGCCCATAAACCGCACCAAACTGTGACTTTTTCTGGATGCATTGGTAGCTCTTGCAATGCTTCTGGCTGATATTCACTCCAAAATCGACAATTCTGCCTATTTACGTACCCATTGAGACAAAAATGAGCTTCGTCGCTGAACACAATTTCTTTCTTTCTGAACTTTCTTAACAGAGCACGCATTTTGATAATAAAATTCAATGATTTGCAAGCGTTGCTCGTTAGTAAGTCTATTCATGATGAAATGTCAAAGCATACTGAGCATCTTTCTCTTTGACACCATGTCTGAAATCCCACGTGATCTGTCAAATACTAATGCATGAAAATCCTAACCTCAAAAAAATCACTCTTTATCTATGGATGAATGTAAGAGTTAGGATCTATTTGTAAGATAATTAAAATAAATGTAATTAATAAATGTAAATAAATGTAATTTATACCCTCCACCACCAGGATGGGGGTATACTAACTTTGTCATTCCGTTTGTAACACCTTGAAATATCGACCTGAGACCCTATAAAGTATATATATTCTTTAGCGTCATAAAATTCTAAGACGATCATGTCCGTCCGTCTGTTGAAAGCACGCTAGCATCTAAAGGAAAGGAGCTAAGACGTCCAAATTTTCCATAAATGCGTCTTACAGTCGTAGATCTGTTGGGATTGAAACTGGGCGAAATAGCCCTAAAGGGAAAAATTTTTCCCTCACAAGGGCTAAAAATAACCATAATAATAACTAATATTTTAAAGTATTTAAGCATATTTTTCAATATGTCTGCTTGTAATTACTTGATATTGGGTATGCAAAAACGTGCACCTTAAAGTGATTCTTATTCGTAGGGGGTGAAATGGGCAAAAAGGGATTACAATGGTACATATTAAACGACAACAGCTAGGAATGTGTACATTCCTCAAACTGAGTAGACATATAATATACAAGTATTTTTCAAAATTTGTACATTTAAGAGGGATAAAATGGATTTTTCGAAATTCGTACCTATTGGGGTTAAAATAGGAAAAGGGGATAAAAATAGTACCAACCAAATGACCGCAGCTAGAGTCATGAAATTCAGAGTATACATTCCTCTGACTGCGTAGACTACAAAAATAAAAGGTTTTTTTTCCAAATTCGTACTTTCAAGGGATACAATGAGTACAGAGGGATAAAAATCGTACAAACTAAACGAATACAGCTAAAATTAGGAAATTCGGTGTGTACATCCCTCTAATTGCGTAGACACGTAAAACAGAGAGATTTTAGAAAGTCGTACTCTTGAGGGGGTTAAATAGAAAAGGGGGATAAAAATGGTACCAACCAATTGACCGCAGATAGAATCATGGAATTCGGTGTATAGTATACACTGTATACATTCCTCTGACTGCATAGGCACGCAAAATTAAAAGACTTTTCCTAATTCGTACTTTTTACTTTCACGGCAAAAATTGGTTGAATCGTGAAGTTAGGTTATTTTGCACTGTATACGTGAAATAATAGATTTTCAAAATGTGTACTCTTGGAATTTATATAGAATGGAAATACAACAAAATGTATCGTATTTAAGCATTTTTAAAAATATAGGGTCCGCCATCTAACCTTTTTTTTCAACTATTCAACCGTTGGACTATTATTTGTGGGGCAGCCATTTGAATGAAATTATTTTCCATTATTAACCGGAAGGAATGTACTTTCAAATAAAAAAAGAAATTTGAGAAAATATTCAGTAGTTTTTTTTATAGCATTTTCAAAACAAAAGTTATTTTGCGGACCCTATATAAATATAAGAATATTTATTTTTTAAATTGACTTGAAGTATCTTTTCGATATATATAGACGTATTTGTAGCCTTATCTTATGAGCGTGGTTGGAAATAATAAAAATATTATATTTATTTATAAAATTATTTTTTCAATATTTTGGCTTGGCTATATTAAAAAAATATATATTACTGCATTTCTACGAATATCGACAGTCTCTGTGGAATGAAGTCCATGGTGGAGGGTATATAAAGTTTTTTTATAATTTTCTTATAGGTGACATACTAACGAAGAAAACAAATCCTGGTTGAAGAAAATCTAAATGTAAATGTAAAATGTAAAAGATAAGAGAATTTATGTTGATATAAAGATGTAAGAGAATTTAAATAATCACGTTACATACTTTTCAAATGATGATTCTGCTTGAATTGATTGAATACTAGATTTTCTTCAACAAGGACTTTTTTCGTTAGGATGGTAGTTATTAGAAAACGAAAAATATCTTTAAATTTCTGCCTTTAATTTGGTATTATCGCGCCAGAAAGACAATATACTAAAAATTAAAAAAAGGGTTATAACTTTTACATGTATCCATAGATAAAATAAACAGTGCTTTCTCCTTTATTTTATTTTATTTCTTTTTGTAGTTTTTATCGTGACAGAAAAATCGACTTTTTCAAAAATAATCCATTTTTATACACTCCACGAGAGTATTATGCCTTTGTGCATTTGTTTGTAACACCCAAAACGAAACGAGTTAGACCCATCGTTTATTATACAGGCTTAAAATCACTTTCAGAGTCGATTTAGCAATGTCCCTCTGTCCATCTATTGTTGTAATCAAATTACAGGTCGCAATTATAGTCCGATCTTAACAAAAATTGGCACCAGTAAGTTTTGTGGATCAAGGACGAACGCTATTTAGTTTGAAGCAAATCGGTTCAGATTTAGATATAGCCCCCATACAAATGTCGCTCCCGATTTGACTTTTCCGCTCTATAAATAAAGCACACATAGTACCCGATTTTCTTCAAATTTGGCTTAACACCATAAAATTTAACTAGAAATATATGTGGCGAAAGAGGGTTAGATCGGCTCAGATTTAGATATAGCCCCCATACAAATGTCGCTCCCGATATGACTTTTCCGCTTTAGAAACCACATATTGTAAACGATTATCTTTAAATTGGGCACAACATCTTATAATTCAACTAAAAACACCCATGGTAAATGTAGGTAAGATCGGATCAGATTTAGATATACATTTTAATACACTCCACGAGAGTATTATGTCTTTGTGCATTTGTATGTAAGGAAGGGTGATAGACCCATTGTTAATTATACCGATCGACTAAGAATCACTTTTTGAGTCGATTTAGCAATGTCCGTCCGTCCCTCCGTCCGTCTGTCCATCAATTTTTGTAATCACGATACAGGTCGCAATTGTAGACATAACTAAATGAAACTTTGCACAATGAAGTTTTTCGGAACAAGGACGAACGCTATTGAATTTGAAGAAAATCGGTTCAGATTTATATATAGCTCCCATACGAATTTCACTCCCGATTTGACTCTTTTCACTCTAGATACCACATATAACAACTGCTTTTCTTTAAAATTGGCAAAACATCTTATATTTAAACTAGAAACACCTGTGGTAAAAATGTGTTAGATCGGTTCAGATTTATATATAGCTCCCATACAAATTTCGCTCCTGATTTGACTTTTTTCGCTCTAGAAACCACATATTGTATCAGATTGTCTTCAGATTTAGTAAAACATCTTATATTTCCAATAGAAACACTCATCGTGAATATAGGTCAGATCGGTTCAGATTTATATATAGCTCCCATACAAATTTCGCTCCCGATTTGACTTTTTCCGCTCTAGAAACCACATATTGTACTCGATTTTCTTTAAATTTGGTACAACATCTTATAATCCAACTAGAAACACCTATGCTGAAATTGGATAAGATCGGTTCAGATTTAGATATAGCCCCCATATAAATGTCGCTCCCGATTTTACTTTTTCCGCTTTAAATGCCACATATTGTACTCGATTTTCTTTAAATTTGGGACAACATCTTATAATATTACTAGAAACACCTATGCTGAAATTGGGTAAGATCGGTTCAAATTTAGATATAGCCCCCATATAAATGTCGCTCCCGATTTGACATTTTCCGCTCTAGAATCGACATATTGTGCTCGATTTTCTTTAAATTTGGCACAACATCTTATAATCTAACTAGTAACACCTGTGGCTAAAGCGGGCTAGATCGGTTCAGATTTAGATATAGCCCCCATACAAATGTCGCTCCCGATTTGACTTTTGTGCTATAGAAACCACATATTGTACCCGATTTTCTTTAAAATTGGCACAACATCTTATAGTCCAACTAAACAAACCTATGGTGAAAGTGGGTAAGATCGGTTCAGATTTAAATATAGCACAAATACAAATGTTGCTCCCAAAAGTTTAACCGATTTTGGCCAAACTATACACTTTATAAGTCATATAATTCGTTCCAGGTTTCAATATATCCTCATACAAATGTCCTTTCCGATTTGATATTTTTTGTCAAACACATACATTTACAGGATACAAAAAATCTTCCCGTTTTCACTTTTTCACCGTATTGAATTGTATTCGGATAGAAAGTGGAGTGTATCATATAGTCGGCACTTTAGCCTTTCCTTACTTGTTTATATATATAAATGTTGCTCCCAAAAGTTTAACCGATTTTGGCTAAACTTTACATATTATAATTCATATATAAACATACATAGTGAATGCCCATCGTTCCATATTTCACTACACCCCCATGCAGATGTCCTTTCCGATTTAAAATTTTTTTGTCAAACACATACATTTACATGATACAAAAATCCTTCCCGATTTCACTTTTTTACAGAATTGAATTATAATAGGATAGCAAGTTGAGTGTATCATATAGTCGGCTCCGTCCGGCATTAGCTCTTTTTTACTTGTTACTTGTTTTAATTTTTTATCGTTTTAACGTATGAATTGAAATGTTGGTACTTTCGATGAAAATTGGAATTCTTGTATTTTTTAATTTATCCATAACAATTTTTTCTTGTTGGTTTTATGAATCGAAATACAAAATTTTATTTGTTTTTGTTTAGTGTAATTTTGAATATCTTTTAAAAATTGAGCATTCTTAGAGCAGAGGTATATTCCAGATAACTTTTGAAATTGTGGGTCCCTATTTGATGTGGGGCAACTGAGCGACCGTACAAATTTGGTTACATTTGGAATGAGTCAGATGTTTGTTTCAATTTAAAATTATTTTAATTAGTATCAGACAGCACTTTTAAAAAATAATAATGAAATGGTAGTCTTCGTAAGATTTTAGATCAATAAGTATTTAATAAATATTCAAAATAATTGTATGTGTATCTTCTTTTCAATTGTAAACAATTTTTACAGTACAAAAGTGTCGAAATCAAATAAATATTTGAAATGGATAGAATCGATCCAAAGAAAAATCCATACCTCAATTTTGACATCGTAAAATCGAGTTTTCGAAATTAGTTCATTTAGAGAAAATAATGCAAAAGGGGATAAAAGTAGTACCACTAAACTGCTGCTGATAAAATCATGTAATTTTGTGTTTTTATGGGTCTCAGAAGTATGATATTTTGGGATAAAAATGGTACTACACGTCAGCAATTGGAATAAAGTATTTTCACTTTGCAAAGAATTATCAATTTTCATACGAATTTGGAAATTATTCTATTTGACCGCATTTTATGAATCTAGCTTGAATCTGGTTGTTACCATTTTTATGCCTTTTTCCCATTGTACGAATTTCCTCATTCTAGCTGGAGCCGCATGGTCGGTACCATTTTTATTCCCTTTTCCCCATTGAAACGAATTGCGAAAAATGTCCTTCTTTGGGCGTCTAAGCTGTCATAACGGTGTCCACGCCGAGATTTATCATTCTGCTGACGGTTTGTTGGTACAATTTTTATCTCCAAAAAGACAAAACTCCTTCCGAGATGCAGAGGAATGTAACATTTATATAAATTAGTTCTAGGGCTTTCTTAAATATTGTTGAAAGTTTCCCTCTGTGCCCACAGAAATAAATTCGTTACATCTAAATTATCATATCTAGTATTGTTTTCCTAGAGACGAGTTGTCCTATATTGACCAGAGACGGAAACTTCTTTCCCCAATAATATTTAGAGCGAAAGATTTCTAGAATTGATGATTTTTTCTACATATGTTTTACGAATTCAGACAAACATTTATTAAAGGTGTTTTTTTTTGTTACCCTGCCTATAAAATTTCCATTGAAAACCTGAAACTAATCATTATGGCTACGTTGTTTTTTCTCTCTACCCTATTAGGGCCAATTATCTCTATCTTTGCTCAAACAACCAAGGACATTTCCCACAAACTTTTTGTGGTACACCTACAACTATCACCCCCGCTCAGTCGAATAGAAGGAAACCTCTCAAGCCCATGCTCTTGTTTTCAAAAGTGGAAATTCATCAAAAACTGTTTTGGATTTTGTTGTTTTGCTCGCAACATATTTTTCTCTGGTTTGTGGCACCATCAAAGACCCAGTAGTGTTGGCATATCATCATTTACTTCGTTGGCCCCTCCCACTATGGCTCTTGCACTCTCGTGTAGCCATAACAACCATAACAAGTTTTTTGTGTATAACTTCCAGGACAAAGCCAGGACAACAGCGACAATAACAACAATAATAAAAAACGAGCAAATAAACAAACAAATAACGAAAAAAAATCTTACAAATGATGAAACAAATTTCACGCTGTGAAGCCTTAAATATGAATTCAACAACATCAACAGCAGCATCAACATCAGCAAGAACAGCATCCTCCTCATCGTCACCATGATGAACAACATGCTCGCCGTTGTCGTCGTCAACAACATCACCATGTTTACCGCACCAAGAGCCACGATAACAACAAGTGAACACGTTTTGGTAGGTTAAGCCAACTTCAATGCACACTCACTCTCTCTGGCAGATGTATAAAAAGAAAGCATGGTAATACCATTTGGGTTGTTCTTATCAATATATTTTCCCTAAAAAGTTGTCAAATTGACTAAATTTCGAAAATTTGCGTGATTTTTTTAGTACATACAAATCTTGAACCAGAGGAGATAATATGTAACAAAGGTTTTTACATGTACTGACTAGCACCGATCCCTGTAACTCAAAACAGTTTGTGTCTCGAAGATAAAAACCCTACAGGACACCCCCGTTATGCCTGTGAGAAATTTCATGGAGCTAATTCAAACAGAACTGAAATTAAGGAATTGTATTTAGAGCAAAGCGATTTCCATGTTAGTAAAGGGGGATGTGCAAAGAAGATGATATAGGTAGCGAATAATAGTATATCCTGAACGAAGTGTTTCGAAACGTATATTTCTATACCCTCCACTAGGGTATAATGTCTTTTGCATTTGTTTGTAACATATATTAATAACACTGTCCAACAAATTAAGACTTTTTGAATGGAACAGAATAGCGAAAGTGCATCTTGAGTAGACCATTTTAGCAGAATAAACTCTTATTCCAGCTGGTCTGAGTTTGTTTTTACAGCGGCTCCTAGTTTTCATTTATTAAATGAAACAAATAAAAACGGCGCCAAGTTCGGCCGGGCCGAACGTTATTTACCTTCCACCATGGCTTACAATCCGCAGAGGCTATATATTTTTCAGAAGTGCCGTAACATTAAAGGAAATTTTTTTATATAGCCAAACCAAAATAACTACAAATATTTAGAAAATAATGTGTTGTCATTTATTTTGGTTTAAGACCAAAGGTTGTGCTGAAGTCTTCAGCAGAACCCAAAATTAGCAAAAAGGCAAAGTGAGAACTTTATTGTTGCAGCTAAAAGTTGACTGAGCAGTTTCGATGGGCGCTACCCCATCTCGTCAGAACTTTCGCAACGAATGTATGTCTTTGACTTAAATCAGGGTTCATATTATTACCAGCTGTCACATACGACAAATGAGAAGCGCTGATAAACAAAATATTCCACCGAACTAAGTCGACACACTAAAAATCTCACTTTGCCAATTCAATGTTATGCATGCGCTCGCATCGCTGGCAACAATGCAAAGGTTGTTGTTGTACGGTATGTCCCGTCTTCACTGTACCTCGTGTGTATTGTTGTTGTTTGTATGTATTGTTGGTCTGTTATGTTGTATGTGTTGTCATTTATTTTGGTTTAAGACCAAAGGTTGTGCTGAAGTCTTCAGCAGAACCCAAAATTAGCAAAAAGGCAAAGTGAGTCCTTTATTGTTGCATCTAAAAGTTGACTGTGCAGTTTCGATGGGCGCTACCCCATCTCGTCAGAACTTTCGCAACGAATGTATGTCTTTGACTTAAATCAGGGTTCATATTAGTACCAGCGGTCACATACGACAAATGAGAAGCGCTGATAAACAAAATATTCCACCGAACTAAGTCGACACACTAAAAATCTCACTTTGCCAATTCAATGTTATGCATGTGCTCGCATCGCTCGCAACAATGCAGGTTGGTTGTTGTTGTACGGTATGTCCCGTCTTCACTGTACCTCGTGTGTATTGTTGGTCTGTTATGTTGTATGTGTTGTCATTTATTTAGAAAATAATTTCATATATAAATATAATTTTTTAATTATTTTAGATTTATTCTTATAAGGCAAGGTTACCGATAAGTTTATACTATATATCGAAATAATACTTCAATTCAATTCAAAAAAGTAAATATAGGACGAAGTAATCTTAAAAAAAGCTTAAATAATTCCAAAAGTACAAATTTTGATAATGCATTATCTCCCCTCGTACATAATACTAGATAACCTAACTACATGATTCTACCAATTTTTGCTGCAAAAGTAAAAAAGTACGAATTTGAAAATTCGTTTTTGGGTACCATTTTTATTCCTCTGTTCCAATTGTATTCCATGAAAGTACGAATTTGGAAAACCCTATTTATTGTTCGTGTCTATTATTTCAGAGGACTCTTGGTTGACTTGTTTGGTACAATTTTTATCCCTTTTTTCCACTTTACCCCCAAAAAGTATAAATTTCGAAAAATCTCTTTTCTTTACATGTCTGCACGATCAGAAGAATGTGGACATCGAATTTCATTATTCTAGGTGCAGCCGTTTGGTTTGTACTACTTTTATCCCTCTAAATTAGGATAAAATATTTATATATTTAGTATCTACTCAATTAGAGGACTGTTCCCACCGATTTTCGTGTTTCTAGCTGCCGTCGGTTGATGGGTACCATTTTTATCCCTTTTTGCCCCGTTTAACCCTTATAGCAGAAATGTGCTTCTTATTTGTGGGGGTGAAATGGGGAAAAGGAATAAAAATTGGTACCTATCAATGGGAATAGAGGGATGAAAATGGTACCAACAAATTTTTATACCCTAGACCACTTCGTGGACTAGGGTATTATAAGTAAGTTTCGCGCCAAATGTTTGTAACACCAAGAAATAATTGAGCTAGACCCACCTTTAAGTATACGGATAGGCTTAGAATCACCAGCTGAATCGATTTAATGATGTCTGTCTGTCCGTCCGTCCGCCTGCTGTCCATCTAAGCTTGTTCGCACTCTACAGGTCGCAATTGTGGTTCGATTGTCATGAAATTTGTCAGGAGTTACTTTTTTGGCCGGTTGGTATTGAATTTGGAGAAAATCGGTTCAGATTTAGATATAGCCTCCATACAAATATCCCTATAATTTACACTATTACCAAATTTTTAGGATCGTGTTATATTTGAACTAGAAACAGCTGACGGGAAAGTGGACCACATGGGTCTATGTTTTGATATAGATCCCATACAAATGTACCTCCGATTTACAATATTACTGCTGGAGAATGCACATTTTACATAGGATCTTTTTCAAATTTTCCACACAATGTTACATTTATACTAGAAAAACGTATTTTGAAAGCTAACTCTATAGCTCAATGTTTTGGTATAGCCCCCATACAAATGGGCCCCAGTTCACACTCTTAGCGTTCTAGAGCCCACATCTTACATTGGATCTTGATAAAATTTTGCAAATCATGTTATATTTCAATAAAGAATACCTACGTTGAAAGTGAAGTGAAAGGCCCACTTTTTAATGTAGCGCCCTTACAAATGGGCCCACATTTGTAGTAAGACCCTCTAGGACCCACATTTTACATCGTTTTATCAAAGTTTGCAGATTATATTATATTTCAACTAAGAATACATACTATGAAAGTCAAATATATGGGTCCATATTTTGGTACCCCATACAAAATGGGCCCTTATTGTACTCAATAGCTCTAGAATCCACATCGTGCGTTGGATTTCGATACAATTTTGCAGATAATGTTATATTTCAAATAAGAATACCTACTTTGAATGTGATATTTTTAATGTAGCGCCCTTACAAAGGCCCCCGATATTTAGTATTAAAACTCATCGGATGTTTTTCAAATTTTGCAGATCATGTTCTCTTTCCACTAGGAATACCTATTATGAAAGTCATATATATATATGTTAGGGTTTGCATTTTCCCGTACTTTTTATTTCCCGGGAAACGGGAATTATTTTTTCAATTCCCCGGGATCCCGGGACAGCACGGGAAATCGTCAACATACTGTTTACCATGAGTTAAACTTATTTTTCCCACACATTTTATTAAAGTAAAATAAATATATATTTCACAACGAAACTATTACAGAATTCATATAATAAAGCGCAATGTGAGATCAATTCAAACATCTTTTCAAGTTTCAAAATTAATTAAAGATCAGATATTTTTTATATTTCATTGGACGCGACGGAGAACGATCGTTCACATTAATAGTGAGTAGAGCATTAAATGAAATGTTTGTTCTTTGTCCTGTTGCTTCACAAATTTTAAATTCTTTATTTTTGGCGTTCGGATACACGCCCAAAATCAATTTTCCCGGATTTTAATTTTCTTCATATGGAGCTTGACAGGAAAAATCCGAAAAAGTGGATTTTGAGTCTACATCCGAACGCAGCTTAAAAATATTTTGTCATCCAACTGCAATATTTGACATACCAGATTAAAGGTTATGTGATCTAAATTTTTATACAACATTTTTAATTTTATAATAAAAACCAGTAAGGAAAGGCTAAAGTCGGGCGGGGCCGACTCTATGATACACTCCACTTTCTATCCGAATACAATTCAATTCGGTGAAAAAGTGAAAACAGGAAGGTTCTTTGTATCCTGTAAATGTATGTGTTTGACAAAAAATGTTAAATTGAAACCTGGAACGAAATAGGTGAAATATAAAATGTATAGTTTGCAAAAATCGGTTAAACTTTTGGGAACAACATTTGTATTTGGGCTATATTTAAATCTGAACCGATCTTACCCACTTTCACCATAGTTTTGATTAGTTGGATAAGATGTTGTGCCAATTTTAAAGAAAATATGTTTCTAGAGCGCAAAATTCAAATCGGGAGCGACATTTGTATGGGGCCTATATCTAAATCTGAACCGATCTTACCCACTTTCACCTTAGTTTTGTTTAGTTGGATAAGATTTTGTGCCAATTTTAAAGAAAATTGGTTTCTAGAGCGCAAAGTTCAAAACGGGAGCGTCATTTGTATGGGGCCTATATCTAAATCTGAACCGATCTTACCCAATTTCTGCATAGGTGTTTCTAGTTAGATTATAAGATGTTGTGCCAATTTTAAAGAAAATCTGTTGTAATATGTGGTATCTAGAGTGAAAAGAGTCAAATCGGGAGTGAAATTCGTATGGGGGCTATATCTAAATCTGAACCGATTTTCTTCAAATTAAATAGCGTTCGTCCTTGTCCCGAAAAACTTCATTCTGCAAAGTTTCATTTAGCTATGTCTACAATTGCGACCTGTATCGTGATTACAAGAATAGATGGACAGACGGACGGACAGACGGACATTGCTAAATCGACTCAAAAAGTGATTCTAAGTCGATCGGTATAATTAACAATGGGTCTATCTCGTTTCCTTTTGGGTGTTACAAACAAATGCACAAAGACATAATACTCTCGTGCAGTGTATAATGATGGAAAAATATACGAAGAAATATGTAAAATTTTCTGCTGAATTCCCGCGGGATTCCCGTTTGAATTTCCCGGGATACGGGAAATGAAGAATGTGCGAATTCCCGGGAATTTTCCCGCGGGAAATCCCGGGATGGAAACCCTAATATGTGTCCATAATTTGGCACAATCCCCGTACAAATGGTCCCATTTCAATGGTCCATTTTACACTATTACCGCTTCATAACCTATAGCTTACATCGGATCTTTGCAAAAATTAGCAGATCATGACTCATGTTCTTGCCTAAACTATAATGGCCAATGTTATTATACAATATCATCATTCATATATTATATTTACATATGGGTCAATGTGGACCATATGGGTCAATGTGGACCATATGGGTCAATGTTTCCAAATACAACACTTACTGATGAAGTGGACCATGGATCCCGAATTTAGATGCATATTTCAGTTAGGAATACTTACAGCAAAGGTGGAGCATTACGCAATGAAATTGCCACCGCTCATTGTCAGTTTCTAATTTGTTTACATAACACTTCAGATTCAACTTATTACAGCCAATTAATTTTGTCATATTCATTAAATAGTGTACTGTGTAATTAATTATCGCCACCGTAAAAGAACTGGATTTAGTAATCAAAACCAGGTATAAACGCAGGGAGCGGTGTAGGGTATCACATAGTCGGCCCCGCCCTTTAGCCTTTCCTTACTTGTTTTCAATATTTCTATTTGTTTAGGTTTGTCTATATAAAAAAATAACATTTTCCGGTAACATTACTGCACTTCTATTATCTGGATGTGTTTCCAGAAAATACTTTTATGATATAGAATAGTTAAATTTAGTGTAAGCTTCCACGGCCGTCATAGAGGCGAAAAATAAAGATATCTTTCTATATTTTTCTTTTAGTGTAATAATGAGAAACATGGTCCCAACTGCTATTATTTTTTTCCTAAAAAAATTTGTGTTTATATGAAATGAACCATAAAGCATAATTCAGCCATTAAGGTGATAATGAACTTCATCGCTGAAGATGATTTTGCTCGATTTGAATTGAAATCATTATTTATCGATATTCAATTTCTATCTCAAATCTTCGTTTCACAAAGACCATGCCTGCATTTGGACAACCATTCTCATGGATATTACGAAGCACATTACAAACGTTCTGCCTAACTGAATATGCCACTTTCGCTCGGCGAAGGCCACACCGAAAAGCGAGAACATTTGCACCGGAACACGAAAGAGATGAGAGACAAACAATTCAACTCAACTAAATAAAACTTTGCCCAAAAAAAAACTTGAACAATGAACAGTGAACGATGAACGTTAAACATGAAACGGCATTCAATTTGAGCAAAAATAAGTCATATGAAAACTTATAAATTAAATGCTCCGCATAAACTTGGCTCTGCGAATTATTCACAGGAATTTATATTACAATTTATTTGATACAACTGGTGTGTACTGGAGGGTACTTCACAAAGGACATGTGGGAAATTCGATCATTGTTCGACATCCCACCGAATGCGAGTGCAAACAAGAGGCACTTCGGTAAGTCATCGGCAATTGTTATTAATAAATATTTCTCGGAAGCGTTGGCAATACAATCAATACAATATTTCTCGTGTTATACGCCATAGCGTAGCACTGTTGTGCAATAGCAAATATTTTCGAGGGATCTAAATGAAATTTTAGATGAGTTTTCAAGAATTTTAGAAGAAAACAAGACGATACGATGGAAACGTGAAAGGTGAGTTTTTCACATTTAATCGTTGTATATAATATTTATATTGAAATATCCATTTGATACGTTTCGAAGTATATGTATATGTGTTCGAAACGAAACAAGTAAAACAGGCGTTAAGTTCGGCCGGTCCGAACTTTATATACCCTCCAAGTGCAGTAATATACCAGGAAAATATATTTTGTTTAATATAGCCAAACCAAAACAAATATTGAAAAAATTATTTTATAAATAAATATAATAATTTAATTATTTCAAACCACGCTTATAAGGCAAGGCTACCGATAGGTCAATTCAAAAAATAAATATTCTTCTATTTATATTTTCAAAAAGCTTAAATACCATAAATATTGGTATATAGTGGGTGCTACAGTTGGTTGTATTTCCATTCTATTTTAATTCCAAAAGTACAAATTTTGAAAATCCATTATGTACGTCTACATAGTGCAATATAACCTAATTTCATAATCCAACAAATTTTTGCCGTAAAAGAAAAAGTATGAATTTGGAAAAAAACTTTTTATTTTGCGTGTCTATGCAGTCAGAGGAATGTATACACCGAATTCCATGATTCCAGCTGCGCCCATTTGGTTGGTACCATTTTTACCCCCTTGACGTTTCTACGCAATTAGAATTTCATCATTCTAGCTGTAATAGTTTAGTTGGTACTATTTTTATCCCTCCGTACCCATTATATCCCTTGAAAGTACGAATTTGGAAAAAAAAATATTTTTCATGTTTACGTAGTCAAAGAAATGTATACTCCGAATTTCATGACTCTAGCTGCGGTCATTTGGTTGGTACTATTTTTATCCCTTTTTTCATTTTAACCTCAAAAAGTACGAATTTTGTTTAGTTTATTTTACTTGTCTATGCCATCAGAGGAATGTATACACCTAATTTCATTATTCTAGGTACAGCCGTTAGATTAGTACCATTTTTATCCCTTTATTCCCATTTTACCCCTTAAAAGTACGAATTTGGAAAAAAATACTTTTATATTATGTATCTACTCAGTAAGGGGAATGTACACACCGAATTTCGTGTTTCTAGCTGTTGTCGTTTAATAAGTACCTTTTGTTAATCCCTTTTTGCCCCATTTAACCCCCCACAAATAAGAATCACTTTATGGTGCACGTTTTTGCTATAAGGGGTATGCGCATACCAAATATCAAGCAAATATAAACAGGCATATTCAAAAAGCATGTTTAAATACGCTAAAATATTAGGGGTTATTATGGGTATTTTTAGTCCTTGTGAGGGAAATTTTTTTCCCTTTGGGCCGATTTCGCCCTGTTTCAATCCCAACTGATCTACGACTATAAGACGCATTTGTAGAAAATTTGAACGTTCTAGCTCCTTTCATTTAGATGCTAGCGTGCTTTCAACAGACGGACGGACATGGCTAGATCGTCTTAGAATTTTATGACGATCAAGAATATATATACTTTATAGGGTCTCAGGTCGATATCTCAAAGTGTTACAAACGGAATGACAAAGTTAGTATACCTCCATCATGGAGGTGGAGGGTATAAAAAAGACCATAAGGAATAAATTATTTCAGGAATATGTAGCTGTGTTCGAAAACGATCAAAATAGATTACGTAATACTTTTCTAAAAATTGAAATATTTCATATTTGGAGATGCAAATTTTAGTCATATAAAGTTTGTCGGAAACTTTAAGACGAAATTGAAATACCCGGCATTGTTGTTGTTGTTTACAAAAAGCATACTTGTAAGTAGTGTGCGCTCTTGTCACTCAGATAACCCAGGTTAAATTCCTCTGAAGACAGTCAAACAATAGACAGCGGCACCAATACCACCTGATAGTGAAATTTTACAGGTACCCCAATATCCTGACTTATATGCAAAAAACAGTTTTTGAGTACTTTTGTCTTATAAGCCTGTAATTAGTGGATTGTCAATTTTATTTTTTAACAACAAAACACGTATAGACCTTTCCGCAGGTTCATACATGGTTTAATATAAACAGATATTCCTTATTTTTCAAATGTGGCAATGTTGTTACACATGTCTATGGTAACCGAATCGGTGAATTTATTTAAAATGGACGTTTAGTAAGGAATAACACGGTACTTTTGTATAAAAAGATATTTATTTATTATTAAAATAAAAATTGCAATGGAATTTTGTGATTGTTTTGAAAAAAAAAAAATGTCACGGTAAATAATAGCTTACAAGTTTCAGCAGTTTGGACCACCAAATTCCCAAAGTGGTGAAAATAAGTTACCAAATATGGGAATTTGTACTAAAATGGTGGTCATTTCTCTATTAACATAGGAATGTGGTAATATTTTCTGAATAAGAAGTCCACATATGAGGCTAAAAAATTAATCGCTGCATTGCGATAAGAAGTCCACATATGAGGCTAAAAAGATCAATCGCTGCATTGCGATTTGAGAATTCAAAAAAAAAAATTATTGAAAAATGGCCCCCACCGGGAGGTGAGTTGGCCAAAGTAATTGAAAAAGGATACAAAACGCATCTGAATTATGTCTTATTAGTAATTTGTAATTTGGGTATTAAAAAAAAAACAATTAAACATTCTGAACCCTTTTGCCCTCAAAGTTGCTTATAAGCAACATTACGAGTTTGTCCTATAAAACTTTAAAATCAAATATTTCCACAGTTAATTTTTTTATTATTAAGAGAAACAACAAATTCAATAACTTGGATCTACGTACTTAAATTATTTATTTTTTTTTCAATTAAAATTTGTTGGTATATCTTCTTACATTTCGTCGAGTACAAAAAACTGTATATCGATGGCTCAATCTAGAAAGGGTGAGTTTTTCCAAAATCATTTTCTTTATATATTATGGACACATGGACATTAATGACACATCCCACATGCAACAATTAAAGTGCTTCATTATTAAATGTGATGTATATTTTTATTAAATTATGTATAAAAAATTCGAATTTTTATAAGTCTTTTCCTAAAACTGAGAGATACTACCTTTCTTTCTAGATTATAAAAATGAAGAAAAATTTAAAATAAGTTTTTTATTTAACCGGAATTTAAAGAATAATGATTTTAGTAAACATCTTGTTACTCATGTCCTGTATAAATTGTACAAAATACAAACATCCTCAATAAGTACAACCAATTTTCTGTACTTATCGCAGAAAAAATTCGGGGCTGAAATGATTGACCAATATTTTATGAGAAATATTTTCTACACATTTCCAAAAGGTCGTTATGATATCTCAGTTCCTAAAGATTTCAATATGTTTATACACTCCACGAGAGTATTATGCCTTTATGCATTTGTTTGTAACACCCAAAAGGAAGGGAGATATACCCATTGTTAATTATACCGATCGACTTAGAATCACTTTTAGAATCGATTTAGCAATGTCCGTCTGTCTGTCCATCTATTCTTGTAATCCCGATACAGGTGGCAATTGTACACAGAACCAAATGAAACTTTGCACAACGAAGTTTTTCGAGATAAGGACGAACGCTATTTAATTTGAAGAAAATCGGTTCAGAGTTAGATAGCCCCCATAAGAATTTCACTCAACTCGGACTCTTTTCACTCTAGATACCACATATTACAACAGATTTTATTAAAAATTTGCAAAACATATTATATTTCAACTAGAATCTCCTGCAGTAAAAATCTGTTAGATCGGTTCAGATTTATATATAGCTCCCATACAAATTTCGCTCCCGATTTGATTTTTTCCGCTATAGAAACCACAAATTGTATCACATTGTCTTCAACTTTGACAAAGCATCTTATATTTCGACTAGAAACACCTGTGGTAAAAAAGTGTTATATCGGTTCAGATTTATAAAGGGTGTTTTTTATTGGGGTATAGAACTTTAAGTTGGCATCACTTTTTTAACTGGCGGCCATTTTGTCAGCTGTCAAGTGATTAATATTTAGTTTGGTTTGCCATTTCATCATGAACAGGTTGACAAAAGAACAACGCTTGCAAATCGTGCAAATTTGTTTCGAAAGTAATGGTTCAGTTCGCGAAGTTCACCATTTTATGGTCGACATAATCGTCCATCAGAGCAATTAATTCGGTTAACCATGGATCGTTTTCGCACTACGTTTACTCTATGTGATAATACGCATCCGCAGAGACGTCGAACAGTGCGCACCGAAGAAATAATTGTCGCTGTAGAGCAAAGTGTTGAAGAGGACCCGAATGAATCGATTCGCCACCGTGCACAGCAATTGGAGCTGCACAGCAATTGGAGAAAGTGGTTGAAAATTGGACCTGTAGAATTGGCTATATTCGAGCCAGGCATGTGGCAGCCGCGCCCGAAATCATATTTAAACATTAATGGCATAAAATTATCCTTCCAATAAAGCCAAATTGATGGACCTTAAAACGATTTTCTTGTGTTTTATTTCAATTCGAAGTTCTATACCTCAATAAAAACACCCTATATATAGCTCAAATACAAATTTCGCCCCCGATTTGACTTTTTCCGCTCTAGAAACCACAAATTCTATTACATTGTCTTCAGATTTGGCAAAACAGCTTATGTTTCAACTAGAAACACCAATGGTGAAAATGGGTAAGATCGGTTCAGATTTATATAGCTCCCATTAAAATTTCGCGCACGATTTGACTTTTTCTGTTCTAGAAACCTCATACTTTTAAAAGATCCTCCTCAAATTAGGCGAAATATCTTATATTTGTCCTATAAACAGCCATGGTGCAAATGGGATCGGTTTAGATTTATATATAGCTCCCACACAAATTTCACTCCCGATTTCACTTTTTCCACTCTATAAACCACATATTGTATCAGATTGTCTTCAAATTTGGCAAAACATCTTATACTTAAACGAGGAACACCTATGGTGGAAGCAGGTCAGATCGGTTCAGATTTACATATAGCTCCCACATAAATTTCGGTCCCGGATAGATTTTTTCCGCTTCAGAAACCACGAATTTTAACCGAATTTTTTCAAAGTGAGCATAACACGTTATATTAGAACTGGAAGAACTTATTGTGAAAGTTAGTCACTTTATTCCATGTTTGGATATATCCCCGATACAAATATTCTTATCGATTTTGCAAATCGAACCAGGTCATATTAGCCTATGATTAGGAAACATACAAAAATTCTTCCCGTTTTCACTTTTTTGCAGAGTTGGATTGTATTCGGATAGAAAGTGGAGTGTATCATATAGTCGGCTCCGCCCGACTTTAGCCTTTCATTACTTGTTTTGTTCTCAAAAGGTTACATTTTTAATGAAATTGTTAGTTTAGACACAAAAAACTATTCGCCTCTATTTTACTGTGAGTACTGCCGCAGGTAGCAGCACATTTTTTCGGTTCCCAAAATCCTAATTTTCATAACTACCTCATTTGAGGAAGTTGTTCATAATAATAATTTTTTTAGGCTCGAAGCAAACCATAATAATAGGAAGAAATCGGAGAAATATTTTATTTCATCCTTTAAAAGCTAATAATATATCAAGGAAAACAAGAAAATCTATGGATAAATGTTGAAGCTATGGCCCTTGGGTCTATTTTCAAGGGTCGTTATTTCATTATTTTTATAGCACTCTTTGATACATTTCACCAGAAGTAAAAATGGGTTACCTCGATCTATGTTTTCAAAAGTCCCCATACAAATGGCTTCCTACCCATTGTTCTATCCGTTTTTTTTGTTAAATTTGAAAGATTATCAAATTCGTCGAACTGTATGTTAGATCTAATGTTTCCCTTGGTTCCTTTGTAGATTACCTAATCTGTACCTAATTAATAGCAATCACTTTACCATTGGGACAATTTGTGGTCACATTTTGTTTTCATGTGAAGCTCTTCAGCCAAACAGATACACTCTGCCCCTGGGCTGTTGCTAAAGCAACAGCATAATTGCCTCGAACGAAATAATTTCCTATAAGCAAAAGAAGTCCTTTAAAATCTAAAGCATTTTCCATATAAATCAACTTCAAAACTATGATGTTATCCCTGGCCTATTGTTCAATCTGTTCTGCACCCACATACCGCTTGCCATGGCAATTATTTGTTCATATTATTTTTATTAAAAAAATCTTTTCCGTAAATAAAAAATCAAAGGAAGAAACACGTTAGGATGGCAAAGAATGTCAAGGGTTTCGTAATAGGCAACGATGTATGTACGAGTACATGTGATGTTAAAAAACGACAACTGCGACAAAGAGTTGCGGGCTATATCATAGACAACATCGTCACTGCCACAATTACCATCTAGCTGGGCGCTCTAGGTGTGCCATGGCCGGGAGGGGTAAGGAAACACCAAAAAAGGTTAATTTTCTGACATTGTTATTGTGCGCTCAGCTCAGTCTTGCTTTACAATAATTTATTTTCATTATATTTTATTTGTCGGTGCGCTCAGTTGTTGTTTCTGCCACTTTGTTTTGGTTTCATCAAAAGGAATACGTACAACATTCTTTTGTTGCTGGTCCAAATGTCGAGAGAGTTCGGGTGTATGGGTGAGTGTGTGTGTGTAAACGCTGCGTGTTGTTGCCGTTGTTGTTTCCGCTTTACAAAGCCATAAAACTGAATCGCAAATTATAACGTATTATTGCCACGGCAACAAACTGTTGCGTTGCCAAGCAACAACACAAGTGGAAGAGGCTGGTTGGTGCCAGAGAGGCAGGACCAACAACGCAAACACGCTCACACGCAGCACTTGCAACCCCAGCATCCCCCAGAGATTCACATCCCCAAACGCACGCACATTCACACCCACCCACCAGCACGCGCACACACACTCATCTTCGCCAACATCCATCCATCCTTCTCTCCATGAGCACAACATCCTTTGGCCTAATGTGGCATTGAGCACAATTTTAAATCGTCCAACTTTTTATGGAGACTTCTGAGCTCATACATCCATTGGAAACTGGTTGTGCTCACACACTCATCTGCACTCGCACTCACACTGTCTTTCTCTTTCTATTTAGTGTTGGCACTCTCTCACTCAACTCTCTTTTCTCCACTTATTCGAGTTTATTTTCAGCATCGTGGTGCGGTTATCTGCCTGAGTGTTATTGTGTGTATGTATGTGTCTCTCCCAACTCAATGAAACAGCCTACATAGAGGGGTAGTCTGGAAAATTTGGTAAAATTAAATTTTATTTATTTATTTTATTATTTAAGATTTTTTGAAGATTTCTGTCTTGTACATACTTGATATATGACAAGTTCAACCCTTGTACAGTGTGAACGGACACCATTCTTTCAGGGGGGAAATGGGACAAAAAGTGATAGAAATGGTATCAATCAAACTACAATTGCATATAACGTGAAATTTTATGTCACATCTCTCAAAATAGATACGTGTCTATGCAATTAGAGGGATGTACACACCGAATTGCATGATTCTAGCTGTTGTCGTATCATTGGTACCATATTTTATCCCATTTCGCCCGCTAAAACTTTTATTTTCTTTGTGGTGCTTCCAAGCTGCAAGATGTATGTCCGCAACAAATTTTAACTGTATGAAAATAAGAAATTTAATTAATAAGCCAAGGCTACCAATATTTGTATACTATATATAATGGATATAGTACTTCAACTCATAAAGTAAATATAAGGGAGCAATCATAAATTCCCTAAATATTGGGGGATAGAGAGTGTACTGTCAGCTACGTTTGGTTGGTTGTATTTCCATATTATTTCAATTTCAAAAGTATAAATTTTGAAAATACCTTATCTCTCACTTACGCAGTATAAGACAACTTCATGATTCTACCATTTTTTGACGTAAAAGAAACAAAATAAAGTACGAACTTGGAAAAAAATATTTTACGTGGCTATGCAGTCAGAGGAATGTATACACAGAATTCCATGATTCTATCAGCGGCTATTTTGTTGGTACCATTTTTATCCCCTTTTTCCAATTTTGCCCCCTCTAGAGTACGACTATCTAAAAATCTCTTTATTTTACATATCTACACAATTAGAGGGACGTACTCACTGAATTTCATCATTCCAGCTGTATTCGTTTAGTTGGTACTATTTGTATCCCCTGTAGCCATTGTATCCATTGAAAGTACGAATTTGGAAAAAACGTTCTATTTTTCGTGTCTACGCAGTCAGAGGAATGTATACTCCGAATTTCATGATTCTAGCTGCTGCCATTTGGTAGGTACTATTTTTATCCCCTTTTCCATTTGAACCCCAAAAAGTACGAATTTTGGAAAGTTCTTTTATTTTACGTGTCTACGCAATCAGAGGAATGTATGTATCGAATTTCATTACTCTAGGTGCAGCCGTTAGGTTGGTACTATTTGTATCCCTCTATCCCCATTTAACCCCTTAAAAGTACGAATTTAGAAAAAATACTTTTATATTATGTATATACTCTATTAGAGGAATGTACACGCCAAATTTCGTTTCTATTCTATCTGTTGTCGTTTGATAGGTACCATTTTTATCCCTTTTTGTCTCATTTCGCCCCCTATAAATAAAAATCACTCTATGGTGCCCTTTAATGCTATAAAGGGAACGCGCATTGCAAATATCAACCAAATACAAGCTAATATGTTCAAAAAACATGCTGAAATACTCTAAATATTAGGGGTATTTTCAGTCCTTGTGAGGGAAAATGTTTTCCCTCTGGGCCGATTTCGTCCACTTTCAATCCCAACCGATCTACAACCATAAGACACATTTAGTAAAAATTTGAACCTCCTAGCTCATTTCGTTCGGCCGCTATCATGCTTTCAACAGACAGACAGACAGGCGGACAGACGGACGGACAATTTCCCATTATTATTGTCAGTAATGTAAATATATGAATTTGAAATATGTCTAAAATTTCCATTTGATATAGTAAATCTAACTTAATGCTCAAAATAATGAATAAAATATATTTGTAATATGTCCCGTATTCCCGGGAAATGAAATTTTTCCGGCAATTGCCGGACCCAAACCCTAGTGTTGTGGCAAATTTGAAAAGGATCGGTTATAATAGGTGATTTCTAGAGGGGAAAAAGTCAATCCCTGAACAAAATTTGTATGGGAGCTATACGAGTCATACCATGTCAAGCGGTGCGGTTTTTGATCTCGATAGCTGCGATTGTTTTGAAAGTTTATGTATGTATTCTTCTCATAAAAATATTGTATACGTATTTTAGGAAACAAATTTAAAAATTTTGAAAAGCGAAGGTGTGAGTTTGGAAGTGCTGAAATGTAAAATTTGTAAAAAAATCGAAAAAAGTTTTTTTTACAAATCAACCAGAATTTCAGTGAAAAATCATCAGAATGGTAATTTTTCATTAGTTCATAAACAAAAATTTTTCCATAACCTATCTTTTCTTGGATTTTTCATTGTTTTTATACCTTCCCAGCAAAAAAAATGCAAGTGCTTCCGTAGGAAGCACATTTTAATTGCATCTCAAAATCCATAAGTGAATTTTTTCCGCTCTTGTGGAAGTTCTTTTAAACAACTTCTCAAAAAGAAGATAATATATTAATAGCATTTTCACAAGTGAATGGGAACGAATTTTTAGTATGGGGTCACAGAGGTAAGGTGTCCGTTTTGCACTCAGAATGTCTCGGGTTCAAATAGTGGCTCGGGAAAATTTTTTTGTTTTTTTTTTATTATTTTATAAATAAACAATGTTTAATTTTGTATAAAATGTTATAAAGTGTTAAAATATTAATTATTAATTCATTCTAAATAAATATTCCTTAAGTTTCCTATTGTCAGTTCTAACGAACACAAGGGTTTGCTTTAGCTATTCAACACTCACAACAGAGGATAGCTAAGATGGTTAGAGACCAGAAGTTCCGCTGTTCTAGTCCCGGTACCGGCAAATTTTTTAAACAGATATGGAAACTAGTGAAAACGTGGTTCCTTTGCAACACTTTAAAAAACACTTTTAAGTCTTTCAAAATAAAGGACATACCTCCTATGACAACTCCATGTTAAATTCATTGGTGAAGATCCAAATTTCCACTACTTCCGAATCATAAGATGAACATCTTTTTCACTTCTTTGGGTGCTCTCTTTTTGCTGGGTTGTGTTTCTAGAGCAGAAAAATCAAATCGAGAGGGAAATTTATATGGTAATTTTTTCTAAATCCGAACCAATCTAACCAGCATTCACCATAGATGTTTCTAGTTGAAATCGAGTGGAATGTGTGGTTCCTAGAACAAATCGGCAGCGACATTTATATGGGGGCTATATCCAAATCTCAACCGATTTGCTTCAAATTAAATAGCGTTCGTCCTTGGCCTATAAAACTTACTTGTGCAAATTTTTGTTAAGTCCGGACA
Organism: Polietes domitor; assembly: GCA_947397865.1. NCBI lineage: Eukaryota > Metazoa > Arthropoda > Insecta > Diptera > Muscidae > Polietes > Polietes domitor. Next base: position 141,982,809 of record OX377621.1, on the reverse strand, counting down.
ATAATTGCGACCTGTACTTCGATTACAACAATAGATGGGCCGACAGAAAGACAGACAGATCGACGCGCATTGCTAAATCGACTCATAAAGTGATTCGATCTGTATAATAAACGATGGCTCTATATCGTTTCCTTTTGGTTTTTACAAACAAATGCACAACGACATAATACCCCAGTGGAGGGTATATATACAGTCAATGAAAATTGGGTGATTACTTGTAAATGCTCCTCAGAATGTGTGAAAGATTGGAATTAAGAATGGGCGAAATCGGTAAAGAAAAGAAAAATGTCTTCCATTACAACGAATGAAAATGCCGCCATAACCAATAATAAAACAAGTAAGGAAAGGCTAAAGTCGGCTATCCGAATACAATTTAATTCGGTGAAAAAGTGAAAACGTGAAGTGAAAACTTTTTGTATCCTTTAAATGTATGCGTTTGACAAAAAATGTTAAATCGGAAAGGACATTTGTATGGAGGTATATTGAAATCTGGAACGCAATATAATATGTAAAGTTTGGCAAGCACGAACGCTATTTAATTTGAGGCAAATCGGTTCAGATTTAGATATAGCCCAAATACAAATGACGCTCCCGATTTGACATTTTCCGCTCTAGAAACCACATATTGTACTCGATTTTCTTTAAATCTGGCACAACATCCTATAATCCAACTAGAAACACCTATGCATAAATTGGGTAAGATCGATTCAGATTTAGATATAGCCCCCATACAAATGACGCTCCCGATTTGACTTTTTCCGCCCTAGAAACCACATATTGTACTCGATTTTCTCTAAATTTGGCACAACATCTTATAATATTAATAGAAACACCTCTGATGAAATTGGGTAAGATCGGTTCAGATTTAGATATAGCCCCCATAAAAATGTCGCTCCAGATTTGACTTTTTCCGCTTTAAATGCCACATATTGTACCCGATTTTCTTTAAATTTGGGACAACATCTCATAATCCAACAGGAGAAACCTATACAGAAATTGGGTAAGATCGGTTCAGATTTAGATATAGCCCCCATACAAATGTCGCTCCCGATTTGACTTTTGCCGCTTTAAAAGACACATATTGTGCTCGATTTTCTTTAAATTTGGCACAACATCTTATAATCTAACTAAACAGAACTATGGTGAAAGTGTAAGATCGGTTCAGATTTAAATATAGCCCAAATACAAATGTTGCTCCCAAAAGTTTAACCGATTTTTTTGTATCCTGTAAATGTATGTGTTTTACAAAAAATATTAAATCGGAAAGGACATTTGTATGAGGATATATTGAAACCTGGAACGAAATAAGTGAAATATAAAATTTATATATTTCACTTATTTCGTTCCAGGTTTCAATATATCCTCATACAAATGTCCTTTCCGATTTAATATTTTTTGTAAAACACATACATTTACAGGATACAAAAAACCTTCCCGTTTTCACTTTTTCACCGAATTGAATTGTATACGGATAGAAAGTGGAGTGTATCATAGAGTCGGCCCCGCCCGACTTTAGCCTTTCCTTACTTGTTTATATGTTTTTAATGTTCTGTAGACTGTACGTAGACGTAAAATTACCATTAATTCGACGGATAGTCGACTTATAATTTTATTTCAAATACACAAAAATATAAAAAAAACTTATCAAAAAAAATATTATCTTTTTCGAGTTTAAACACCAAAAATCGTCAAAAAAAATAATACTCAACCCTTGAAAAAATATTGCTCTTGAGCGCGTTCAGAGACGTGAACATCCGGTAGATCACTTTTGGGTCAGGGATTTCACCTGACCTTCCATGTGCAAAGCGCTGTGTCCACCAGTTTGACATGAGTCTCATGCACCCAGAGACCACGTTTGTTTATAAGGCATCTTGTTTTTATTGTTCTGTTCTGTTTTTCCTCCCTCTCCCTCTCTCTCTACCGTAATCAATCAATGAACAATTTACGCAACAATTTCCATATAAATATTTCAAGGGTTTTTCTTCTATTCAGTTGAGTTTTAAATAAACATGAATCTCTGCACATCATCCATAACATTTTTGCATGAAGACCTTTGAAAAAAAAATACCCTGCAAAATATATACTTGTATCGTAAAAACCGCACATGCAAAAATAGTTGATGATTAACCAACCAACCATCCGTTTAATGGATGAAGTGCAGCCCAACAACAATGGACTATGAGTACATCCTGGACCGGGCTGGACTATGCATTCATGGGCGAGCACATACCACACGTACACGGATGAGTTGTTTGTTTATTAGTGGTTTTATAATTAACTTGGCCTTATTTATTAAAAAAAGTTCTTGTGGAACACAAGAATTCCAGGAAACATTTTTTTTTTTAAATTCTGGTAAAGATTCCAAAATCAAACTGTATGGGATTTTATAACAACAAGTACTCTTAAACAATAATCCAGCTGTTAAATCAGCACAATGGGTATGCATCACATGCGAATAAATATGAAGAAGGTTTTATAAAAAGCTTTGCCATATTAAATCTACCGTAGTAATGTCCGAGGTTGGCTTATGGAGAAGATGTGCTCGTCTACTTCCCGCTTATTTATTAAAACTCATTTTACAGTGCATCACATGATTTGTCCGATTTCGTTTTCACTGTGTTGCACACGGTTCCCCGGTGTACATATGTATAATAGAGTGGGTTCCAAATGATATATAAAAAGTATATTTACGAAAGAAGCAGGATCTACTTCTATTTGAAGAAAATCTATGAATAAATGTACATGTTAGGAATCTTATTGTGGAAATAAAAATAGAACTCAGATCGTAAAAAACTGACTAGCTCATGGCTGGAGAGTGATAAAGCCGAAGTATTCTGTGACAAGTCATAAAACAAACAAAAGATTATTTTGATCAATATTTTTTCAAGGTGTCCATGAAAAGTAGTCTAAAAAATAATGACAAATCACCAAAGTCAGAAAGTGTGCAAAAAAATAAATTATGTCCAAACATGAAATATTGCACACTATTTATGAAAAAATACTATTCTTTGGTGATTTTTCAAATTCAAATGTTGAAAAGATTTATAAATATAAAATTCTCATTGAACACAGGGAACATTAGGTTATAAATAGTACTCCTGCGGAACTTTCAAATAAGTTGTTGCATTTAAAATCGATGAAACTAATTGCGAAATAAAACGACTTGTATTGTTGTTGAAATTGCAGTGCATAAAGCTCTAAAAATAAAATTTTAAAATTATTACCTTTATATATGTGTTCCCATCGTTCATATAAGGCCTAGTATATTTCATTAAATTTGCAAGAAATCGGAGTCATGTCAACAATCTTTTCTCCGGTTTGAGATGGAATGAGCCATATTTTCGGATCATTTGAAACGGTATATTGTCCTGGCACATATGATTTTTTATCTATATTCTGTAAAACTCGCATTTAATTTGTTAGATATCGTTTTAAAGGTAATAGCATAATTTTAAATTTTTTTATAAATCTTAAACAATAAATTAAGATTAAAATATTTAATTTTTAAAAGTTGAATGTTTACAAAATTCGAAATTTTTAATGGCACAAAAACATCAGAAAATTCGCTGAATTGTTTTCCCAATAATTTAGTTTGAACTTTATTGTATTAGAAAAAATATATATCATCCATTTATGCAGCTTTATTGTATTGGAGACGGGACAGTGTGCATCTAGCTTTTCTCGTACACGACCATCTCACACTGCATTGAATAAAATTATAAATATTATATACAATGAATAATCATTTCTAAATGGATTATAATACATGCTTTTAAAAATATCGGTTTTTATGTAGTTTTCTTGTCTAAAATTTGACCGAAAAATTAAAACTATAAAATATTTTTAATATAATACTTAAAGTTTAAATTAACTAAGTAAAGAAAAGCATGAGCAAAAAAGTAAATCAAAATTAACTAACGAGTAAAAATGTAAGTTAACACACTTTTTAAAAATTTAAATAAAATAGCATCTGAAAAAAAATCTGAGAAGACTTTCTTTTAATAGATTAAAGTTCAAACTAAATTATAATGAACAAATTTTCACCGAATTTTATGATGTTTTCCCTGGTCATAAAAAATATTCATGTTTAAAAATTAGAAAAAAAAACAAAATTCGTATTCGTACTTTTTAATGTAGCGCCCTTATAAATGGCCCCTAATAGTACCCCTCTAGACCCCACATTTTACAACGGAATATTTTCAAAATTTACAGATTATATTATATTTCAACTGAGAATACATACTATGAAAGTCAAATATATGTGTCCATACTTTGGTATAACCCAAATGGGGCCCCATTCTACTCTTGATCAAAGTTTGCAGAACATGGTATATATCAACTAGGAATACACAGGCCCCAAGTGTTGTTATAGCCCCCTCATCAAATGTCTGTTCGATTCATCCTATTACCACTGTGTATTCTGTATTTGTTATTGGACATTGATCAATTTTTCCAGATAATGTTATATTTTCTTTAGAAAATTATTATTTACCATATTCGTTAAATTTGACTAAAGATGAATTTATAGTATACTGTATACTTTATATAAACTACATCAAATTGCTCCCATGAAACACCTGGACTAAGAAAAAACTGAATCCTATAGTGAGTTAAAATGAACTAATATCTGGGAAATTTGAACTTTAACTAGGACATGCTTTGAACTTGATTCTAGTTCAATTTTCCTCAAACCAAGTAAATATTTACTCAAACTGAAAAAAATTGCAGTTTTCCTCATATTAAGTACATTTTTTCTAAATCTAAATAGCATTTCTCTGAAATTTTTCTAAATCTAAGTAAATTTTTCTTCAAACCAAGTAAAGTTTTACTAAATTTAAGTAAAATTTTCCTTACACTAAGTACATTTTTACTAAAGTTTAATACAATTTTGCTGAAATTTTTAACCAAATCAAGTAAATATTTACTTAAACTGAGGACAAAATTGCAGATTTTTTACTCAAAACAAATATATTTTTTCTATGAGCTTCTTACGAAGAAATTCTTTGTTTTGGTAATGGAATTTTTACTTAAACTGAGGATAATTTTACTTGATACAAGGAAAACATTGAACTTAAAATATGTTAATTTTAATTAATAAAAATCAAACAAGTTATTTGGGTTCAGAGTATGCAAAACTAATACAAAAAATGACAACATGAAATATTTCTCAAAAGTTTAATGATACCTCTGTCATAAAGATTTGAGCTATTACTCCATGATTGATACGAAGGCAAGATAGGCGCCTTCGCAGTGGTTGTTTAGAATTATACTTGAAGTAGTTAAGAAATAAGTCTCAGCATACGAACGAGAATTGCTGCTTAGTTTAATATTCAAGAATTTTCTAAACTATTTTAAGTGATTTTTTATAAGTTCATTAATACTTCAATGTGTGAAGAACTCGGCAAAAATTTCATTAAATATGTTAACTTATTTTAAGAAAAAATACTTTTTTAGCTAAAATTTAATAAATGGATTTTTTTCCATACAAAACATTTATATTATATAATATTTTTCTAACTTAAAACCTTGGGAATTTTATTCCACACATCTATAAATTTTCTCTATTGTAAGATTTTATATTTTTATGGGGTTTATCGTGTCAGCAATAATGGATTTTTTTAAGAAAAATCAATTTTCTCATAGTTTGGAGGCTGGTCCTAAGCTACCTAAATCCATTTAGACCTTATAAATACTTTAATTTAACGTACAATCAAAGAAAATTTAAATTTTTGGTCATATAAAAAATATATCCATGAACAAGTTTTGTTGATTTTATGATTTTCAAATTTTACGATATGGCTCCATGGACAACCGACTGTAAATAATGTTTAACGAAAACAACATTTTAGTAGTGCACACTGCATAACCGACTTTATTGCTATTTATATTGTATGACAAATTCGAAGACAATTTAAAATTTCATGGTAAAAATCTAACTTTAACACTACCCAGTTTAATGTATAAACACTCACGTTCTTTTGCTGATACTATCCATATATTTTCCATAATGCTTATATATTTTTATTCATCCGAAATCTATCAAATGGTCAATTATGCATGAAAACGAATATTTTCTCAAATGGCAAATTTCTCCTGAGTACTTGACTTATTCGACAAAAGACTTGCTGCTGCAACAACATCTATTCAATTACATACGTCAACTACAATGATGCACTCACTTGAGTTATTGTTTCAACAAGCTTCACGATTGGAAATAAAATATGATTTCCTTTAAATATTATATTTAAACATCTAACAAAAGTATCCCTCCATGGGGCATGTTTGAATTTGTAAGTTGATTGGGGGTGATAATTCGTAGTACCCAGAAGACTTAACCTGCCAAAGTTAAAGTATTAAAAGTCTTCAGTGAAATCGTAAAATTTTGAAAATCTGAAATATATTGACTGTTAGACAATTGAGTGAAAGTCATACATTAACCCAACGCTTCTCGTTTTTTCCACAAAACTTCGACAATGTGTGGACCTTTAACTCTTTGATTTGAATTAAATGTTACTACTTGTTGCGGGTAATACAGCATTTGCGTTAGCTCAAAGTAGTATATGGTTTTTGTTCTACAGTGGACCAAAGTTGATACTTGTAC